>OY744606.1:61892542-62042542 GCA_963556255.1 Allolobophora icterica
TGGGGTGGGGTGGGGTGGGGGAGCAGCTCTCTGACTGGAAAGGGAGGACCAGAAGTATACCCAGAAATTCACGTTCATCAACCCATAGCGCATTGTGGGGGAGCAGCTCTCTGACTGGAGAGGGACGACCAGAAATATACCCAGAAATTCACGTTCATCAACCCATAGCGCATTGTGTCAGTGGTGGCAACTGTAGGTCAGCTACTGGCCCAGAGTTAACTCAACGAAAGTGGCTGTTATGGGTGTCGGGCTATCACTGGTAACAACAAACGGTGCGCACTGTGTATGACTAGGTATTACCATAGTTCGAAATATTATATGAGCGTTAATGGCTTCGAATAGAGCTACTGTGGTAGTTTCTTTAATTAACCTCGACGCAAGAAACTGTAAATGTACACGCGTTTATATAGCGCCCATGTCACTTCGATTCTGCTCATTTTTCGATGGATTGATGTAGTTAGATCTTTCATCTCCCTCTGCCCCTTGGAATGGGTGCCACGCCATTTGAGGTATATCAGTTATAACAACTGGATTGTGCCTTGCTCCTTGTAATCTCGTTGTTCGTGGTAGGTAGATTCTGTTTAACGACGCTGTGCCAAAACGAAAATGATTAGCGTCGCCCTCCTCCTATATGCACCCTTTAGACTGGCACCAACCGAAAACGGCGATGGAGGGGTTTCCCCGATGGCCGCCTTTCTAAACGTCACTTAAGTCTTCTGGAACTGTGGCTGACCAGTGCAGACAGACTCTTACCCTGGCCACTCCTATCCTCCGGAAGTATCGATGGGACGCCAGAAAGACGCAGCAGCAGCAGCAGCAGCAGCGGCGGCAGCAGCAGCAGCAGCAGCAGCAGCCAATGGATGCTATTCATGCCTCGCCGGCCTCCGCAGCCGAATACAGATGGCGCCAAACGCACGACCTCCTCCTCCCCCGCCGCCGACGCCGCATCCCTCCGACGATACATCAGATTCGTCAGCATTTGCCTCGGCATCAGCAGCAGCAGCCGCGGCCTCAGCAGCCGGCTGCTGAGGTCAATCCCAACCAGTCTGCATCGGCGGACATTGACCTAGATCATCGACTAAGCGACGAAGCATCTTCCAACCACCATCACCAAAACCACCGCCACATCACCAGCTGCAGTATCAGCAGCCCCACCATCCTCAGCAGCTGTTCGTGCACGCTACAGCTGTGTTGATGGACCGGTCTAATGAACGACTTTGTTCGCCTCCCTCCTCTACCTCTCCCCCCTCCGATCAGGTCACGCGCCAAAATCTGTCCGGATTTGTTTAGCGATAGACAACAGATGGGGAGGGAGGGAGGTCGATGGGGGACGGGCTGGGCGGGTGGTTGAATGCCCTGCTCAGGCCACCAAATCAGAACGGGGCCGGCCGTTCGCGGGAACCGGCGAAAGGAGCCCGTAAGGGAACAAGCCCTTGCTTCAATAGAAACGGGCCAGAGTGCTAATGTCGATGACTGCGTCGGACGCAGTGGGCCAGACACATAGTGCGTGAGGGCGGCGGGGAAGGGGTAACGGATCGAGCCACGGCCGGTCATTGCCCCGATAGTGTGCCCCATCAGCCAAACACGAGGCAGGGCATTATCACCTCAAACCAACTGTTCCTTTGGGGTCAAAGAAACAAGTTGACGAACTAGCAATGACGAAAGTAGTGAGCAAAAATGTGGACCTAGATTCAGGCACTATATATATATATATATACATATATATATATATACCTTATATGTATGTATATATATACATATATATTATATATAGTCATATGCTACATACACACAAATAGATATTTTGCACATCATAACAATTATCGTAATATTATTGTGTGATGTAACGAGACAATAATAGAATTATGGGCACTTTGAGGCGCACAGGATGCGCGATGATGGACGCCGTAAAGCGTTGATCATGACGGTCTTTCTCGGTCGATATACACTCACGTATCTCTCTCCCTCAGGCAGCAAGTCATTTCTGCTAAACAAATTATCATACAGTTCCAACAGAGCATAATCATTATCACAACCAACAGCAACAGCAGTATCGTCATCATGTCTTCATCATCATCATCATTTGTTGTTGATTTCATCATCACCACCATGACCACAACCACCACCACCATCATCATCATTGCATCGTCAGCATGGAAAAGCAGAGGGTATAGATGTAACTCCTTCAATGTCTCCTTTGTTTCTGTTTGCTCCTGATCATGATCGCTTCTCAGTAACATGATCATATCATCACCTTCATCATCACCTTCATCACCATCATTATCATTATCATCCCGTCATCATCGTCATCATCACATTCATCAACATCATCATCACCTTCACCATCATCGTCATCTCCGTCATCATCATCGTCACCATCATCATCATCATCATCATCATCATCATCATCATCATCATCATCATCATCATCATCATCATCATCATCATCATCATCATCATCATCATCATCATCATCATCATCATCATCATCATCATCATCATCATCATCATCATCATCATCATCACCTTCATCATCATCATCATCATCATCATCATCATCATCATCACCTTCATCATCGTCATCATCATCATCATCGTTATCGTCATCATCATCATCACCTTCATCATCATCATCATCATCATCACCTTCATCATCATCATCACCTTCATCATCATCATCATCATCATCATCATCATCATCATCATCATCATCATCATCATCATCATCATCACCTTCATCATCATCACCTTCATCATCATCATCACCTTCATCATCATCAATCTCATCATCATGAGTTGCAGCGTCATTGTTCGCTTGTTAACTGCCTGTATTTGTCTGGAGTACATTTAATCTATTTCGTCCGGTTTCTCTTCGGGGTCGTCAGTCACTAGGCCGATGTGCAGTCAGTCTCCCTCTCTCCCCCGCCCTCTCTTCCTCGCTCTGTCTCTCTCTATCCCTCCCTCCCTCTCTTCATCTCTCGCGCGCGCCTCTCTCTGGGTTCTATGCCGATGTGCAGTAAGTTTATCTGTCTGTCTGTCTGTCTGTCTGTCTGTCTGTCTGTCTGTCTGTCTGTCTGTCTGTCTGTCTGTCTGTCTGTCTGTCTGTCTGTCTGTCTGTCTGTCTGTCTGTCTGTCTGTCTCTCTCTCTCTCTTCAAGCGATCTGCGCACGGACGTCCCTTTCCGCCGATTTCTGCCGTTATTTCCCAGCATCAAATTCTGTATCTTCCTGCTTATATCAGTTCAAAGAAACTACCCGACAAAACACAGATTGTAGTAAAACTTGCGGTCAAAAACCAAGTAAATATGGAAACCAATCAAACACAGATCGCTTTACGAGGTCGAATCTCTTGCTTGGACAGAGAGGTAGACGCAAAGAGAGAGAGAGAGAAAGAGAGAGAGAGACAGACAGACAGACAGACAGACAGACAGACAGAGAGACAGAGACAGACACAGACAGACAGAGACAGAGACAGAGACAGAGACAGAGAGAGAGAGAGAGAGAGAGAGAGAGAGAGAGAGAGAGAGAGAGAGAGAGAGAGAGAGAGAGAGAGAGAGAGAGAGAGAGAGAGAGAGAGAGAGAGAGAGAGAGAGAGAGAGAGAGAGAGAGAGAGAGAGAGAGAGAGAGACTACTGCAGACCACCCACACACCAAAAAAACTGGAACTGTTAACGATTTAATTAATAGCAAACTTCCTATGATTTGAGCCACTCCAATAGTTTCAACATTTAGCGCCACAACTCACTCAACTCAGACATTCTGGATTTCCTGCAGACAGTTTAGAGTGAACTGTAAATAAAACAGACGGAAAATCTAGATCCATCTCTCATTGTTTGAGGTTAGATTTCTTAAAATGTAAACATGCGAACAGTTAAACTTATTAAACTTCTAAAACGTTCTTTTGCTTTGTTAAAACCACGAAACGGTGGTAAAAATAGACGGAACAGGCACTCAAAGAAAGTGCATAAACAATAATTATTTACTGCGAGCGGGAGTGGTAAATGGCCCACATAATGAAACCAGGCTATTGACCCAGTTCGAAAGGAACGGTCATTCACCTATCGAATGGCCCGCGGTGGGTAACGAGGAGGCGCGGAGCCTGTGACTAACTGCAGCTCCCGGGCCAACTAGAGGGAGGGGAGGGGAGGGGATGGAAGGGGAGAGGAGGGAAGGGAGGAGGGTCTGACATGCTTTGTGTTGGCTGATTAAGTTGACCTGAGCAGGTGATTCATGTCGCGCATGGATGCAGCTTCAGTTCCCAGTCCAGCTGAGTCACTGGGTGCCTGTTCTCCATCAACAACACGCTGCTACTGATGCTGATGCTGATGCTGCGGTTGTTTGATTTCTGATTAAAATGGCTGTGGAGGCGGTTACTGTACCATCCACTTACTTGGTTCGATTTGCAGAAAGTCCTGTGAAACGTGACCGTTTGACGTGAGACGAAGAGGCGCTGTATAAATTTTAAATTACGATCACAATAGCTATCGACTGCGGAGTGTTAACATTAGTTTAGTTAAACTGTTCAGCTATGCAATATCTGATGATGATGACGACGATGATGACGATGATGAAGTTGGTGATGAATGTAATTATAGTGATGATGATGATGATGATGATGATGATGATGATGATGATGATGATGATGATGATAATGATGACTATGATAATGATGATGATGATGATGATGATAATGATGACGATGATGATGAGTGTGATGAGTGTGATGACAGTGACGATATGATGATGATGATGATGAGTGTGATGATGATGATGATGATGATGATGATGATGATGATGATGATGATGATGATGATGATGATGATGATGATGCACAACTCTGAGCGTGGAACATTTTGAACATATTACCAGCTCCAACCAAGTATTATGAGCCTGTTGTCAGTTAATTCACAGATGTTGCGGTTCGGTTCTACATGTTTGCGAAAGCCTGCTAACAGAGACCTCGCCAGGTTTCCGAGCATAATTTACTTGCGGGTGCACTGTATAACTTCTTCAACTTTCTTCGATAAGCTTTTAGACAGCGTTAACGCACAAACATCCAAACCTATAGCTAGCCAAATAACTGACTGACTACGAACACGAACCCAGCAAGAAGTCTTACGACCTTTCTCTTAACACTCTTGCAACATTGGGGTAGAAATTTCATCAGTGCAATAGTTGTGGAGTGGTTTGGATGATAGTAGGCACACTGCCTTAGTTGACAAATAGCATAGCTTTTACAAGCAGGATATAGGAAGGATTGGTTATTTGATAAGTTTGGGGTAATTACTAGTTGGTGTTGGTTTTGACGCAGATTAAACCCATTTTATGCTGTTATGTAAATATTCTCTTATCGTATGTAACCATTCTTCACCGATTTTGTGAAGTTCACCGTAGGCAGTTGAGAGGAAACGGAGCTAAATGCTTAATTGAAACTTACTGTTCAGAAATTGTTTGTATTCATTTGTGGTATGCATAATCTTATCTATCCTCTCCTCCCTCCTCCTCTTCCTCCTTCTGCTCTTCCTCCTCCTCCTTCTCCTTCCTTCTTTTCTGATTCCTTTTACCATCTTCACTGCTTGTCTTCCCATTCCCTCTACCAGTCCTCCTCCCATATACCTACAATTCTCCTCACAACAGATCCAGTCGTATGTTATCGTGAAAGAGGCTGCGTTGTGTACGAAACAGCGGTGCTGAGCTGTGGCCTGGAAACCAGAGGCGTTGGCCTCTGGGTTGAAGCCGTGGGTTGACCTTGGGCGATATGCTAACGCGCCATGTCGGCTCCAGGAATGACTGCTGTTGCCACTCTTCAGAAACTTGTGCGCATCTATGCTTGGTCATGGCAGTTCAGCAGTTTTTAAGGAGTTAGCATGCTGCTTCGCAAATCGGTTGACGGTTCAAATTCTGCACCGCTCATAATTAATTAAGTCATTTGCACCCTCTGACCGTTCTTGCGTGCATTCTATTCAAATAGTTCTTTCGTGACCTAACATCGAAGTGTATGTGTTTAGGCCCAAGATATGACCGTGGTGACCCTGACGCTAAGAAATCGAAGATACAGAGGAAGGGAAATGTAAGGAGAAGGATGAGGAGACCAATACCTAAGCAACACGCAGTAGGCATGATAAGGCATCCATAGGTATAGGAAGGGGTAACGCAGCCATCAGGGTTGGGGACTTCATTTTTACTAGCCTTAGCAGACGAGGGCCGGTGGTCAGTCCTCAACCTCACCATCTGATCTTTACACCTACATTGTCCGGTAAATGCACTGATTTCACACACTAGTTCGACAGAGGGGCAAAGAGAGCAGACACATCTCGAGAAACATTTCTACCCAGGCGGGGATTTGAACCACCGACCACTCGACTGACAGTGCAACACGCTAATCACTAGACCACTGCATGCGTATATTTAACAGCACATGAAGTTGCGATACGTTGTGACTGCCAGCGCTGGGCCTGGGCATCATCGCAAGTGAGAAAAGCTGAGCTTATCTGAAGCCAACGAGTGCTGGACTTTATTGAATTGCGGGCTTGATGTTCATTAATGTTCTGTTGATAAGGCGCTCAATTCAATTTATGATTGCTAACGCTGCCCCGGATTGCCTGGTTGATGAGCTGAGAGCGATCTGACATCGCGAGTGCCATCATGATGCAACGATGGAGCTGTACTTAATGGCAGAATCCGCGAGATTATTGCTCTATATAATTGTTGTCGTTCGAAATGGACCAACATTCACTTAATGGAACGCCCAACTGCAACTGTCATTAACGGCGATATTGCAAAACGGGTATACAGTCAACAACGAATATCACGGACTCTTTCTTTCTTTGGTCTTTCTCCCTCCTTCTTGTCTCTTTTACTATCGCCATCTGTATCTCTCTCTGTCTCTGACCTTCCCTGAATCAGCCTCTCTCTCTCTCTGACAATCTATGTGTCTGTCCCTGTGTCTGTGTCTGTCTCTCTCGTCTCGCCTTCTGGCCTGGTCTCTTCTGATCCCTCCCCTCCACTGCTCTTTTCGGCTCTCTTGATCCTTTCTCCAATTATCTTTCCGAGATTCATCTCCCGTTTCCTGCAATCGCTCTCGCTCTGTCTGCATTGACATATTTAGTCTATATATACACCTCATGATGATCTATTATGGTACATATGATATATTATATACAAAATAATTATGTAAATATTGATATTCATTTCTTTGAGCTTCTTTTCGTTGCCACTCCTATTCGATAAAACAGAATGAATGACAGTTACACTTGCTTCAGCAGTTGCGTTTTCCGGAGAATGTGAACCCAAACGAACAGCCCGATCGGTATGATCCATTGACCAAATGTTTAGAATAAGAAAGTGGTCATACGATACGACCCACTGTCGAATGAGAAAGTGACCCACACACTAAAACCCAAATGAAACCACAACAACAACTTAGCTACCTTTTTGGCCAAATAACTGAGTGCCATAAAACCAAGTTACTAAATGACTTATTAGCCAGAGGAATAGACAAGTGTCATGTAACCAAGTCACGTATAAACCAATTGAACAAAATAATTTGTAACAAACGCCATATATAGCAAAAATACAAACTGTTTATTAGCAAACTGACCAAGTGACCCATTGGCCAAATCGAAATGACCAGTCAACTTATTGGCTGACTTCTCAAGTGATCAACTGACCAAATGGCCCACAACCAGTTGACCGCTGGACCAGATGATCGACTGACCAATGACCGACAAAAACTGACCATGTGATAACAAACAACTGAAGGCTATATCTTTCTGTTGATCATCTGGATAAAAAAGGTCGTGTTTAAAATTAATCATCTAAAGCGACGACGCAGGAGCCAGACATGTTTACTTGAATGTCTAATGTATATAATGCGCTCCGCGTCCTTGGGCTCCTTTCTTCATAGGATTTTCGTGCAGGATGAACAGCTTTCATCGTAAACTATAGACACAATCTAACAAGCAAAAATAATCTATTGATTTATATGACGCTTTTATCTCTTTTGACTGATGCGTTCATCCATAGCTACAAGCGTGCGTGCGTTCGTCTATTTACAGTGAACAAAATTGAAGGCCGAGAGACCTCAGAGTTTAGAAGATTCCGCAACTGCCCGTACTCTAGTAGTGCCAGTCGCAAGTCTGGACAAAGAAGGAGGACGACGTCAACGACCCTGGAAGCCTTAAGATGTCGTTGAACGCTGGAAACTACTCAGAGTTGAGTTATAATTGAGTGTAAAGAATTTATTACCGATGGGCCTACTTTAAACCAATCACGAACCCACATTTAAAGAGGAATTGAACATTGAGTAGGAAGTATCCATTAAATGGCGCCTACTCCTGCTTTGCAGCTACTTTCAGTGGTAGGGTATTTTACAGTGTTTTTTTCTAGGAAAAATAGGTTCCGGAACTGAACAATGGGTTCCGGAACTGAACAATTATGGAAGGAATAAAAACTCTAGAAAACGGGATTGGGTTGGGAGGGGTCTCAATAAACACTGAAAACAGTTCACAACACTGAAATTACATTAAAATAACTATATTGTTGTTTTTATTATTAAAATAAATAAATTATTTGTTAGTAGATGAAAAAGGTGCCGGAACGCCGTTTCGGCGCGCTCCGGCTGAAAAAAGCACTGGAATTTTATATACCATTTCACGAGGAGTCTAGATAATAAAGAAAAAAAGCACAATGGAACAGGAATCTCAGTTGACGGGAACAAGATCAACAACCTGAGCTTGGTGGATGACATTGACCTGATTGACGACAAAAGAAAATAATTATATTCAGGACCACAGGACCGCAAGGTTCTTTGGGAACCCTGAGTGCGAATGCACTCAGAGAGAAAGTTCAGCGGGTGCGTTCAACCAGAAGAATTCGACCTTAAATTCACATTTTTAACACCTAAGTAATCTCACAACTTGAGAAGTACAACTGCAACACAAATACCCAACATTGCATGATCTCACATTCACAGCCCGTACATAAATAATTTATTTATTTAGTTATTTATTGTTTAAAATAATAAATAAATAATTACACAGGGACGTCCAAACGTCACCGATTTCCAGTACTTTTTCTAACTTCGTAACCCTTGACAAGAAAACAATTTCTTTCTTCGAAAATCTGCTAGAACTCACCTACCTAAGGAAAGGGGAAGGGGAAAGGGAGGGGAATGGATGGGGTAGGGGAAGGGAGGTAGGACTCATGCACCCAGAGACAAACGTCGGCGCTTATATTCAGGACAATGTAAATACTTTACACAGAGAAGGGTAGGCTGCGGGTTTAAGAATCAACACCAGTTACCCGCAAGACAAAGTCAATACTATTTGGTGCTGAGAAGATTTCAGATTTAGATTGAGATCCCAGATGGTGCAAAGATCGAGAATTAGATGAATTAGTAAACTTTGGAAGCCTACTGACAGTGACATGGGATATTGGCTGTCCCAAGGTGATAAAGAGAAGAATTGCGAAATTAGTGATAGGTTCTAAAAGCATTTGGAGGAACAGAGAGGTTAGTGTTCACACAAAATAGAATAATTATGTACAGTCGGTATGATACTATACGCAAGTGAAGCATGGACGTGGCATAGAAAACCAAGGACAAATAGCTGGCATTTGAGATGAGAAGCTGCAGCAGGGCCTTGTGCATCAAATGGCAACAAAAGGTCAGAATTGCTGTGGTGCGAAGACGAGTGGATTCCATATGGAGCATCGTGCAGCAGGTAGTAGAGAGGAAACGTAATTTCTCTGGACACATTTGCAGTATGAATAACAACAGGATGCTAGTCGCAGTTGGAATGATGGACGACTCAGGGATCATAGGGACAGACGAAACTGAGAACGGCTGGATGCAGTGGATGGTGTCAGGGATTGGTGTGAGGAGACGGACGTCAGCTGAGCCTACTGACACAGAACAGAGACTGGTGATGGAGAAATATAGTGCGGCGTGCGATCGACACCAGCGGGCGATAAGCCCTTGAACTGCAAGAGGAAGACGAAGAAGGAGAACAAGAAGAAGAATACAAAGAAGAATGTGAAGACGATTGCGAAGAATGCGAAGGAGAATGCGAAGAAGATAGCGAAAATGGAAGAAGAATGCGAAGAATGCGAAGGAGAATACAAAGAAGAAGATGAAGAAGACGAAGAAGAAGAGGAGGAGGAGGAGAGGAGGAGGAGGAGAAAGAAGAGGAAGAGGAAGAAGAAGAGAGATCGCGAAGAAGAATGAGAAGAAGAAGAATGCGGAGAACAAGAATGCGAAGAAGCATAAGAATGTAAAGAATGCGAAGAATAGGGAGAAGATAGCGAAGAATGCGAAGAAGAATATGAAGAAGAAGGCGAATAATGCGAAGAAGAATTAGATTGCGCAGAAGAAGATGATTGCGCAGAAGAAGAAGAAGAAGAAAAATGGGAACAAATTTACTCACCAGTAGCAAGCTATTCCTCGATAGTATTCTTCTTCTGTTGGATGCTGAGCTAGTGTAAGACGATGTAGGCTATTATTGAGATGAATAACCTATTTGTTGGATGTGCCGCATTTCAGACATAGATAAACAAAAGCAAGCCTGTCATAGATCGTTTTTAAGGCGTTCAGAATATCAATTAAGAAGAGATGCATCTTAAGTAAGTAAGTAAGTATATTCTTTCATATAACCAGCTGCCTAACACAACACCCAGGTGAACAAGCATCAACATACAGAATAAATTAATATGTGAATAACATTCTGAGTATAAATGTTTTCTTCATTTGATTGTCTGCTTTTTATTAGCACCCGGTCATGGCGTCTGGGGCGCAGGCTGTAAATCACTGGCTTAACTGGAGAGAGCAACCCGTGAAGGACATGTCCCAGTTCTTCGAGAACCGTCGAAAAAATGCGAAGAAAAAGACGACTGCGATTATCTTCTTCTCTTTCTAAACTGACGGAATCCATGACGATGTACGCAGTCATGCAATAAGTATACAAGGTATACGGAACTGTATTCATATCAAGCTTCGGCTTCTTGAGAAAGGAAGAACGGATGTCCCCTTTGGGTCTCCGTATGGATATTCTACGCATACGATAGCATTGCAATCATCAGGTGTTGCCATCTAGTGAATGAAAAAAAACTCTTGCACGCCGAATGAAAGTATCGCCAGCACTACTTTTCGCCTTTGGCGACAAATAGACCTAGCGTGTTACCGTTTGGCGACCGCAGAAGTCTACAAGCTGCATCAGTACAATAAACCAGTCTCATTAACAATACATACGACAATGCTAATTAGTCAGTTATTAATTCAGTTCTACTTCTTAGCGTCATCATCACTTTCGCCTTGCGTATCTTATAGCTCTGAAGCGCCATCTGTTATAGCTTTACGCTTGCTATCCCGAGGGGTCAAACTGCATCATAAATGTCGCTGCAGTTGGTTCTGAATCATTACAATTAGCCTACTATTAGAAAGGTTTCCTAGTTCTGATGTTTGTTGATAAACATACTGTGGCATAAAACTTAACACTTAACAAAACGTTTATCATCACCCTGTCGAAAGCCAACATGGATCCCATATAACTTACTACTATAAAACTCTAGATCCGTGCGTCATATAGGGTGTCGACTTGACTCGACCGACTCCCGGATTCTGACCTGGCACCGAAACCGACCAAACAACCTACGAACTCGATTTCATATAGCGCCGGTATTTAAGCTGCTGTCTCTCTGACGCGGCATTTCTGTGGCGCTGAGAAAACTTTAAGCTCAGTTTTATTCCTACTGCCCGCTTACCAGGATACTCACAGTCTCACACATCACCTCATATATGCAAAATGAACTTCACTGGCTCCCTGTCCCGTTTCTTATTAGATACAAGGTTCTTCTTCTAGTCACTAAATCGCAGTTGGGCTTAGCGTCTAAATACCTCTCTGAACTGATGAGCAAACCAATCTCTTCACGCTCCTTTCGCCCTCTTCGTTCTGCCGACCGATTGGACTTGTTTGTACCTCGGTCGCGAACCTCATTAACTCAGCATCGGGATTTTGCTGTGGCTGGCCCTTCACTCTGGAATGCACTCCCTTCTGTGATCCGGAGCATGATGCTCGAGGCGTTTTCACCAGTTTCACTTAAATGCTTAAACACGTTTATTTTTGCACGAGCCTATCACGTTGAGAGCGCTTCTGATCAATAGCTGTGCTGCGAGGAGCGCTTTACAAATGTTTATATTACATTACATTACATTATATAGGCCTATTTGGTCGAACTCGCCTTGAAACGCTTTAAGAATCCAGGTAACTTAACCATCTGGCCGTGTAACCTCGTATTCACTGCGTAGATAGCTGGACAACGTGGGATGGAGGAGGAGTGCATACAAGATTAAGAGGAGCAAGCAATGTAATTCTGGAGTTTTTAATCTCTCTTCCGCCCAATGTCTGCTATTAAAAATCCACTGCATTTTAAAGTGCTATTTTGGTGGTACGCGTCTACTTGAATATTGCTCGAATATTCTCGTGATCATTCGAGAACACACACGACGTGATCACGTGGTTAAACCAAATTGTAAAGCGCAGAAAATTGCAATCGTTGTAAGGTCCGTGTTTCTATCCGTAAATAATTTTGGCTCATATTTAATACGCCAGTTTACAAACGACATCAGGAGATATTTAGCGCACGAATAATTTCAAATGAACTCATCAACAAACATCAAGTTGATTGTGTAGCTGAAAGGATAGTCTGTATTCCTCTGCTATCGAAACATCAACACAATGAAAGCAGAGGCGGCGCTACACCAGGTCGAGCTATTGCAAATGCCCTGGTTAAAAAGCCTTTGCCTTGGTCGTTGCCCTGCCCACAATTTGTTCGCGGCATAAATCGCCTCTGCACTGGTTACTTGTATGACTGCCTTGGTTATGCCCTGGTTAAAAAATGCCTAGCGCCGCCACTGAATGAAGTGCACTCTGTTAGACGATTCACCACACACTAGACTGCGGAGAGCCGTTATAACTCATTACAACACGGTCTTGATCGTTATAAGGCGGTTCTCATAATTATTGTTATGGCTTCAAAACACAGCGTAAATGACGAATTTCTAGTGTATTATAACAACGCTGCATAATTTGTTTTAAAATGAATTAATGAGTGGTAATTGTTTATCAGTCCGTTCAATTAGACCAGTGCTAGTCGGATCTACCGGTTCTGCTACCTATTCCATTCTCACGGCCCCGTGATTAATTATAGGGTGTTTCGTTAGAGGATTATTGTTTACTTTGAGGGGGTTCATCTCGTCCTCTACTTGTGTACACTCGTCGAACTATGAACGTCAAATACGGTCAATAGGCCTAAATATAATTTAACGTCTCTGAAATAATAATTGCGCTGGTACATCCCGAGAGTCGTGGTCGATAACTGAAGAGACCACTGTGTCTACAAAAACGCTCCCAACTATCTGGTAATATAAACAGCTTCCAGTGGCCTACAAAATTATTATCTAAACAATAAAAAACACAGTATTTTTTAGCGCTAACAAGGTCGCACAGAAATGTGAATCTGAAGCGAACTGCCAAAAAACTCTTACTGGGCGTTTTATTGTAACCGTTCTCGTATCTGTAATGAAGTAGAGAACACAACAGTGACTGCTGTACAAATAGACACATATGTATAGCTTTACGGATGCTAAGTCAGCGTCTTCTGTTCGCAAACAGCAAACACATGGAAAAGACGAGTAACTGTCGTCTATCATGATCATAATCGTGACGGGGAGATGGTTGAATGGTAACACGCTGGCACGAAGATCAGAAGGTCGTGGGTTCGATACCCGCTAGCCCTATAAAGGTTGACTAATCTTTTTCACTCTCTACACTCTCTAGGGAGCGACTGTAAAATGAACAGTAGGCTAAAACAGATGGGCGCCTTGTATGGCTGGCGTACAGTTAAATTCGAGTTCTGTTAAACTTGTTATCGTCTGTTACTACTATATCATGTAATCTTACTGCAGACTTGTCAGTATGAATTTAATAAACGAATATTTTTAATTTATTTATTTATTATAATGATCCTCCATTTCCTCCTCCTCCTCGTCGTCATAGTAGTAGTCATCATCATCATCGTAATCGTCGTCGTCATCATCATCGTCGTAGTAGTAGTAGTAGTCATGATCATTAGTCGTCTTCGTCATTGATGGTCATCATCAATGTACTGGGTCCAGTCGTGTGGTGACGATCGCAGCAAATGGAGAAACAATCAGAAACAGAACAATGAGAAGGTGAAACGGAAAAGGAATCGAAAAATTGGAAGACCAGAGGATGAAACGAATCTAGAGGTTAGAAGTAAATGATTTTCTTCCACGGTTCTAACAATACGCCATTTATGCCAGGTCTTTCTTTCCTCTTCTCTGTCTCTATATTATACATTATACGTTATATGTTATATATTATATATTATTATATACGTGAGTGTAATACATAGTCTGCTGCTGCTGCTGTTTTAATGGAACGTTGTCATGGATCGACCTCGACACTAAATCTAATCTGTTCATCGCTGATTTCTTCGATTGATCTGTCGCTGCAACGCGTGGACTCCATCGTCCCACGGAACAGCATCAGCATTCAGCAACTCGTGTCTTCTCATCTCGACCAGCATCGCTATCTTCTTCACCACACCATCCACTCACCCGTGTCCTGCCAGACTAAACCGGATCTCAGCTTCGTCACAACGGACAATGCACAGGAAATAAGCCTGCAGCTGCCTGCTATATACTGTGCTCTATGCTGTACTATGCTATACTATACTATGCTACACTATACTATGCTATACTATACTATACTATACTATACTATACTATACTATACTATACTATACTATACTATACTATACTATACTATACTATACTATACTATACTATACTATGCTATGCTATACTACACTATAGTGACTATACTACACTACACTAGAGTAACTATACTATACTGTACCATACTATACTATACTATACTATATTATACTATACTATACTGTACTGTACTATACTATACTATACTATGCTATACTATAGCCTACTATACTATACTATACTATACTATACTATACTGTACTATACAATACTATACTATACTATGCTATACTATACTTTAGCCTACGAAACGATACTATACCATACTATGCTATGCTATACTATACTATACTATGCTATACTATACTATACTATATTATAGCCTACTATACTATACTATACTATACTATACTATACTATACTATACTATGCTATACTATACTATACTATACTATACTATACTATACTATACTATACTATGCTTAACTATACTATACTATACTATGCTATACTATACTTTAGCCTACGAAACGATAATATACTATACTATGCTATGCTATACTATACTATACTATAGCCTACTATACTATACTATACTATACTATACTATACTATACTATACTATACTATACTATACTATACTATACTATGCTATGCTATACTATACTATGCTATGCTATGCTATACTATACTATACTATAGCCTACTATACTATACTATACTATACTATACTATACTATACTATACTATACTATAGCCTACTATACTATACTATACTATACTATACTATACTATACTATACTATACTATACTATACTATACTGTAGGCCCTACTATTAGGGTGGTTCTGAAATCTGAAATTTTGAAATGTGATTATTTCCGCTTATTATCTGGTTCTAGTACATACTAAAATAAATCTGGCCAAATATGAGCTGATTTGAGCAATATTTAGAGGTAGCTCAATGAGGTTGAAGTCAGAGCTTGTCTAGCATAGCCAAATTACTGTGCATCCAAAAGATAGTGTTTCAGTTTTACGATTGCAGTTACGATTAGTAATTATTATTGGATAAAATTAAAGAAAAATGTTAACAGGAAAACTGAGCCTCAGCAAAAGAAAAATTAAACAGAATTTGTTGATGCATTAAATAATTTATTTGACATTGCTCACTTGGATGCCTTAAACATAATTGAAATCTGAGAGGATAAAGAGTGTCTGCTTGCCCAAAGAGAAAGAGGTGGCCGTTGTTGTATGGGACCAGTTGATATGGTACTTACTTCAAAAGAAATGAGGGCAACTAAAAGGCAAAGATCAAGCATGGAGAGAAAGCAGAAAGAAGATCAATATTTTGAAGCCATGAATGAGAGAATTATTCTTGAAACCTCTAGTAGTGATGATTCAACTGAAGAATGCAAAGATGGTGGCAGTCAAAATGTAAATTTAGTGAAAAGGAAAACTCCTTTAAAAAAAGCCACTAACAACAAATATTGTGACACCAAGACTGGCAGCGGCTTTGGATAGGACAAAGGTAAGTGACAGGAAGGCAACATGCGTGTTAGCAGCTGCAGCTCAGAGTCTCGGCCACAATGTAGACGAGTTGAAAATCAGCCGTTCTTCAATACATAGAGAACGAGAACAATATCGAGAAGAAACTGCTAAGAAATTAAAAGATATATTTAAAACAACTACATCATCTACACTGGTTGTGCACTTGGATGATAATTCCTTCCGGATCTGACAGGCAAACATTTGGTTGACCGTCTACCTGTCATTTTATCTGATGTTGGGGAAAGCCAACTTCTTGAAGTTACCAAGCTACATTCTGGCACAGGAGAAGCACAGGCAGCCGCTGTTGCTAAATTGTTGCTGGAATGATTTATGCTTACTGACAACTCTGGTTAGCTATCAACAAGAAAATCCTGCTCTCAAAAGTAGCCAACAATAAATTTGCAGGTCATCTGTGGTACCTTAGTGAGGAGCTCGTGGCTTTGGCATTTTTTGATTTGGCATTGACAGCCAAGTCCAAACGAGCAATGGTGAAAGCTTTACACGAGCGGCCAGGCCAAGATGACCCTCCTAAGAGAATGTAGGTAAATGTTCAGAAATCTGTGGTCATGAACATACAATGAACATACAATGAACATACAATGAACATACAATGAACATACAATGAACTCCTTGCTATTTTTTGACTGGTAAAGAATCTCTAGTGATTTCCTGAAAAGCGATCCTGAAACATGGGAACTTCAAGATGATTGTAAAGTTGCCTCAGAAATTATTCATCATCTACAAGTTGTAAATGACAATGCTGAAAGAGGAGTTGCTTTGAATGAAGAGTACAATTCCATAATTACAAAGAAAACCAGAAACAATATCTGTTTCAAGTAGTCCATGATCACAGAAGCAACTTTCCAGAATGCAAGAAAGAAATGCTTAAGTCAAAATAAACTTCAGCAAATGATTTGTGAGCCATATATTATTATTACATAATAACATAAAGTCATACTAATTAATTGAAATTATTTAGAACTACTACTTTAACAGTTTGTTCACTTAATAATAACAACAATTAAACATTGTTGTTTCATTAGGTAAAGAAAATATTAAAAATAATGGATAATGGAAAATTTTCTTTTAAAATACCTTTATGTAAAATTTAAATGTTATTGAGCTACCTCTAAATGACAAGATAATGTTCTATAACTTTGCACAAATTTCTTTTATATTCATTGGAACACAACTAAAAGCGGAAAGTCAAGAAAAAACAATTTTAATTTTTTTCCATGAAAGTCAGAACCACCCTACCTACTATACTATACTATACTATACTATACTGTACTATACATTCATACATATATATGCACAGCATGCACACTTACATTCAAACATTTTGTCGGGAGTTGATTACACTGTATATGGAACTTCTTATTGTCTTATCATCAGAGGTTTAGTCTTTCAATCCTTCGTATACTACACAGGATGGACCATCAACTTGCAAGTCTTTTCTAAACAAAAATAGTCGAACTTGAAGAATATCCACAACATACTTAAAGCTGCTGTTAATCAATTCAATCAACTTTTAAGTTTAAATTCTACTTATTTCTTTTAGTAGAACGTAATGACAGTCTGACAAAGAAATATATATTCAGTATAGACCACTGAAACAAAAATAAAAATCAATAATATAAGCGCATTCCATAAAATACGATGACAACCTTACAATTCTGTACAGAGGGTCTCTGAGAATTTATTAATGTTTACACCTATTCCATTATTTAACCTGAAATTATTAGATCGCTTTATACAAACTTTTCTAAGTCTAGAACATCTAACGCATATAATTTATTTAAAACACGTATTTCGCGAGCAAAATCTGAATCTGAGACAGACGAGTTAGGCAAAGGTCTGAGTCAATTAGACAGTTCTTGACGACTGATTTAAATGTATACCAGTGGGGTGCCTTAGAGGGAGAAGTGTGGGTTCACAGTCTGGTGGTCGTCAGTGGGTGCTTTAGAGGGAGAAGTGTGGGTTCACAGTCTGGTGGTCGTCAGATCGACTAAATCTGACACCTGTAATCGAGCGAAGGAACTCGTTTCCGGAAAACGAGACGAAGAAAGGCGGAACGAAAATCACGATTGAAGATGGTGTAGATGACGGGATTGAGAGCCGAGTTGCAGTAACCGAGCCAGAAGATGACAGCGAAAGTCGTATCCGTGACGCTGACGCTCGTCAATGACACGATGACGTAAGTGGAGAAGAAGGGGAGCCAACACCCGACGAAGGATACCATTACGAGACCGAGCACAAGGGTCGCCCTCTTCTCGCGCGCTCTTACGACTCTCCGTCGCCCGTGACGTCCGCCCGTCTCAACCGAACCCATCTTCAGCAATTGCCGCCTCTTCCGCCGCCTCTCCTCGTGTGTTATAATGCCTTCGTTATGGTCCATGTCGATCTTCATGGGAAGCTCCGATGCATTTGCTGTCCTTGGAAAGTCCAATCCCTCCTCCAGCTGTCCTGGTAGCGTGCTGACGCCGACCGGGTCTAGGAGCGTCGACCCGCTGCCCTGGAGTTCGCGTCTCTTGTCGATGGCCGAGAGACAAGCGCTCTGAAGCTTGAACTTTCTCCGGCGTTGGCCTTGAGATGAACTTCGTTCGCAGGTTGCTTCGATATTGTCTCTGTTACCTGGTGTCTCTGTATTGCAAGACAATGCTGAGGCATCAGAGGTGTCCAGAAGTGCCCCACAACCTGCGCTCCCTATCCTCAGTGGAATGTCGATCCCTATCCCTGGGTTCCGCATACAGGCCAGCTCCAGTTCGTTTCCAGTTTCTGTACCGCATGCGTCATTGAGCTTTTTCGTCTGTGAAGCTTCCGACTTGACCGATTCATCTGCCGCCGCCGCCACCGGAAGAGACTTCGCCGGAACTTCCGGGACGAAGTTGTCGCATTTCGACGACACGCTACGATATTCGAGTCTGGAAGACCGCGACAGCCTGAGAAACGAAAACCGTTGGCTGACGATGACGTTGGCTCCCTGGTAGAAGTTCTTACGATGTTGAGCCGCCGTCACTGCCGAAGACTCCGCCAGAGGAAGATTTCTCAGAGACCTTCTAGCACGACTCACAGCTGTCTGGTAGAGACGGAAGTATACGAGGATCATGATGACGAGTGGCAAGAAGAATGAACCGACCGTTGAATAGACGACATAGCCAGGCTCTTCGCTGAGTACACACAACGGGAATCCGACCTTCGTCGGCTGCGGTCGCTTCCACCCGACCAGCGGCGGCAGGGAAATGAGGACGGATAGGACCCAGACGGTGGCGATCATCATCAGGACCCTGCGCTTCGTACGCCGCTGGGAGTATCCATCGGCCGCCCGTGTGACGGACAAGTAGCGGTCGAGGCTGATGAGGCAGAGGTTGAGGATGGAGGCGGTGCAGAGGAGGACGTCCGTGGCCAGCCAGAGGTCGCACATTGTCTGGCCAAAGTACCAGTAGCCCATGAGTTCGTTTGCGAGGGACAGCGGCATGATAAAGACGCCGACGAGTAGATCGCTGACGGCCAAGGACACGATGAACCAGTTCTGGAGGTTCTTGAGGCGCCGGTCGAAGACAATGGCGACGATGACAAAGGAGTTGCCGGTGATGATGATGAGCATGACGGCCGTTACGGCGACAGACGAAATGACAATGTGCGTCCAAGTGAACTGGCTCGGATAGGGAGAACCGTTCAATGGATCCATTGTTGCTGAAGATGATTTATTGAGATCTAATTCGACGTAATTCATACGCATGACTGAATAGCGACATGCTCCGTCCGTCAAGCTAGATGCTGCAATCATATAGACCATCAATAATACTGTATATATATATTATGATTATATATATATGTATATGAATACGTCGAACGTTTATATGGATCTCGATGTCTTCGTCAAAGTTGATCTGTAGGAAGCACCAGATAGAACTAAACGTATAAAAGTATGTATGTATTTAAGTAGTTATGTATATATGTATGTAAGTATGCATGTGTATGGGCGCCGGTGAGCTGTCCATGGCACACAGAAGCAGTATGATGCTTGGGCGGAACAGACAGGCTGAGACATTCTATAGAATGAAACAGATAGACAAATGGAGAGAGAGAGAGAGACAGACAGACAGACAAACAGAGAGACAGACAGAGATACAGACAGAGACAGACAGAGACAAAGAGAGACAGACAGAGACAAAGAGAGAAAGACAGACAGACAGAGACAGACAGAGACAGAGAGAGCAGGGTGTGACGAAGTGTGCTTCTCATTTCAGATCTAAGCTTAAACTCATCTCTTTGAACTAGATTTATCCGCCGTAGTATGGATTCTGGTTTCTCGGATCGAATGGATTTCAACGATGGTCTCTCCAATGGATCATGGTTTTAGACTGTTATTTCACTTGAACCGAACATCGATTGGCATTATTGTAACGGCGCTATAAAAGTCACTGAGATTAGATCAGAGTAGATTTAGGAACTGATAAGGTTAAGACTACGGTAATGAATATACTGTGACTGTACACGCCTAGTAGACCTATAAATAGTCGTCAGTTCGGCGACTTACATAGAGACCTATGAACTGTATAAGTAGCAGAAGAGAGAAGCCGAGTAAGCCAAGAATAGGACGTCGAACGCAGACGACAGAGCCAAACGCAGATGACAGAGCCAAATGCAGATGACAGAGCCAAATGCAGATGACAGAGCCAAATGCAGATGACAGAACCAAACGCAGATGACAGAACCAAACGCAGATGACAAAGCCAAATGCAGATGACAGAACCAAATGCAGATGACAGAACCAAATGCAGATGACAGAGCCAAATGCAGATGACAGAACCAAACGCAGATGACAGAGCCAAACGCAGATGACAGAGCCAAACGCAGATGACAGAGCCAAATGCAGATGACAGAGCCAAATGCAGATGACAGAGCCAAATGCAGATGACAGAGCCAAATGCAGATGACAGAGCCAAATGCAGATGACAGAACCAAACGCAGATGACAGAACCAAACGTAGATGAAGATGACAAAGCCAAATGCAGATGACAGAACCAAACACAGATGACAGAACCAAACGCAGATGACAGAACCAAACGCAGATGACAAAGCCAAATGCAGATGACAGAACCAAACGCAGATGACAAAGCCAAATGCAGATGACAGAACCCAACGTAGACAGAGCCAAACGCAGATGATAGAGCCACATGTATTTATGTATGTAAGTATGTATGTATGTATGTAATGTATGTATGCATGTATGCATTTATTTATTTGTGTATGTATATGCGTGCATATATATGTGAATATAATATCTGTGCATTCATGTATGTGCGTATGTATACGTTTATCTGGATATAGTTGAATAGTGCCTTTTCGTTGAACCTGTCCAAGGCGTTTTTCTTTGCTCTGCATGTGAAGTGAAGTGGTCACGCTAACTGTGACATTCAGATGCGTTTGCATACAGCCCCATTTTGTACCGACACAAAAGAACGATAACAATAAGCGATCACTTAGACCTCGCTCTTGCTAGAGGGATGAAGCATCTTAGAACATTGATCATCATCACCATCATCTCTCCAGACGCCAGCTATAATATTATGGCGGCGATGGGTGCGAATAAATTATCTCCACTTTTTCTGTCGTTTGTAAAGTCCAGGTCTCCTCTCATGGTCAGTCCAAGTCTCATTATGTTTTCGTTTATACTGTCTACCGAGTGCAGTCTTGGTTCTTTATTTGTTTCTGTTTCCTTGATTATTGTTCGCAGTGCATTTTGTAGTAGGTCCAGCATTCTAAAAACTCTTTCACCAAGAACAGTTATGATTTAGGTATGACAAAACAAAGATAATCAGATGACCTCGTTGAATAGTGATAACTTTGGGGAATAAAAATTGATACCAGTAAGAAGCTAGTTCCAGAAATCTAGGCGACTGGAAACTAATGCATTTGAGAGAGATATTCGTGTAGACATGGACACATAATGCCTAATTCAGCTTATGTCACGAATGAACATATGATGACTTACAAAATACTGTTTACATGGTCAGTGAGAGACATGGTAGAATTGAAAACAACGCTTAAATTACGAGCAGCGTGTATACCAGCTCAACAATTGAGTCAATCAGTTTCAAAGACTTAAGCTGGTCAAATTTTTAAGTTGCTGTGGAGTACCAAGTATCAGAAATTCAGTCTTTGATGGGTTAAGGAGGAGTTTATTGGCCGCCATCCAAGCTGTACCTCATCAAAGACAGCAGACAACAGCTGCACAGACGAGTCACATGAGAGACTGTCAAATTAAAATGTAGATATGTGAGTATCATCAGCATAGAAATGATATCCCAGCGAATGATTATCTAACATGTTCTTTTTTTATTCCGGATATTTCTATAGCGCCTCTCGAAGTCAACTACTACTCAGAGGCGCTCCCGACTACAGCATTTGATACTGTGCCGGAATTTTCACGCCGAAGCGCCACGAGCAATTGCGAGTGAAGGATTTGCCCAAGGTCCGTACGCAGCGGCTAGAGTGGGATTCGAACCTGCAACCCTCCGGTCACAAGGCGCCGAACTTACCACTGAGCCACCACGCCCCACAAATTAGTGGTGTGCTGTATAATTACAGCTGACTTGAGCCTTGAACACACAGTTTCATTTCATAGTCGGAAAGACTTGGCCGAGCAGAAGGATTTTTATTTTTATTTTTTTCATCGAAAGGAAGCCAGTGCAGAATTTTACGCTAGTATAGTTAGGTAGATTTGTGTGAATTCTGATGTGCTAGAGAGCATGAATAATACTTTCGATCCAATGGCTGATCATTATTGTCTTGTATCCTCTTACGTAGCCTACGTTCCTCGGTCGTCTGCTAATAAATGTAAGATTATGTTACGGCTAAATCCAAGTCCAATACCCTTCGCAGAGCAGCTCGCGTTACGCGTTACTTCGTTAGAAAGCGCGTTCTAATAGTATATTCTGTACGGAATAAAGTGTTGCTGTAGGTTCAAGCTAAAATCGGATTTTCTTCAGCATTTATAGCTGCTTACGCTCAAATGCATCTTGTGTTTAGGCTCATGGGTGCTGTGCTAAAATGGAATGCTTTCTGTAATGAGTACTTTAATACGCCCGGAAGCAGATAGAACAAGTCAAAGGTCACAGCAGTACAACATAATGTGGAATGCTGCACAAGCATAATTTCAAAAGCAAAAACTACGAAAATGATCGTGAGTGTCATTTAATAATAATAATAATAATATTTATTCTTTAATTAAGCGCCTGCAAACGCACTGCGCTGTACATGTACATGTTATGCGATAAATCTTAACTACTAACAGAACAGACAGCCTGCAATACACGGCGCAAATTGCAGCCTACAAAGCATGTCCGCCTATGGGACTCGATCTCTGTACCTCTCGCACTCTACGCCAGATGTTTTCCAATGCGCTATCGGCCAAAAAGCCAAATGCAGATGACAGAACCAAATGCAGATGACAGAACCAAATGCAGATGACAGAGCCAAATGCAGATGACAGAACCAAACGCAGATGACAGAGCCAAACGCAGATGACAGAGCCAAACGCAGATGACAGAGCCAAATGCAGATGACAGAGCCAAATGCAGATGACAGAGCCAAATGCAGATGACAGAGCCAAATGCAGATGACAGAGCCAAATGCAGATGACAGAACCAAACGCAGATGACAGAACCAAACGTAGATGAAGATGACAAAGCCAAATGCAGATGACAGAACCAAACACAGATGACAGAACCAAACGCAGATGACAGAACCAAACGCAGATGACAAAGCCAAATGCAGATGACAGAACCAAACGCAGATGACAAAGCCAAATGCAGATGACAGAACCCAACGTAGACAGAGCCAAACGCAGATGATAGAGCCACATGTATTTATGTATGTAAGTATGTATGTATGTATGTAATGTATGTATGCATGTATGCATTTATTTATTTGTGTATGTATATGCGTGCATATATATGTGAATATAATATCTGTGCATTCATGTATGTGCGTATGTATACGTTTATCTGGATATAGTTGAATAGTGCCTTTTCGTTGAACCTGTCCAAGGCGTTTTTCTTTGCTCTGCATGTGAAGTGAAGTGGTCACGCTAACTGTGACATTCAGATGCGTTTGCATACAGCCCCATTTTGTACCGACACAAAAGAACGATAACAATAAGCGATCACTTAGACCTCGCTCTTGCTAGAGGGATGAAGCATCTTAGAACATTGATCATCATCACCATCATCTCTCCAGACGCCAGCTATAATATTATGGCGGCGATGGGTGCGAATAAATTATCTCCACTTTTTCTGTCGTTTGTAAAGTCCAGGTCTCCTCTCATGGTCAGTCCAAGTCTCATTATGTTTTCGTTTATACTGTCTACCGAGTGCAGTCTTGGTTCTTTATTTGTTTCTGTTTCCTTGATTATTGTTCGCAGTGCATTTTGTAGTAGGTCCAGCATTCTAAAAACTCTTTCACCAAGAACAGTTATGATTTAGGTATGACAAAACAAAGATAATCAGATGACCTCGTTGAATAGTGATAACTTTGGGGAATAAAAATTGATACCAGTAAGAAGCTAGTTCCAGAAATCTAGGCGACTGGAAACTAATGCATTTGAGAGAGATATTCGTGTAGACATGGACACATAATGCCTAATTCAGCTTATGTCACGAATGAACATATGATGACTTACAAAATACTGTTTACATGGTCAGTGAGAGACATGGTAGAATTGAAAACAACGCTTAAATTACGAGCAGCGTGTATACCAGCTCAACAATTGAGTCAATCAGTTTCAAAGACTTAAGCTGGTCAAATTTTTAAGTTGCTGTGGAGTACCAAGTATCAGAAATTCAGTCTTTGATGGGTTAAGGAGGAGTTTATTGGCCGCCATCCAAGCTGTACCTCATCAAAGACAGCAGACAACAGCTGCACAGACGAGTCACATGAGAGACTGTCAAATTAAAATGTAGATATGTGAGTATCATCAGCATAGAAATGATATCCCAGCGAATGATTATCTAACATGTTCTTTTTTTATTCCGGATATTTCTATAGCGCCTCTCGAAGTCAACTACTACTCAGAGGCGCTCCCGACTACAGCATTTGATACTGTGCCGGAATTTTCACGCCGAAGCGCCACGAGCAATTGCGAGTGAAGGATTTGCCCAAGGTCCGTACGCAGCGGCTAGAGTGGGATTCGAACCTGCAACCCTCCGGTCACAAGGCGCCGAACTTACCACTGAGCCACCACGCCCCACAAATTAGTGGTGTGCTGTATAATTACAGCTGACTTGAGCCTTGAACACACAGTTTCATTTCATAGTCGGAAAGACTTGGCCGAGCAGAAGGATTTTTATTTTTATTTTTTTCATCGAAAGGAAGCCAGTGCAGAATTTTACGCTAGTATAGTTAGGTAGATTTGTGTGAATTCTGATGTGCTAGAGAGCATGAATAATACTTTCGATCCAATGGCTGATCATTATTGTCTTGTATCCTCTTACGTAGCCTACGTTCCTCGGTCGTCTGCTAATAAATGTAAGATTATGTTACGGCTAAATCCAAGTCCAATACCCTTCGCAGAGCAGCTCGCGTTACGCGTTACTTCGTTAGAAAGCGCGTTCTAATAGTATATTCTGTACGGAATAAAGTGTTGCTGTAGGTTCAAGCTAAAATCGGATTTTCTTCAGCATTTATAGCTGCTTACGCTCAAATGCATCTTGTGTTTAGGCTCATGGGTGCTGTGCTAAAATGGAATGCTTTCTGTAATGAGTACTTTAATACGCCCGGAAGCAGATAGAACAAGTCAAAGGTCACAGCAGTACAACATAATGTGGAATGCTGCACAAGCATAATTTCAAAAGCAAAAACTACGAAAATGATCGTGAGTGTCATTTAATAATAATAATAATAATATTTATTCTTTAATTAAGCGCCTGCAAACGCACTGCGCTGTACATGTACATGTTATGCGATAAATCTTAACTACTAACAGAACAGACAGCCTGCAATACACGGCGCAAATTGCAGCCTACAAAGCATGTCCGCCTATGGGACTCGATCTCTGTACCTCTCGCACTCTACGCCAGATGTTTTCCAATGCGCTATCGGGCCCCCCAACTAGATTGAAACTAGATTGCTACCTAAGATGACGAATAGTTCGGAATCACAAAGGAAATACTCGCCTAAGTAACGCCATAAAATATTCTGGAGAGGGTTAGATGTTGAACGAACTATTCGTCAATAGAACATCATGCGACGCTTCATAATAATGTGATGCATGTCCAGTCTTCCAAGGCCACAGATGAAGAAGCCTTTTACAGATTACCATTTATTAAGACCAAACAAATTTTTATACACAGAGTTTCAACATGTATTCAGTTCATCTTTCTGTTTCACCGTGTATCTAACTACGGCTGAGGCGTAAGTTAATATTGGTAAACAATAGCTTTCTTGCAGAAATAGATGAATCAGCTCGCTAAGATCTTTGGCACGTGCATAGATGCAATTAAAGTACTGCTATCATGCAGACCCGCGCTTTCTCGGTGGTTGGCCCGACCATATGGAATGGCCTTCCCTCTGAGCTGCGCCTACATCCTAGGTCTTCCTCTGGTACCTTCTATGACCACCTGAAAACTGCTCTTTTTCGCCGTGCTGGAGTCGGGAGCGCCTCTGAGTAGTTCCCTTGAAGTGGCGCTATATAAATTTACGAATGAATGAATAAAGGCGGGAAAGAAAGACCGTCTCACAGGTTCTGTGTTAAACTAAGCGATTTACCATGGTTAATCATCACACCCAGGTATGCTATTGTCTGTAGGCCTACCCTTGGAATTGAGGCGTCCCCCAGAGTCATGGGAGCAATTGCGAGTTTAGCCGATTTACCTACATCGATGCAATAAGACTTGGAAGGATTGAACTGCAAAGACAAAGCATTAGAAACAGACATGCATGATCGATCAAGCATGTTTTACAACCCATTAACAGAGGGGCATAATAACAACATGTCGCCCGCATAGAACAGGCAGTCAATAAATGGCGAGTTGATGTAATGCAATGAAATGCCAAATGCAATGCATCAAATAAGATAAGATTAAGTACTTAATGAAATAGACTGCGTGGCTATTAGACTATGTTGCGAGGGACACGCGACTAACGCGAACGCAGAGAATGCAAAGCAATGTTGTCACTTCAATTTTCGGACAGCGCAGATTATCCAACCAAGCTCTCTGGTATAAGTTCATACTTTATTAGGCTTTTCCTTCTTTTTCAGATTTGGGCCAGTCCCTCCTCCCGCAGTTGTGTGTCCTAAATGCCCATCGCGTGGCATTACGAAGATATGACTAAAGCACAGACATAATAATTATAGTCCATGTTCCTGGATGTGAGATCATTTGTGGATGGATAAGCCAAATAGCCAATCATAAAATGATCTCGGAAAAGAACACGGAAATTCTGGCAGCGAAAAAGGCTATTTATATTCCACCATGGCTTATTCAAATACTAGTGGTTTCTAAGGCTTAATCCTCCAGACACAAGCCAGTAATCCTCTTTCTTTCGTTGCTGTTATAGCTCGAGTCTCCAGTGGCAAATGGCTAATCGTCTACATAATCCACCAATCGCCGAACGTGACTTGAGACGCACGAATAACCTGTTTTAATTGACTTTCTTTGTTTCTTTGAGCGATGAAGAAATTCAGAGCTTAAAATTAATCAATTAATTAAGTCATCAATTAAATTAATTAATTAATTAATTTATGAAGAGCACTTATATAGCGCCTCGCAAGAAAGATGCCTATTCAGATGCGCTCCCAGCCCAAACCTGCGAAAGAGAACAGTTTTCAAATGCAAAAGAGGTGAAAGCAGATTACTAGTTAAAAGAAAACGCAGATCTGAAAGGTTATCCCTCAGTTCACAATAAGGTTGTAAAACGAGTACTTAAAGCAAACACCAAAAACGCAATGAGTTTAAGATCTTAATGCTTATGCGTAATTGCCTCGAGGGTCATGCTCCATCTTATCTCAGGGAATCGTGTGTTCGGTCTCATCCATTTCTGGCCGTAGATATCTTCGTTGTGCTGCACACAGTGACCCTGGTTGTTCTCGCAACCACAACATCCACAGGGCAGCACAGAAGCTTCTCAGTTGTCGGTCCAACTTCCTGGAATTCATAGGCTGCCTGGCAACCTATGACAAAAGCCCCTCGTTATTCTGTATACCAGACATCTGCCTTGTCATCTATTCCTTCAATCGACAGTAAACAGTTCCTGTACTGATTATGTGACTGAGTGGTTGAGCCATCTTAAAATACGGCTGAATGCCATTATAGCCCTAAAGCTTAGACCTTTAATCATCCACCGCAATAGCTTATGCAAACAACCTGTCTTGTCTTTCTTCTGGATCAGGTTTTGCTGCGCAACCTCCAGCGCACAAGGTCATCATCTTAATAAAAAAAACTGCTTAGATTTATCCGATCCCACTACTCATCTTTTCCATTTCTCATCGATGCACTTCTTACGCCTCCGTAAAACTGCCGCTGGCTCGATTTTTCTGTGTGTATGTGTTATCGCCATTAGAGGTCTTCATTTACACACCATACAGTGCACCGGCGTTTGATCTGATGTTTTTGATTCATTTGGCACTATAAAAATAGCCATCAATTATACAACTGCAGTGTTTCTCGTTTCTGCCTTAAATTTTCTAACCCTTCCAAAGCTCTATCATCTCTGCTTATTTGAGTGCATAGACCGATCTAACCAATGGTTTGCGACTTTGATTATGTAGAACCTCAAATATGCCTTCTAATCGGCATTCTGATTTATTGTCAAAGTTCATTAAAATAAGACCAAGAGCCTTAAATTCTGACCGGGGAACCTCTTGCTGTGTCTGTAACGGACTGACCATGATTTTAAACTTAAGGCTGCGATTCACCCTTCTCTTCTAAAATTAAAATTTATCTGCTGCAGCCAAAATCTCACAGAGGAATTGGACCTTTGTTTTTTGCAACTTTGTGTTGTGAACAAAATGCATCTCCCAGAGTTTGCTTTTTTGGAGGAGGAGAGCATTACGACCAGGGGCGGCGCCAGACACTTTTTGAACCAGGGCATAGCCAGGGCAGTCATAAAGTAACCAGTGCAGAGGGCGATTTATGGAGAGCGCGGTAGCGCGAGCTTAAATGTTGACCATTATAAGATCGCGTTACCGCTCTTGCCATAAATCGTCCCCAGCACTATTATATTTGTCTATAGTCAGGAGGTCTCATTGGCGAGGCCCCCCGGAAGCCAAACGCTTTTTGACATTTGTAAAGCAAATTTTAACATTTCAGTGAATTAAGTGAATTTATATCTCAAGATATAACAAATACGCCAGAACAAATTCTGGACAGGGCAAAAATTCTTGCAGGGCATCGACCAGGGCAAAGGCTTTTTTACCAAGGCATTTGCCCTGGCGCGCCCTGGTGTAGCGCCGCCTCTGATTACGACTAAAATTTTTATTTATGTTGCAGCCTCAAAATAAAATAATTTGTTTTTGTTCATGACTTAGAATTTGAAAGAAATGGTATGTGTCCGAAGCATTTTAATTTGCATAATTTATAATTATACTTTTGCATGATTTATGAACAGAAAGGTAAACGACACGAGAAGAGACAATAGGATAGAGTAGGGCGAACAAGAGGAGAAAAACTGATTCCAGAGGATGCATGTGACGTCTGTGTCCAAATTTATATAGCGTCTTCTAGAGAACCCATAAAAGCCCGTCTGTAAATCAGAGTCCATTCAATATTGCACGCTTACTTTGCACCTCAGTATAGCTGCAGTTTAGAATTTAGTTTAAGTGTGCTGTAAAGGTGTAATGTTTTAGATGTGTCATTTCCTCTGCGAATTAGGCTACTTGTGCGAAGAATAATTCAGTATAATGTATAGTGACCAACTTCGCCGGCAATTTGTTTGTATTGATCGACATCTCAGCAATAATCAGCACAGTCTCGTTATAGTGGAGAGGCATAAATCAGGACCAGAACGGACCATAATCATCAGCGCTGGCTGTGTGAGAGAACTAGCAACTGCAAAAGCACGTTAGCAAGATTTCATCAGCCATAAGAGAATCAATGAAAGTCACCGGTAGTCAGTCACCATTTCATTTTGAATACGCATAGGCATTTGTCTGATCGCTTCAGGTTGTAAATGCATAAAATTAATCGTAATCTTGAGATGTATGTAGCACCTAATCCCAAGTTTCAGGCACCAGCTTATTCACAGATGCCCAGTCAAAACAAATCGATAGGAAGGCAAGTTCAGGTTCTTCTGTTACAGAAGTCAAGGGTCCAAGGGTCAGGCAGGCAGACAGTCAGACGGCTACGGTGGATGGAGTTTAGAATTGGAGCAGCAAAAGATGCAAGGGAAAAAGAATTTGTGGAGAAGGAATATTTTCAGTTTTGGGTGAAAAATCTGGGCACAGATTGTAAGAGATGCAGTGTTGGTAAGTTTGGGTGAGTTCTCATGTTCTTACAATGTAGCGTTTTAAAGTACTCCTTTTAAAGACCTACTCAGCAAGTATTTATAAAAAAATTAAAAGTATTAAATAGAACAAGATGATATCCACGCTGTAAACTACCATTATTCAAAATATATAATAATCAGGCAAGTTTCTAAGCATATTGTTTGCGATGTATTGAAGCAACCGCTTTAGAATAAGTTTATTTCAATTTTGAAAAACTCTAATCACGATTATTGCACTCATGAAAGTAACGATAAGGCTTTGTCTTGGAAAAGAACTGTGAGTCTATCATATTGTGTGACAGCCAGCATTATGTAGAATGTTTTTCATTTTATATATTGCACTTCCTCACAATTTACACCAGATGGCAGCATAGAAGAATCAAACAGCCTCTAAACTTTAAGGGCAATCAGTAATTTTCAAGGTAGGCCCTAATTCCCGCCCACGCATTATCCATTTGGTAAATTTAATTTCACAATATATCCTATAGTTATTCAGCACCAGTAAGCAATCTATAAGCCTATATCTATTAATCGCAATCGTGAACTTCACATTTCTAAAGCTCCACTTGGAATTCAGCACAGGGCACCTGATTATTTACGAGCGCTCACTATTAATGTAAATAAGTTGCTATCAGCAGTGATATTTTCGTTAACGAAAACTAAAATTAGAAGTAAAAATAAATGATTTCGTTAACGAAAACTAGAAGTAAAATTAGGAATTATTTCAGCAGCAAAAACGAAATAAAGAATTGAATTATGAATTATTTGCCGAACTAAAATTATGAACGAAATTAGGAATTATTTTCAGAACTAAAATCATTTTACTTCTTGTGTCGCTTAAGTTGAGACAAAGGCGAGTAAAATTGCACGCAATCTAAACACATGATCTATTGGAAAACTTCGGTTGAGATGAAGACGCCTGGCATACCATTCTCGATGTAGGCTACAGTTAGCCGTAATCTATCTTGGGTTTTCGTTGTCTAATAATTGTCCCACTTAATTTCATACCAACGACCTCAATTTCATACACCATTTTATTTCGGGTTTGATCATTAAATTGTAAAATTAAATTAGGCCTATGAGTTTATCGAGAATGTTGGCCGGAAGGAAGCGAGATAGCCCGATTTTGGGTTTATCATTTTGACGAAGCTACAGGCAGATCTATATGCCAAATATATAGGCCTACTAAATGGGGAAAATGATGGAATTTGTGGAACATCACTTGCTAGAGAAATACAAGCAATACAAGTCTTGGGAGGGGATAGATGAATGGTAACATGCTGGCATAAGAGCATTAATCACTACACATTGTTAGACTTACGTTCACCCCTTGTTTTACTTCAAACAGTTTTTTTATTTATTGAGACAAGTTTGGTGTGCTTCTCTATGGAAGCGTTGCATAGGCCTACTTTTACAGCGCGGAAATTAATAATTATTTGGAAAACTAAAATAAGAAGTAAAATTATTTGAGAACTAAAATAGGAATGAGAAGTAAAATTATTTGAGAAGTAAAATTAGAATTAGAAGTAAAATTGAAGAGCTCAGAACTGAATTAGAACTGAATTAGGAATTATTTTCAAAAGTTAAATATCACTGGCTATCAGTTGAATTTAATAGTAAACAAAAAGTAGTAGAGGAGCTAATTACAATGATTATCATATTGGCAATAAAAATGTTAACAGCAGATGGTCTTCCCTCATGCACTTTCCTTAGGCGCCTCTGAATAGTTTATACTGCGAGAGGCGCCTTATAAATTACTAGATACGATACGATACGATACGATACGATACGATTTTGCTGCACGCTGCACATCTTAGTCCTATAGTTTTACAGAGAAACCGTAAAATGTTAAAAACATCTTTCCAGTCTTCTATGAAGTAGGCTACTTGAAAGTAGAATATCTTCAACATTATCTCTTTTAACGACAGACTTACCAAAAGACGGTCATTATGAAACGTGACGCAAACGCCAGGAAGAAACTGAACGATATACAAAGGCATAACTATTATGTTAATCATACGTTGATACGAAAGCATATTTATTACTCTGCGTCTATCTAGTCTCGTGCTTCGTCGAGTTGCTCAGTTTATGCGCTATGCCTCATTCTGCCGTTCGTAGTCGAGCGGCTTCGATCCGCGCCGTATATATTCCGTCGTCTCTGGAACGAGTCTCTTCTAATTCTCTTTTCCTCCACCTCCACTCTCTCTTCTGCTCCCACTGCCGCCGCTGCTTTATACGTCCACACGTTTTGTTCCATGTCGTCTTCCTTTCAGCTTCGCCGCCGCTCACAAGCGGGAGCCATTACACAGGCGCCCGCATTATAATGACCCGTTCACCTAAAACAAACGACCTGCGAGCCGAACGAACGGACGGACAGACGTATACAGACGCACAAGTCGACGGACAAGGGCGAGACATACGGACACAAAGACTGATGCACAGACGAACATACGCAGACACGGAAGGTAGGCTACATGGACCCATAAAAGGACGGATAGACTGGCGAACACATGGCCACATGAACGGAAGGATGACCAGACGTACGGCCGGTCTAACGTTCGGACTGGAGGAGGGATGGACGGAGTAAGTGCGAGGTAGATCCAACGTGTTCTGTAGTATACATTGTCTGTGGTATTTTTAGGTCGTAGGCAACAGCTAATTATCTTGGAACAGTCATTATTCGGTATCGATTGCCTGCCTGATATGACAACGCTAAATGCATCTTGCTGCTAATGACGATTAAATGGAAGAAAAATCTTTAGTCGATGCCAGCAGAAAGAGAGAAAGAGAAAGAGAGACAGAGACAGACAGAAACAGAGACAGACAAACAGACAGACAGACAGACATACATACAGACAGACAGAGACACAGACAGACAGAGACACAGACAGACAGACAGAGACACAGACAGACAGACAGAGACAGACAGACCGACAGATACAGACACAGAGACGGATACAGAGACAGACAGACTGAGAGAGAGAGACAAACAGAGACAGACAGACAGACAGACAGACAGAGACAGAGACAGACCGTCGATCAGCTCCAGCGACTGATGAACACAGATCGCATTACATGCATAGGAAGTAAATTAAAATGACATCTGGTGACATCCATTCTGCATGCTACGGACATCAATTGATATCATCTACACACATTATGAATGTCGTACATTCCCAATCAGATAAGCTATTTCATCTATTTAAGTAGTGGTAAAACACAATGCAATGCAATATAGTACAGTAGAATACAACACAGGCCTATAAGCGCAATTTTCGGAGGGACGAGGGGCACCCGTACTTCCGACTTTTTGGACTGCAGCGTACCATACCCCTTTTCGTACCCAGAACAAACAATGCCCATTATTATTGTACCGGTATAGGAGGATGGCCTTCATTTGAGCCCTCATGACTCACAAAAATTACCGAGCACCATCATCATCGTGATAATCATCATCATCGTCATTGTTATTGTTATTATTTTTGTTGTTGTTATTGTTCATGTAATACTACCGGCGCCATTAAAATTATTCAACAGTCGCGAATGGGAAACGATGCAAAAATTGGTGCCCCACTTTCTAGGTCAAAGTTACGCCTATGACAGAGCCTACAGTACAATTCAATACAGCATAATGCAACGAAATAGCACACGATACGATGGAAAACATAATGACGCAGCTCACAACAGTGCAACGTATACGCTCTAATTACAATGTAAATGCGATGCTTTCGTGCCTTCCTGATTATGTTTTCCCTCTTCGGCGCTATACAAATTACTAACCACAATCTGTGACGTAGTACCAGAGTAGTATTGAATTAAGGACTACACGTGATCTGTCAAGATTATGTTTCTTAAAGAGCATTCAATAATTCGTGTAATACCAGAGGACATTTCAGGGATCAGTCATGCATGTCTTTTTCCTTGAAAGTCTTCAACATCGCAATAAGTTCCAATAACGCCTGCTGAGCAACCCAAAGTGATTAAAGCGTAAAGTCTCAAGTATTATTCCTGGAATCAATAAAAATGCCGCGAAGATAGATTAATGGTTGTTACATAAAAAAAAATTTTTTCATTACTTAATTATGCAAGGATAGATGGAATTTCAGATAATTAATTTCACCCCAGTAATGATGATATTTGTTGCAAACATTTTGCACATGAATGTAATCATTCTCTGACTGGCTATAAAACCGGTGATAAGTCAAATGAAACGAAGCCAGTTGCAAGGGAGACGGGCAAGGAAATAAGTGTGTTTGGAAATACACTAAAATTAAGTCATTTGTATACGTTATTTCATGCATTCGTGTCAGCCAAGTACATGTATGTCAGGTACTGGTTCAAAGAAGACATCATACACAGCAGCCCCAAGTTCTTAGATCTGGCTCATCTAACTGCCTGAATACCTGAAGAAAGAAATTGCAACGTCCGCTATCACAGCGCTCGTTTGGTTTCCATTTATGGTACATACATGCATGCATGCTTTTGTATACACATACGCACTGGCCTACATTGGACCTACTTCAGGGCCGGTTTAACCACTAGGCGAACTAGGCGGCCGCCTAGGGCGGCACATTTCTGGGGGCGAAAGAAAAGCTATACAAAGAAATATTTTTAAAACCACTGCCGCCGTTTTGCCAGTCCAGGGCGTAGCCATACAAGGCGCTTAAGGTGCGTACGCACCCCCTGTCACATTCTGCTTTAGGACCCTATTCTTTCATTTTCCTCCAAGCGCGCAAATTTTAAATTTGGTTAACTGTTCCATCTGATGACATATTTAGCCGCTGCCTACGGTGTTCAAAGAGCCCGTGTACTGCGTGTATGTCTCAGCCTCTCTGCTGAACTACAGTCTGTATGATGACGGATGCCTCATGATATCTGATACACAGAGGGCACAGACGTATTGTATGTGTGGTATTTGTCTATGCATGTACTAGGTTACCCTGTTGTGTCGGAGTAATTGACCTTGTTCGACCCCCGCCCCATAGAAGCGAACACGCAACTGCAGATGAACCATATTCTCCCTTTTAGATGTACAACCACGGCATACACTAAATGCCTGAAATATATCTGCCAGGTTCGTATGTCTTTCGCTCTCTCTCTCTCTCTCTCGCTCTCTCTCTCTCTCTCTCTCTCTCTCTCTCTCTCTCTCTCTCTCTCTCGTTTTCTCTTTTTCTCTCGCTCTCTCTCTGTAGCAGTCTGTCTCTCTCAATGTCTATCTACAAGCCTTGTGGCCTGTACACTCTACATTGTCTACACACAATTGCAGTGTTCAAAGCTCTCTTGAAAAAAGAAACTAAGACTCAACTGATGGTAAGGAACTTCTAAATTTAGAGTAGCAGTTCTTGTTGCTTTAATTTGCTAAAGAGAAAGCGCGAAAAATACATTTTTTAATTGCATTATGTTTGTATAGACTTCGCACGTATACGTAGGACTAGGACTTAGTAAACGTAGCCATAGGAGTTACTAAGTGTTCAAATGAAACTGTGCACTGTCTCATTAATTAATATTTACATTTTAAATTCCCATTAAACGTGCTAGACCATACAGCACAGGCTGCATAGCTAATGCAGTTCCAGACTATTTCTTTAATTATGGCTAACTTCCAAATTTAAAATTTATTAAATGCCATAGTTTTGTTTTATTTACAAGTAATAATGTTTCTTAGATGATTACAATGAACGACGATACCTTATTAAGGATGCAGCATTCGGCTTCATTCCAGTGCGAAGCAGTGGTGTAGCTAGCTTTTCTTGGGCCCGGGTGCAGAAGGTTCCGCATGGGCCCCCGTTGGTTCTCTAAGGCCTGTAGCCTTGCGTTCTTACCAATATTGTGGGCCCCTGCAGGTCGTGGTCCCGGGTGCCTTGCACCCCCTGCACATATGGTAGATACGCCACTGGTGTGAAGGTTATATTAGCTTGATTAATTTAATATTAATTAGGCCTAGTTATCGCACTTGCCAGAGGCGCAATGCGACAGGATCGCCTAGGGCGCCAAATACTCTTTCGCCGGCCCTGGGTCCTACTTACATATGCAATGATATTGTTTTGTTATATTATTATGAATTTATGATCGTGATTACGATTACGATTCAATTGATAGCTAAATGAATTGGGCTGTAATAATTGGAGACATCGGAAGAAGCAGAAGAACAAGGCGAGCAAGTGTTAGCATTCCGATTTGAAGCAGTCAGAAAATCAACGAGAAAGAGAACTGACCTTTGAACTGCAATAGTTCGACACCAGACCGCTATCAGACAACCCTATAGGTCCGATTAGGTCGCCGCTGCGCCCATAAAAGCCCGCAGATGTATTCATGCCTGCAGCAACAACAAAATTAAAACGGGCGATCGGGCATTTTGGGTCGCTGCCTCGCTGGCCCATGTGCCTGGAAAGTCTTCTTGCACCAATTCAGGAAGTCAAAAGCCTTTATCTTAAAAATGTTCAAAATGTAGGATACTTGCTACGTAACTCCGAGCATTTGCGCTGACAGTAGATGGTGTGTGTAAAGCATTCTAGAAGTAGCTTGCCACCAACGATGTTATATAAATTGTCGTAATTACAATTGAAATACATCATACATACATACATACATACATACATACATACATACATACATACATACATACATACATGCATACATACATACATACATACATACATACATACATACATACATACAGGTATACATGCATACATACATGCACACATATATACACACGTACATGCATACATACATACATAGCAATCTAGAAGAACTTGAATCTGATTGGATTTAATGCATGCAGACTGCATCGCTAAATTTAATGTTTCGAATCTCGTATACGCTCGAACGTGGCCTCAGCCCGACCCCCCCCCCCCCCGTGGTTGGCAATTCTGACAGCGGAGAGAACTTATAGCTTGCGATAATTTTATTATGATAACGTGCAGGGTCAGACTGATAATACTGTGCGAGTAATTTCCGTGCAGTATATTTGGCCGAGCGAATGCCCGATCGATTGTTAGAGTTATGTTTATAGAACTTACGATTCTAAAATCTCTTCGATTTGATTGTCACCATGCATCACTGTCGGTCGGGGCTCCGACTTTCAGATGGTGCCACGCTGAATTGGACAAGTCTCGCATATCACTTGCCGTACATGTTCTGAATGCGTATCGGACTTCGTATCACGCAAACCGCACAGGAAGCCACGCAGGGTCACACATACACTTACAAGCACGCACACGAACAAACACAAACACGATTGGCCAAGACTTATTATAACCGGGAGCCGATAAATCAACCATGTCTCGGGATTTTTCCCTGGGGAGGCGTCGCCGGTCCTTGGCGGGCCTTGTGCCCCGTGGTCCACTGGCGCCCGGATTTGCGGTGACGACCACGGTCGACAAGTGAGTGGAGGGGTGGGTCAGGTCGACGGACGTCAGAGGCAGGGGGTGGAGTCCCGGCGATACGTTCCCTGAGGGGGCTCTGATGCGTTTTTAATGAGGTAACTGGAGGAGTGGCGTCCACAGTTGACCAATGCAGGACATTCGTGAATCTTGGCAGCGCCCCCCCCCCCACACTGGGCGCCCAAAATTATTCTCTCATCGACTGCTTATAGCTTCTCCAGTTTTATCTCTCTTTTCATCGTAGCCACCCTTCTCATTATTCATTTACCATAAATCCTCCTATCCATCATTACGCCTTCATTCCCCACTGCTTTCTCAGTTACTGCCTCCTTCCTGTTTACTACATTGTAGGCCTACTATCTGTTTTTCTTATTCTCCAAAGCTCTTTCCTTCCCACATTTTGTCTTGTCTTTGTTTTTCTGTTCTGTTTACGCATAATCCTTCCCTCCTTTCGAATTCTCTCATTCCTTTATGACTCTTCCCTCTTTTCCTCTCTCTCTCTCTCTCTCTCTCTCTCTCTCTCTCTCTCTCTCTCTCTCTCTCTCTCTCTCTCTCTCTCTCTCTCTCTCTCTCTCTCTCTCTCTCTCTCTCTCTCTGTCTGTGTTGTCTCTGTCTCTGTCTGTCTGTCTGTCTGTCTGTCTGTCTGTCTGTCTGTCTCATCTATATCTGTACGTCGATCCCCTCCCCTCCCCTCCTCCCACTCCCACCTTCCTTCACTTCTTTCGGCTTCCTTGGAACCACAACGACCGCCCGACAGACCATTCCAGGAGACTGGAAGATAAAACTGGAGTCGCAGTGGACGACATACGTCCCCAGAGGAATTCCACCGTCTCAGCGTCTAAGCGCATTTAGCCGCTGAGTTCAGTATACTCTGAAATGACAACCGGAGCCCAGCGAGCGCCCGATGGACGATGGCGTATTATTCTGTCAGAGACGGATCGACCGATAGGGGGAAACATTGGCTGTTCCAACGACTGAGATCCGGTTTAAACGAGAGCTGCGTTTAATCGCTCTTATTCGGCCAAAGTCAGGCAGCGAAAGCAACAGGAAATACGCAGAGTGCATGACTTTGTATCCATTTGGACGAAGCTCGGTTTACTCCGCCGCGTTCAGAAATTAACTGAAAGTCCAGTGCATCTTAAACGAAACCATTAATAATAGAATTCTTTCTGCAATTCCTAATAAATCTGCGGCTTGACTAAATGTACTTTGACAATATTGGACGCTGTTCCTGGTCTTCTTAAACTCTCGCCTCTGCCAGTGTTGCAAAGATGTTAGCAAGGGCAAGGTCCACGATCGAGGTCAAGTACTATTACTACTACTACTACTGCTGCTACCACTACTACTACCACCACCACCACCAATACTACTACTACTACTACTACTACTACTACTACTACTACTACTACTACTACTACTACTACTACTACTACTACTACTACGACGACGACGACGACGACGACGACCACCACCACCACCACCACCACGACCCCACCCCCACCACCACCACCACCACCACCAATACTACTGCTACAACTACTTTTATTATTGTTGTTATCAAATTCAAAATTGACGATTACCTGAATTATCATAATATGTGTTTTATGGAAATTCTGTACAGTATTGGCTGAAAGCCCACTCACCGCAAGGTCCTGGCCAACCAGTGGGGGTTGGGGTTAGTACGTTAGTTCAACACAACACGATGAAATTAATGTGTTAGTAGATCTACACGGGGTCTTCATAACAGCTAATTCTGAAACAGCCAAAATCAATGATCAGAATTTCATTGAATTTTCCAGGAAATTTACCCCAGGTTCTCGGATAGTTGTCTGCAATTATCTAAGTTAAAGTTACCCATACCGTAGGCCTACCTCAGCTACAAAACAACTCATATTTTACTTTAAGGTTTAGGTCGAAGTGTCTTATAACTGTGAAAGTTGCAATTGCTTAAATTAGTTATAAAAGTGGCAGGCAAAAATACAGTAAATTACCTTTCCAGTTCGATAACGTTTATTTAACGACGACGCCATGACGACAAAGATGATTGACGTCATAACAAGAACAATGTACATAGACTAATTTCATGTGGTAAAGTGAGCAGCACTTCATGTAACAATCTTTGAGCACCATCGGAAGAATATAATTATTAGCATTGTCCACTGCAGTAGTACAGTGAAGTAGGCCTACTTTTTTTTATAAACAATAACCTAAATAAAATATATGAAACAAATCTCTGGTATTTTTCTCTGGGTTGAGCTTTACTTTGAAGTTGGCGTTGCTTCATTGTTCGCCTGACTAAAGCTGAATTACGATCTGGAGTGTAATAGGCTTTATTTGATTTCCTAAAAAACCTTCAGCTCTAAATTACCACAAGATAAAAATCAATGTAAATATGTAAGTTTAAATATAAAAGTTAATGTTCAGTTCTGTGTAAAGCATTCTCTCAAAAAGGCCCTCTATCAAACACAAGAAAATGAATTTACATTACCTCGTGTCTTCCCTTCACATTTTGACTTTGAAATTGTCTTTGCTTTCATGTTGGCCATATATCTAATGTTGACCTTCAATCGGGAGTTTTTGATCTGCTGAAACCCTCTTCAACGTTAAATTGCCATAAGATCGGAAACAGAAGAAACTGAATTTAAATTACCTCGTGTCTTCACTTCACATCTGACTTCGAAGTTCACTTTGCTTTAATGTTGGCCATGTATCTAAAGTTGACCTTCGACCTGGAGTTTAAGAATTGCTGAAATCTTCCCTTCAACCTAAAATCACCATTAGATCGAAAAAGAAGAAAATGAATTTAAATTACCTGGTATTTTCACTTCATATCCTGACTTTGAAGTTGGCTTTGCTTTCATGATGGCCATATATCTAAAGTTGACCTTCGATCTGGAGTTTTTGATTTGCTGAAAATCCCATTCAACTTTCAAATTAGCAAAAGATCGAAAACAAAATAAAAAATGAATTTAAAATTACCTCGTGTCTTCACTTCACATCTTGACTTTGAAATTGACTTTCCTTTCATGTTGGCCATATATCTAAAGTTGACCTTCGATCAGGAGTCTTTGATTTGCTGAAACCCCCATTCAAGTTTTAATTATTATAAGATCTTAATTTGCGAAAAAACCTTAAACTTGCAATTACCTTAAAAAAAGAAGACAATGAATTTAAATAACCTCGTGTTGTCACTTCGTATCCTGACTTTGTAGTTGGCTTAGTTTCATGTTGGCCATATATCTAAACATGACCTTCGATCTGGAGATTTAGAATTGCTGAAAACACTCATTCAACTTTCAATTACCATAAGGTCGAAAAAGAAAGAACATGAATTTAAATTACCTCGTGTATTCACTTCACATCTTGACTTTGAAGTTGACTTTCCTTTCATGTTGGCCATATATGTAAAGTTGACCTTCGATCTGGAGTTTCTGATTTGCTGAAAACTTCGATAGAACTTTCCATTATCATAAGATCTCGATTTGCGAAGAAACCCTTCAACTTGCAATTACCATAAAAAGAAGAAAACGAATTTAAACAACCTCGTGTTTTTACTTAATATCTTCACTTTATAGTTGACTTTGCTTCCATTTTCGCCATGTATCCAAAGTTAGCCTTCGATCTGGAATTTTCGATTTGCCTAAAAACTCCCATTCAACTTTCAATTACCACAAGATCGAAAACAAAAGAAAATGAATTTAAATTACCTTGTGTCTTCATCTCACATCCCGACTTTGAAGTTGACTTGTCTTTCATGTTGGCCATATATCTAAAGTTGACTTTGCTTTCATGTTGGCTAGATATTTAAAGTTGACCTTTGATCTGGAGTTTTCGATTTGCTAAAAACTCCTCTCAACTTTAAATCGCCATAAGATCGAAAAAAGAAGAAAATTAATTTAAATTACATCGTGTCTTCACTTCACATCTTGACTTTGAATTTAACTTTCCTTTCATGTTGGCCATATATCTAAAGTTGACCTTCCATCTGGAATTTTTGATTTGCTGAAAACCCTCATTAAACTTTCAGTTATCATAACATTTAAGACAAAAGAAAATGAATTTAAATTACCCGGTGTCTTCACTTTACCTCTAAACTTTGAAATTGGCTTTGCTTTCATGTTGGCCATATATCTAAAGTTAACCTTCGATCTGGAGTTTTAATTTGCTGAAACTCCCTGCAAAACTTACAATTACCGTAAGTGCGAAAACAGAAGAAAATGAATTTAAATTACCTCGTATCTTCATCTTCACTTCACATCTTGACTTTGAAGTTGGCTTTACTTTCATGTTGACCGCATGTCTAAAGTTGACCCTCGATCTGGAGTTTTTGATTTGCTAAAAAACTCTCCTTCAACTTTAAATCGCCACCAGATCATAAACAGAAGAAACTGAATTTAGACTACCCCGTGTTTTCACTTCATACCCTGACTTTGAAGTTGGCTTTGCTTTCATGATGGCCATATATCTAATATTTCGATCTGGAGTTTTTGATTTGCTGAAAACCCCCGCTTCAACTTACAGTAACCATAAGATCGAAAAAGGAAAACGAATTTAAATTACCTCGTGTCTTCTCTTCATATCCTGACTTTGTAGTTGACTTTCCTTTCATGTTGGCCATATATCTAAAGTTGACCTTCGATCTGGAGTTTTTGATTTGCTGAAAACCCCATTCAACTTTCAGTTATCATAAGATTTAAAACAAAAGAAAATGAATTTAAATTACCCGGTGTCTTCACTCTACCTCTTAACTTTGAAGTTGGCTTTGCTTTCATGTTGGCCATATATGTAAAGTTGACCTTCGGTCTGGAGTTTTGATTTGCTAAAAACCCCTCAACATTAAATTACCATTAGATCGAAAACAGAAGAAAATGAATTTAAATTACCTCATGTTTTCACTTCTCATCTTGACTTTGAAGTTGGCTTTGCTTTCAATCAATCAATCAATCAATCAATCAATCAATTTCTTTTTATTGGTCCAAAGAAACACAAGCAATACAAAGTCAATACATTGGTTCGTAAAGAGCGTGTTCTATTGGGCACAAAATGGGAAGCCCAGAAGGGACGGGAGTCCCTCTAGGGTTGCAAGGAATAATCATTGAACATAGGCCTACAGATCGTTTCGCTACATAAGTCAGTAAATGATTTTATCTTAACTATACATCTTAGCTACATAATAGTTAATATTAGGCACAATATAGGAAATGTTACAGTAACTGAATGTTGGCCATAACTATAGTTGACCGCTAGATCTTAAGTTTTTATATTTGATATGCTGATACTCCCCCTTCCTAACTTTAAATATCGAAAGCAGAAGATAATGAATTTAAATTACCTGGTGTCTTCACTTCACATCTTGACTTTGAAGTTGGCTTTGCTTAATGTTGATCACACTAAAGTTGTCTTTCTGCCTTCTCTTAATTGCTGTAAATAGGCCTATTCTACTTCAAATCGATTTTTTCTTCTTCTAGAGATTACGATACCTCTCTGCATAGTTTAACCCTGAAAAAATAATTGAAAATTGTGAGTGTTTTAGTTAGCGGAAGTGTTTGAAGGTTCAACCCTTAGTTCTGCTTCTAACCCCGCTTAGTTAGGTAACTGAAAATCAAATCCCTCCACTGGCTACCTGTCAAGGAAAGGATCATCTACAAAATTTCCATCATCACCTATAACTGCATCACAACAAATACTCCCTCATATCTCTCCGACCTTCTTCACCACCACATGCCATCGAGGAACATGCGGTCATCTGGAACCCGGACCCTTGTAGTTCATCGGTGTCGCACTACAACCGCAGCAGAATCTTTCATCTCATCCGCCCCTCGAATCTGGAACAACTTATCCTCCAACATCAGGATCTCTACGACTCTCACCACCTTCAAGAAAAATTTAAAGACTGAACTTTTTACACAGGGCTACTGGACTGAGCTTTCTATTCCAAGTGCTTTTGAATCGTCGCATCGATTTCTCTTCGACTGTCTACGAATAACGGTACTTAAATCTCTGCTATTATTAATATTATGAAAAGATGGTATTTGTCAGCACGTATGTTTTGGCCCAAAGCGGCAAAGCTGGCAGGTATGGTGCTTCGAACAAAGCCACTGGACTACCAAGAAAAATAGGCCTAAGTTACAAAACACGGTTCAAAATTTTTCGTAAAGTGTAAGAGTTCTGTAATAAAGTTTTCTGTTCTTTATTACAAGGACCTATTCAGATGTGTGATCATTTTAATTCTTTTTTTGCCCCATCATTTTTCGGGACTTAAAATAGTTACGGAGAGTTGTCACAGTAATTGTAATTGTAATTAGTAATTTCGATTGCATCAGCTTCTCATGCCCAAGGCATCAACCGATGGCAGACCAGAACCAAGTCGTAATCAGGTCAATATCCAGAAGATCAGGCCGTAAGACAGAGGAGCAGCCTATGGTGGATAAGCAATTTGAAAGAGGGGAGTTTAAAGTTGGGAACTGAATGAAACAAGCGACTGAGCAGAAAGCACCGACACAGGGAGAGTGTTCAGAAAAGTAGGTCCAGCAACCGAAAAAGCTCGTTCACCAGGAACAGTTCTTGATTTAGTTATGACCAGAAAAAGATAATCAGATGACTTCGTTGGTCTGGAAAATGAGAACTGATTTTAAGTATTGTGGCTAACCAGAGTTCAAAGTTTTATAAACTATGAGCCCACTTTGAAACTAATTCTTTGCTTATTAGGAAGATTTAGGCACCTGGGTTATATGCTAATATTTGGCTGTATTAGTTATCGCTTTAGTCAAAGACGTCCCAACTCTCTACACCATCAGCATGTTTGACTCATTGATTCCAGACAGAAGCGAGTTACAGTAATCTATGCCACTAGAAACCAACGCATTTCCGAGAGGTATCCTTACAGACATGGACACATAATGCGGTTATAAATTTCTGCGTATAATCACGAATAAACATATGTGATGACTTACAAATACTGTTTACATGGCCAGTGAGAGACATGCAGTAGCGGCGATCTTGTTTGAGAGGTGGGGGGGGGGGAAATTTGGGAACTGATCTGGTTAAAAAAAGGCCGAAAAAATTTTTCGCACTCACGCGCCACAAATTTTATAACCCGAGTACGAAAAAATGTGATGACCTTTTTTGGTGTTTCTTCAAAATTTGGGGGGTCCGATGCATGGCGTGTCTCCCCTGTTAAAGGTGGGGTCTTGTCCCCCTCGACCCCCCGGGATCGCCGCCCATGGAGACATGGTAGAATTTAGAACAACGCTTAAATTACGAGCAGCGTCTACCATCTCTACAGTTGAGTCAATCGGTTTCAAAGACTTACGCTGGTCAAATTTTTAAGTAGCTGTGGAGTGCCCAGTATAAGACATTCATTCATCAAGGAGGAGTTTATTGGCCGCCATCCAAGACTGTACTACATCAATGACAGCAGACAACAGCTCAGCTGCATAGATGAGTCACATGAGAGACTGTCAAATTAAATGTAGATATGAGTATCATCAGCATAAAAATGATTTCCCAGCGAATGACTATGCAGCAATGTTCCTATAGTGGCGTGGTGCATAATGTAACAAAAGAGGACCAAGCACAGGACTCTGTGGAACACCGCGTGTCAACAAAGTACTTGATGCATAATTACCATTTAAATACACCGAATGCGTGGACTAAGATAAGACTGCTTAATTAATGCTGTTTAGAGGAATTTATTAGCCGCCTTCTCAGAGTGACCATTAGCGGGCAGTCAAGCTCAGCGGCTTATGGCCGACTAGATAAATCTCAGTTAATTTGGTCGCCATAGGCGTAGACTCGGGGGGGGGAGCCGGGGCACGTGTCCCTCAATAATTGAGATGGACTGTACATTTAGCAATACCAAGTCTGTTTGATATCAATTATTTGAGATGTGACTTAATAAAATAGTTTTTTGTTGCATTTTGTTGCGTTACATGTTTTTGGACTATCAAAAAACAGTGGGTGGAATCAGTAAAAGTGGTATAACTTTTGTTCTGTTTGAAATATTTTGGTGAAATTTGGCCGTTATAAGTAAATATGAATTACCTTTAAGCCAGTAAAACTTGATTCAAAAATACGTACTTTTGGCCGAAATATTAGTAAAAATCTATAAGGGGTTACTTTTTTGGCCCACCCTGTACAAAGTACTAAATTTAATTAGAAATTAATAAAAAAATTAATTAATGCAGGACCAGAGATCCAAACCCAGTGCTTGAAAAGAAGAACAAGTGCTGTAAAGTGCTTCGAAGGGCGACTGCATTTATGTTGGATCATAACTGAGGGGAAACAAGTAAGTAAGCATAAAGACGATATGTTTCTCTAGTCTTCAGTGAGAAGGGGCCCAAGCTCCTTAGTAAAGTCGAGGCAAGCGTAATTAACAGGGCCCAGTTTCTTAGGCCAGCGGAACAAAATGATATTGTAGCCGGGTGGGTTGTAATTGGATAATTTCCTGGATACCGCCAGTTCCCCGGCCCCACCTAGGGTTGCCACCTCCTAAGGATACGAATCCGGGAGATTCAAGAAAATTTTTTAACATTTGCAATTGCACTGATAGAACAGAATCTAAGTATAGTTTTAAAGCACTTTGTTTTAGACATTAGGTAAACACAAGAAACAGCTATCAACTAATTCACATTTTTAGTGTGTTTCTCCGATGTGGCGTGCTGTAGGGCCTACTACCGATCTGCGTCTAGTCCCTCGTATTTTACTGATGATGTTTGCTGGCAAATTCTGCACTCTGCTTCCAACTCGTTTTTCTTAGCCAACCAATCCTTAAACTCGTCTTCTTTGAGCCACTCATCGTTGAATGAACAGTAATACTTCTTTTTCTTCTTAACTACACATTTTTCTGGATTAGACTCCGACTCAGAGTCAGAATTTGAATTCACCATTAGCCTAAGAACTTCACGCGCACACTGCACGCGCAGTCATAAACATAGATATCTCAATTGAAAAGTGTCCGCAGAAAGTTAGAAAAATACATAGATATATAAATTGAATTTGAAAAGTGTCCGCTGAAAGCTAAAAAATACAATCTCGATCAGACATTCAGACTCTGAGTCTCTGACTCGATGTCGAGCAGTGACGCATTGTGCAGTTGTCCTAGGGAATAGGACTTTTCAGCATTCCGTAATATTTCAAAGTTGTCCAAATTAATTCCTGGAGACGGGAGATCATATCGAAATACGGGAGACTCCCGCCCAATCCGGGAGAGGTGGCAACCCTAGCCCTACCGGTCAAATAAGATGTAGCAGCCAAGTATGAAGCTGCCACGGTGTCAGTCACGGTGACATCCCAGATCAAATTACGCCATTGCGCCTTGGGATTTATAAGCGTAAACGCGTCGGGTCTTTGCCGTCAGTTCTGGATAGGCCAGGTGCGACACTGATTGCGGGAATACCAGCCCGAGCAAGGCTTCGGCAGACTAGGGCGTTTAAAGACATTAAGGCTAATGCTGTGATTACCTATATAGCCATAAGCGCGGGGCCCAATTAGGCCCACAAGTACAATAATTTTTTTTAATGTACTTCCGAAAATGCGGGCCCCTCAAAACTGCGGGCCCGGGTGCTGCACCCCGTTAATGCGGGCCTGCAGCCGGGCGAAGCGACCGGGACCCAAGTTCGAAGAAAGACCATTCTTGTTTGACTGGAAAATAAATTTAAAGATGAAACTAAGTATCCAGAGTCGCTTCACGTGCAAAATATCAACAACACTGACCTGCATTCGTGAACTTCGATTATCTGTAAAACTGTTGACCCCTAGCTCTTTTTCGACATCTGAAACATTGAAAATTGTCTCCGTATAAATGCATTGTGCATGTATGTATCTATGTATACTGCATGCTTATAGGCCTAAATACTGTAGGCCTGTGTATGGTATAGCCTTATAGGCCAATACTCCCAATAGTCCCTATGCAAAACTCTGTATAACTGAATTAGTGTAGGGCCTATTTACTTTTATAAAACGATTACAGATCTGACAACTGCTTTTCTCTGCATTGTTCAAATTGTTTCGGCAAACAGCTAATTCAGATTTCTGTAGGCCTAAAGCATTTAAATTCTTTATTCATTTAGAATTTTGATAGTATAAGATCGGTTATTAGGCTACCATTCGATTTAATAGACCACAGTTAACCAACCATTCAAATATAAAAACATCGTCCGTTTTCTCACGTCCCAGCTGCCGGCTCATTCCTTTCGAATATAATCGACACAATATAAATAATTACACAGTACGTCGACTCCCATCGCTGCCTGTTGACTAGTTTTTGGGGTGACGCCATCTTGAAACATAGCTTTTGAATTGTAGATTTAAACTGAAATTAACGTTAAAAATAATATTGTTAATTCTAATGAAGTCCACAATGTTGTTGTAACGTTTAAATAATATTTTGTGATTGTTTCCGGTGTATCGGCGTGTAAACGTTCTCTTTCAAGATGGCGCTCGGTCACACATTCTGACTGCTGCAGAGGCCGGGAGTCGACGTACTGTGTAATTATACTGTGATATCGATTAGAAAGGATTTCAAAACCGTTTAACATCGAACCGGTCGTGTCGATCTTTTTCCTGAGCATAATTATAATGTAGTTAGAAGTTACTGACTAAACGTGCATATCGGTCTATAGATCCCCATCGAAAATCCTACAAACGTTGCCAATAGCAAAGGATTTTAGGCTACGTCATCATGCTGCAGTAGCCTTTGTTTTACCAAATGACGTCACCAATCAGTATCTAACCACGGCACCGATGTAGATCACATGCATCTTGTAAGCTTATCAAATTATTTTTCAACCACGACGCCATTAACGTAAGACAAAGTAATGTAACGTAAGACAAAGTAATATAAGACAAAGTAATGTAGCGTAAAACAAGGTAGCATAATGTAACTAAAAACCTAGATCTCTATGAAATTAATTTCTTTCTAACAAACAAAGAGCAAACATATTATATCTCAACATCTTCGGAAGATTTGCTTCGGTAAATTTACGGACTTCGTGCATTATGATTTATTACTAATTCGGTTTGTTGAACGTACAGGCCTACTGCTATGGTGAGCCAGGTTACAGCGAGGTATAACTATATAACCCGTGTGAACTGTCTCGAGGTACTAAGTAACGGGGAAGGTAGGCCCCAACAGTCGTATTTCAGTTTTGTGTGTGAAATTTCATCTGGTAGGCCTATATCTCTGTAGCGGCGCGATTAGTAATGCACAAGACATCGTCGATGGTCGCTTCTAAGAATGCATAATATTGTGCTTACTTACAATCTGAGATCAGTTTGTTGGACAACACACTGTCAGGTCGAATTCGACGAGACCCCAGAAATCAGAAGACAATGAGACCATAAGCAATCCAGTAAATAAATGTTATCTTGGACCTAGTCGATGTTAGAGAACTTGCAGAACGAATAGAACCAGGTAGGCAGAGGCGTAACTTTGGTCTAGAAAGTGGGGGTACCAATTTCTTACATACACGAAGCAAGGCGGAGACTGCGATCTCTGGGAAGGCACAATAATGAAATATTGATTGGCATTGTTCAGAAAGTGGGGGGTACGGGTACCCCTCGTACCCCCCACAAATTACGCCTATGCAGGTAGGCCTAGTGAAGTTCCAGAGCCTCGCGCCATTTAACAGAGAAGGCCCGCGGACACATCGGGCAAATAGGCTTACTGTTCTGAATAAAGGAGATGGGTCTCCCTCTACAACCCTAATCATCTTTTTATGAAACCATAGCATTGTTAAACAGAAACTACTACTAGTGCTGGTGCTACAACTATTACTACTACTACCACTACTACAACCAACACCACCACTACCACTACTACTGCCACAACCACTATTAGGTAGGTAGGTTGGTAGGGGTATTAGCAGGGACGTCATTTGGGGAGGAGGGCATCTGCCCCTCCCCTGATTTTTGGAAAAAAAGAAAAAAGATGTAGAAAAGAAAAGGAGAAAGACGAAAGGGGTGAAAAAGGAAAGAGACTTATTTGCAGCACTGGCTTACAGTTTTGCACATATACACTAAATACAAACATGGGCAGCGATCCAGAGGGGTCGAGGGGAAGAAGAACCCCACCTTAACAGTGGGGGGAAACAGTGTACTGTTGTTTCCCACACGATCGGAAAAAAGTTTCGCACTTTTTTTTTCCCCTCCCAGGAAAAAGCTGAAATGACGTCCCTGGGTATTAGTCGTGGAAATGATAGTAATAGTAGTAGTAGCAGCCTAGTATTAATTATGATACAAGCAGCAAAAACAAACAACATAACAGAAGTATATGTAAAGTTGTAAACGATGACAATGCTGTCCAGATTTTTCTAGTCATTTCTGCCTTGAGTAGACAAACAGAGACCTAATGTTGATGCATGTAAGCCGATCCGTGTGTAACTGTCCATTTATATAGTGGGAAATCACCTGAAATATTCAGGCTCAGTCAAAACAAAATCTGTGAGGCATGTCAGATTAGGTATAGATTCCAAGTCCAGATCCAAGGAACTGGCAGGTGGTGTTTGAATACCGGCAATGGCGGCGCCGCCTATGTTTGTTGTACAGCTTTTGCCGTACCACTTTTTAATGTTTTACGGCAAAAACATAATTTTGCCGTACACTTTTACCCAGACCCTCTAATTTGCCGTACTACTTTTCAAATCGTGGCGCCGCCACTGAATACCGGCTAAAACCACAAGAATTTCTAGGAATTCTCCGGAACATGTAATATGACAAAAGAGCCGTCTAAACAAAGTAAGTAGACGAAAATTAAGGAGTGAACTATGACAACTTATAAATGCCCATATTGGATGCCATGACAATTCAGCACAGTGACATATTGTAGAAGGATTTACACAGCTTAAAGATGGCAGTGCCAGCCCTGGAAATCACATAAATTACAGGTAGTTGTAAATTCTTAGCTCAACCGATTTTGGTAGGTCAAATAATTAATTTTATAACACCCAATCATTTTTGCAAGTCGAAAACCAGTTTGTTCAAATAGATTCACAATTGTCCACTTACATTACATGAACAAAATAAAAACATTATCAAAGCAAATTTAAGTTACCCAAACAAAACATAAGAAATTAGATTTATTTTAAAATGCAGATTGTGGACTTGTTCAAGCACTCCTGGCTAAGTCACCATTCTGCTTTACGCAGTGGTGTTATGTCCCCCAAAACTAATAAATTAACATGCCATATTGATTAAGGGGCTGTACAAGAACTGCAGTGTAGTGTTAAACATTGCCTCTTCAGCATTATCCCACTGAATGCACTGTCTGGCTTATACACTGTATCATAGAGCATGTCCCTCGACGACTTTCCATTAAGGAGTTCACACTGTATATAGGCAAAAATATCCGAAAGAAACAAGAACTACATTTAAGCCCCAAATTTTTTATATGCCAGTTAATCAGGGCATTTTTCAAAATACTTTTTATTCAAATGACTAAATTTAGGATAACATTTGACTGTTATTTGCCAAGTTTGGAAAACATTTGACTGTTATTTGCCAAGTTCGGATACCATTTGACTGTTAACATTATTTACCCTGTTCTTGAGTATGTCCTGGTTTGGAATAAGATAACCCAGAGGATCATATGCTGTGCACAAACTGCTGTTCACAGTAGAACAAAACAAGAGTATAACATTTTAAAACTAATTTGCATTACGTGGATCTCTTAGTAAATTTCAGTTTTGTCATTAAGGTAGAATTACTGAAGAATGCCGTTTCCCAGGGGATTTTAAATACTCTCATTTGAACTGCATGGAAAGGATAACAATTTTGACGTGAAAATGTAAAATGATAAAGTTAAACACTATTTACAGCAACTTGTACTCAATCATTAGTCTGTCGAAAAGTTTTACCACACATATCTATTTTGTACATCAGCCGCACACCACACAACGCATCACAAAATGGTCAGCACGAAGGCAATCAAGAATGATCAACTTTTGAATTCATTGACGGAATAGAGACAAAACTGTACAAGTACCACCTTTGAGAAACAATCAGGTGTGGTGTAACTACGCAAAATAATCTTTGAATTAATCCGTCAAGATGCAAATTTGTTTCAGTCATAATTTTTTAATTGCTGATTTTTCAAAGTAGTTTCACGTTCGTTCTATCAAGATGAGTGACTGCTTTCTTCGGATTTCAACATCTTTTGCTGTCGCTTTCCTACAAAATCAATTTATCAAAATTTTTAAATGCCTATTTTTATTTATACACAACAAAATAGTGATAAAATTTTCATTTCAAATTCATTAGCTAATAATAATTTATACACCAATAGTACCATCCATTGTAACTGTTACTAAAATGAGTATACTGTTATTACACCATTAGCCAACAGAAGGCAGCATTCTGATGGCTAAGGGCCTCTCCCCTAAGTAAATAAAACTAGATAAACAATTCTCCAGTACTGAATAGTTTAGTAAATAAAGGTAACACAAACTTCCTAGTTTAGTACATAAAGGTAACACAATTGTGCACACACTTCTATCAAAACTTCTCAGAAGCATGGTTCTAAGTTTTCAAGGATCTCCTACCAGAAGTGCAGCCATGACCGCATTAATTCGATCACAAGACTGTCCTAGTATTACTTTCCAAACCAAGTTTTTCAATGACAGTCTAAAGCTTTCTTACTAGGTCACCTAGATAAGGTGACTAGGTCACCTAGATAAGGTCAATAAGCTTCAGACAAACCTGGGTTATAACATGATGCAATTAAGTGTTTAATCACAACTTAGAAATGAGTCCAAAACTCTGTATCTGGTTACTCTTGTAGAATGGTGTCAACTAATTTACTTTTACATTTATACAGAACCTCTGGCATGGCCTTGTCAACATAAGCATTCAGCTATTATATATTATAGGCTTAGTTAAAACTCCTTATATTCCACACACTGTCAATCAGGCCCACCGAAAGGGGGGCAAATGCCCAGGGGCCTGGCGATTTTTAGGGGCCCGGCGATTTTTAGGGGCTCAGGCTTGGCCCACAATCAACTTCGGAAAAATATTATAATCAGTTATACAAAGTTTATGATTTATGCTTTTTTAAACATTACTGACACCTAACTACAGTCAATTTAAACTTCAAGCATCTGAATATTACCTTACTTATCATTACCCACACTTTTATTATTTCAATTTGTTTCTTTAAAAAATTTCTCAGAAAGCCTAAAGATAGTTTAGAGGCCCATGACTGCTCTGCCTAGGGATCCGGAATTTAAATTCGGCGGGCATGCTGTCAATGCATCAATGTCTACAAAATGAAAAAGTTTTGGCAACGACATATGGTCAACCGTCTGCTGACACAAACCTACAAAGAGTGTCATTGTTATGCAACTGCATCATGAATAATTATTCTGCAATCGGATCTTGTCACCAGGAGATCAAAGGTGTGGCTCTTGCTGGTCAAGGACAAAAGAAGTCAAGAGTTCATGAAAGGTAGTAGAAGTGTGATCATTTGAATTGACATGAATGTTCTGTCGACATGAAGGTTCTGTTACTAGGTCAGTTGGAGATTAGAGCTTCCAAAACAGTTTGCACTTCAGTAAAGAATCCATTCAAGAAAGTGATGGAAGTCAATATTTAAGAGTGTAACGTGTTTGTCACCAGAGTTCAGGGTGGTGATCATAGCTTCAAAGCTGATGGTGGAAGTACTGAAAGAACAGATCTAAACAAAGGAACTGTATGAACTGTAAAGTACACAGTGTATAACTAATTCAACTCCGTGGGGCTTGTAACAGTGAAAACACAGTACTTAGTTATATCTGAAAGGAAGGACTGTGTAATCAGTATGTAGCCGGGGCTTCATTCAGTGCCATAATGTAAAGTTGTTGTTCAATAAGAACACTAATCTTTCTCACCATATTGCTCTCGCTGCCTCAACTTCCACTGAATTACAGTCATCGCCTTTCAACCATTGCATATATTAGGTATCCAGACTTTCAAATATGACATCAGTTCCTTGTTTACTTCTGCTGACTCAAACCTATTTGCAGACATGGGCGTTCGGTGGGGGCAATGGGGCATCTGCCCCTCTGGATTTTGAAAATATTGTACACAAATAAATTTTTTTGATTATTTTGATTATTCCAACAGTCCCAACACAATTTTCAGTGCTAAAAACACTTAATTATTTAGGTAGGTCAGCTATTCTATGCAGAAAACGTCATGTTGCTTCTCCTTACAAAAATTTTGGCCCCCCCCGAAAGTTTTGCCTCCCCAGGAATATTCCTGCAGACGCCCATGTCTGCAGATGCCTTATTTCACCAACGACAGTCTGTTCTAAATGATCTGCTTGACAAGCACATTCCTTTTAAAACCAAAAAGGTAGTCATTCATGACCTGAAGCCTTGGTTTAACTTTGAAATTGCATAAACTTGACATCAACTAGAACATCTTTGATACGACTTAGAAATTCATTACTATCAAGTGCCTATCATGAACAGCGTAAAGGTTCCAAGGCCAAATCTGCTTATCTTACAAAACTAATTTACGAAAGCATGCCTAGTCCAAGGGTCCCTTTGATAAGTTACTCTAATAAGGGGTAATAATAAGGCCCCCAATAAGTTACTCCATAGGAAAACACCATGCTCGCAATCCAAGAGTAAAGCTTTACGGTGGGTCGGTGAGAGCCGTGCACAAGATAAACATCATGGCTGCCCCAGAATTGCGTAGAATTAAGAGTGCCATGACTACACAGCCAACTACTTCTGCTCAAGTAAGCAAGTAAGTATTGGGTATTAGGAAGTTAGGAATTATTTTGAGAATTAAATTATCATTGCAACTAAGTGCTCTGACATATTGAAACCATCCATTTTTCTTCATGCAGCTGTGCCATATTAAAAATGTCGCCAACAGGTATGATTACCGCACGTGCCATTAAACAACTAAGTACTTCAAAACAATAGGCAAAAGTTATTAAGCTTATACTCTAAGCTTATACCACGGGTGCAGTCCGAATCCCCGAAACCCGAATCCCTGAAACGAATTTCGGCCGGACCCCCAAAATCGATTTTAGACTAAAATTACTAATAAACAGGTGAGTAGGCAGTATATAGAGATACATCGAGGCCACGCTAAGTTTATGTCGTGTATGAGTTTACAATTAAACTTTTAATAGTTTTTGAGAGTTCGGCCGCTTGCTATAAAACTGTTTTCGGGAAATCAAGCTTTTGTGTATTTTCAGTGTTTTCGGGGATTCGGGTTGACCCCTATACCACTTCTTTGCAAAATGACTGAGGCATAAGTTCTCAAACTGTGTTACGGTTCGGTTATAGGAATTCGACATTTTCATACTATGTCTTAGCACTATACTCAGTACTTATTACTTTGCAGCACTCTAATTCTACGCAATTCTGGGGTGGCCATGATGTTTACCTTGTGCGCGGCTGACACCGACCCACCGTAAACCTTTACCCCAAGACCTACTCGACATCCGCTCCATCTGATGCTTTCAATGGCTTCTTTTGGGACAAGAAATCCAACATCAAGCGAGATCGAATCCACGACCAATTCAATCTCGCTAACCTGGTTTCAATTAACGACCGCCTTCAACATGCGATCAAAATCACGTGTATCCGTGTATGTATCAGTTCAGTCGCGCAGCAGAAGGTCCATAATAAATTAGGCTAATTGGCGGACTAATTATCTTATTTATTTGAAGAGAGCAAAATAGAGAAGCATTAGTCTACAATATACACTTCCGCCCAGAACGCTATGTAGGATTTTAGACAAATGCAAGCCACCTTTGAAGTCTGTGTAACTGTTGTAAATCGGATGTAAAAGGAAATCCCAGATAGGCCGGCTGAATAACACTAACAACGACGTGGTGACAAAAATCACCTGAAATCGTTTTGCACCCCTCGCAGTTTTAAACTTAAGCATTATCTTAAAATAAAATCAACGTATTTTTTATTTCAATGCGAACCATGCGAACGACCTTCGAAGAACTTCCGGCTGCGCAGCCGAAAAATAATCATCATTGAAATGGAAGCTGGAAAGTCATAAATAGTAAGTATGTAAATAAGATATTCGTCCTATGGGAAATGTAGATGGAATATAATGACAAAATTACCGAAACATATTGATTGTACGTCAATATGCTATAGATGACTTTAAAAATTAAACCGTATCGTGTAAATTCAACCTACTAAGTTTTTGACGTTCTTTCTTCTAATTGCAGCATATTCTTGTAACAACAGACTAAAATGGTCTACTGAAACCGGGATTATCATATTATAAATAAACACTAGCTGTGAGCGATTTAAATCTCTTACTCGAAATATGGGTTGGTACCAGTCCTCGGAATCCGTCTCTAAGTCTTATCAAACGAGGGGAACCTGTCTAATAACTCGATAATCCCAGTCTTGTTGTCAAGACCTTAACCTTCAAGACCAAGACCAAGACTTTGAACCTCAAGACCAAGATCAAGACCAAGACCAAGACTTTGAACATCAAGACCTAGATCAAGACTTTGAACCTCAAGACCAAGACCAAGACGTTGAAACTCAAGACCAAGACCGAGACCCAAAAATCACAATCATATCCAGACTTCTATTCCTTACAAAAAATGGTCAAGTCGGACTACTAGCCACTTTAGTGAAAACATGAATCTTTTATTTTATTCAAGCAAAACAACTCTAAATGCAGACTGCAGAGAATTCCGCATTAGTATAATTTACAAAACTATTTCATGCGAAATGTTATTCCAAATGCCTGTTGCATTTTATAAAAACCAATTCGCTCAGAATTTTCTGACCAAGATGTGACCTGTGGGGCCTCATAAAAATTCAGCCATGTGAAAAAATACGGTCTATAGAGGCTGAAATCGCTGGTACACACAGCATCTTTTCAAGTACCTGATGTAAATGTACAAATCGCGAGTCTGTTTTAAAATCGTTCCATGGTAAATAACCGGAAGTCAAAATAATTGTCAAAAAAACAACAGAAAAGCCTTATTCACACCGTGTAAATACTAAAGCAATAATTGAATTAGTAATTATTGGATAAATTTTTAAAATTCTTGCATTTTGTTTAATGACTGTTCATATTGACAAAAGTCTTGGTCTTGGTCTTGCAAAACCAAGACCAAGACTTTGAACCTCAAGACCAAGACCAAGACCAAGGCTTTGAACTTCAAGACCAAGACCAAGACCAAGACTTTTGGTCTCAAGACCAAGACAAAGACCAAGACTTTTCAAAACGAACTCGAAATTTGAGTGCACTCGAGACCAAGACCTTGTGGATAATCCACGTTCCCCTCACTTCTATAGACCTATCAGTAAATTACCGACTGACTTGATGAGTTAGCGACTGACTTAGCGACTTTGTCGATTGGACGTAGACGTTGAAACCAACGTATATTCAACGCTACGTTTGCCTGTACAAAGCATCGAAGACTTGGAACAGACGCCATTTTTGATGAAAATGATAGCGTGAGGTCATGCAAAGTTACAGACACCTCTCGGGCAGGTAGTAAATAAGGAACTGGGGATCTGACATCGACTGATTGTTAGACTGTTAGTCTGTTGAACTGTTGGCTTACCTTTATTAGCAAGTGTTGTTCCTGCTGCTGATATCTTCGTCAAAAATCTAAACTCGCGATTAAAACAATAAGCAAAATATTAGCGTGAACAAAGTCGCTAGCAGTCGATAGTTAGCGACTGGTTTCGTTCGACTTGAGGGCTTAGCGGTAGCGGTTACGGGGACTAGCTTGCATGATTACAACTCCGAACTCTTTTTCTCAGATTAAAAGTCGATCCAGATAGTTGTAGAATCTACAGGTATCAAAACGGAGCTACTTAATTTCAGTTAGAAGGCTTGTAGGCCTCAAAGTAGGCTATTTTGACCACACTGGGTCAGCCTCCATTCTTTCGGTGTCCAAGATCATGATAATTTTTCTGAAGAATTTCTACTTAGACAGGTAAAGAAATCTACGGAGCTACCGGTAATTACTTTTGCCTTTCTACCTAAATCACTAGCAAACACGTCGAAGTTTGTCATACACGAATAGGCCCTACGTACAATCAATGTGAGCTTTCAATTGCCTCGATGTTAGAAATAACTATTATTTTTATTCAAATCGATGATCTTTCAGAGTCTACGTATACAACTGGGTGCAGCTCATTTGAAAACGTACTGCCACAGATGTGTCTCTGTAAGATTATCTGTTCATAAGAGATTTACGGTGAACTGTTTTCACGACTCTTAGGAGGATTGGCCTCCGGTTTACGAACTCGCTCACCCCGAATTTAGGAACGTATAATATCGATTTCAATTAGATACCACACAAATGAGTATTATCAGTCAACATATTCCTGCACGTTTTTTCAAATCAGTCAACATATCCTTAAATGTTGCATCAGTCAGCATTTGCCTAATTGTTGCATCAGTGAACATTTTCCTAGAAGTACCGGTAATCAACATTTGCCTCAATGTTAAGTCTATATTATACCGGTCAACATTTTGATGAATGTTTCTTTTTAAAGCACTTAGGCCTAGTAACTACTCGTACAGTCTGTAAATCTGGATCCAAGACTCGGATGTATGTTCTGTCGGGGACGAACTGAAGCCATACAAATGCAACAGTAAAAAAGTCTTGAGAAGTGATATAAATTAACATTGCGAGTGGCAAAAAGACGACTATAAATATGATGGCACAACTGAGGCCCATGTCCCGTCACTCCCGTGCACTGTTGTCCTGAACTTAAGCTCTCTAGGCTCTAGCAACATAAGCCAGTATCTGAGGAAAGCCTCATCTAGAAGGATGGAGATAATGGTTCTGGAGTAATCAATATATGAAGGTATAAGGCCAATGTTATGCTATATTCTATCAATCAACACTCTCATGGATGTTACATCAGTCAACAATATTATGAATGCTGTGCATCAGTCAACATTTCCTTGGATGTAATATTATATCAGTGAACATTTTAGCGGATGTTATCCGTCTTCAGAGTCGTTGTGCGTTCACGACATTTCCCAATTTAGATTCCTGCTTCTGAAGCACAGTAGAACGACAATGTTTCCATCATGTGAACCATCTCTTCATCGTTCGACGACTCTCGGTTCGCTTCTTCTTATGCGGCTTTTCTATAGATAACCGAGATCGAGCGCGTGTTGTAATGCGTAGAGATCCGAGAGATTCGATATCCTCCAGAAAGGCCAACATCTCTGCAACAGAAGAACACAGCTTTCACAAAAACAGTTGAGCTACCGAAGTCAAATGCACGTGATTATAAACTCTTCAGAGAACGAAAACTATTTGAGCATCGGCGCATTTGGCGCCGGTGTAAAGACGTCAATCTACCCCCTCTTTTAAGTTACCTCCAGTAATCTTAAATCGATTTCATATTACCCTAGAGGTTAACCTGAAATCAACTTCAGGTAACCCCCGGTAGGCCTAATCTGAAAGATACCGGGGGATGTGAAGTGGGGTAATCTGAAATTACTACACCGGGCCTCTGAATGCAATTTTCAGTATAGGCTTTGGGTCAATAATAACTACCATCTGATCAGTCGTTAGTTGAGTTAAGTTCTGCGGAAACGTTCCTAAGTGAATTCGTGAAGATCTGAGTCGTTAAGTTATGAGTTTAGTGTTCTGTGGAACTGAGTTTGCGTAACGAACAAACGGTAATTCGATCATTAGAAAGAGTGAAGTGATCGGTAGTGCATACTGCGAGGAGTTGGATTTGGAATATTCTACACGATTTGAATTTCTAGACGCTTGTAGAAAGTCATTCCTAACTTAACAGACTTAGTGGAGAAACCATTAATCTACAAATATAATAAGGAGTGTTTATATCAAGGAACTATAAGGACTTGTACACGTACGGCGTCGACTATATACTGATTGGCTTCGTCAAAGTTAAAACTAAGAAAGTAATAGGCCTTATTTCTCAAGTTTAATCAATGCGTCATAGGCAGATAGGACATACATTGTTGTGACTTTGATTTAACTTAGAAAGTTTAATATAAAAATTCCATCTCAAAACTAATGCTCATATTTTGTGTCTACGCTTAGGCCTAATAGGCCTAATGTTATACGAAGTAAGTTAGCCTAATCCTAGCAGCCCAGCAAGTCGTAGGCCTACGTGAATGAGATTACTGAAGCTCTTTGTTTACCTGCTTGGCGCTCATTTCTTCTTCATAACCATCGCCAATAACAAGGTACGTGCTCTTCCGTCCAAAGCGAGCAGTTATTTGTTCGAAACACTGCACTTTTCCTGAAAACACAATGCCTTAATTAGTAATAGCGCTGGCACTTAGACCCGAAGAACTAGACGGAAAGTCACAAGAAACGAAAATATCAAACATGTTTTTGAAGGTACACATTAAAGTTCATAATTATAATAAGTGATCAAAACTCGATGCCTAGGCTATTTCGTTGCGAAACAGAAAAGGCTGCTGTAGCGTTGTGTCTAAAAATTGATTATTACGATTCACTGGTCAAGTACTCCTAACAGGACACGAATAATAATACAATTATACTGACTAGAACAGACTAGTACCAAAAATGTTTAAGGTCTAAGCTCACCAACTTTTGCTGCGCTATATACATTGCTGACTTGGAAAATCTCTCCGAGTCCAAAGAGAAGGAGCTTTGCAAGAGTTGGAACAAGATGCGTTGTGGTGACGAGAACGTTGATGCAATTGGACCTGCAGAGAACGAGAAACAATCGTCCCGTATACAGAGCATTCATACATTGTCAGTAATAATGGTTGAAGTGCATTTAATGCTTCGATTATTCGATACATTTTGTTAACACCTCTGTACGATGCGAGTTGAGCTTTGCACCAGAACGGTGCGGAAGACAATTATTTAAGTCTATAGTGTTAAGACAAAATGCCGCAATGCAACACAGAAGCTTTTCAGTGGTTGGTCGCTCATTCTAGAACAACCTTCTACTTTCCATGCCTCTATTTCGCAAGCGGTTGAAGACCGATCTGCTTGATCGTGTAGTCAGGTCGGGAGTATCTCTGATGAGTTTTCTTGAAGAGCCGCTAATGCCCACTATAGAAATAAGCACTTACCATTAAAAAAATTATTTATACGAACCGGAGCGAAGTATATGAGGAAGTGTATGAAGAATTGTACCTTCTAGGAGAGATAATTTGAGCCACTGGGGAGGCCTATCAACAGTAGCAAACGGTATGGAAAAGCGAACCTTCCGTAGAGATTGTCTGAACCGGAAGGGAAAGATCTATAGGCAGGAGCGAGGTGTATAGGAAAACGACCCTCAATGGGGTATTGTCTGGAAACCTGCAGAGGGGAGAAGTTCTTTGCCCAACAAACCATACTCTGCCGTGGGCGTCATGTGAAAACTATTTCTTTTCAAGTGCAATCACTGCGCAATGCGCATGCGCCTACTTTGGAAATGCCAGTTGAGACAGATGAGACAGACTCGTAGGATTCTTGGCAGATGAGCCGAAAAAATGAATGCACTAAAATATGAGGAAACAATCTGGTGCCTTGTGAGTATTATGACGGTGACGATGGTTATAATTGATGATTTATTGATTGATTGATTACCTGGGATTGATGACAGTTAAAGATCTAAAAGCGACTGACAGCCATCCTCCGGTCAGTCGTTCGATGTTTGTTCTCAGTTGATGCCACTCCTGTTCACGCAGAGGACCGAGAAGAACTGACAAAAACAACAGTCAGAAGATCAACCACTACCATGCATTACACCCATCACCACCACCACAACCATCACTACCACCACGAGAACGCCGATCACCACCACGACCACCAATTACAACCGCCACCGCCACCATTTGCCATGTGATTTACAGTCTTATATATATGGGGGGCCCGATAGCGCATTGGATAACATCTGGCGTAGAGTGCGAGAGGTACAGAGATCGAGTCCCATAGGCGGACATGCTTTGTAGGCTGCAATTTGCGCCGTGTTTTGCAGGCTGTCTGTTCTGTTAGTAGTTAAGATTTATCGCATAACATGTACATGTACAGCGCAGTGCGTTTGCAGGCGCTTAATTAAAGAATAAATATATCTATTACATTTTTCATTTAATTGCTTTTACATTAGGCCTAGCCTGCATGCATTGCTCCTCACAAGTGAGTGTTTCATTATTTAAATTGTTTTGACGTGACATTACGTTCAACTACGTGGTAGCGCATAGAATAGGCCTACCATTCATACAGCTCACAACATGGCTCCATAATAATAACAGGCTTAACGTATTTATGCATTTATATAGCGCCTTCTTACAAGACAGGTGCCTAATTTATGCAATAGAGGGCGTTACCTCCGACGTCATGGCGATGGATGTTGTAGGCGTCTTTAATTTTTCTGTACCGAAAGGCGAGTTTCCGCATCCAGTCGCTGGTCCCAGTGGACGCCTGTGAGTTCGGAGGAGGAGGATGCGGCGGCAGAGAGTTTGACGATGGGAGATGTGCGCTTGAGGAATAGGAGATCGATGAACAGAATCCGTCCAGAAAGAAATTGTATTCGCTACAGTAAGATCCAGAGAACACCATGATATCATTTAATTAATTCGTCATAAATAGCAAATGGTCATTTCCCAAACAAATTCGTTTTAACTTGTTCTCGACGCATTTAAAATATTTTGAATTCGGTTGTTCGGTAACACAGAATGTAGGCCTAGGCCTACGTTTACGTTAGCTGCTGAGGAAGACTTTTTCTTCCATTTCAGCTTAATTTATCGAAGATGAACATGCATAGCATCAACTGACTGACGAGGTGTGCCTTTGATTTTATGGAAGTAGAATATCCCATACTTCAGGTGTTCGGGCACTTCGAAAGAGGCCATAAATGTAAATGTACACTTGTTTCTATAGCGACCGTATGGCCTCGGCCCTGCACATTTTTCAACGAATTCATCTGCCTACCTTAAGTCTTCGCCATTATCTGCAGTTGAAGCGTCATCGATATGAACTTGGTCGAATCCCTTTAACCATGAAATTTATTTTGCACAGATGTAAACAGCATTGTAAACGACGTTATGAAGTAAAAAACGACTAGGCCTACACATACATTCTACTTCAGTCTTACCCCACAGTTCTGACCGAACATTTAAAGTGGCTAAATAACCTCATTTTGCGGAATTGACTCGATATTATAGTGCTGGTGAATTATCTAACGTAGCGCTGAGAAATTTCTGAGATTTACGTAACATGACATTACTTTACTTCTAGGCTTACTAAGATTGATCTGATGACAACGCTGGCCTTAATTGTTCCAGTTACAGCGTATGCATAATAAATATTCGTTGAAGTTCCACTTTCGTAGCTCAACAAGAATTAGGGGCCTACTGGTGTTTATTGATATCGTACGGTTACATAGGCCGACGGTGTTTGCTTACCTTTAGGCCTACAACAACGTATTTGACCTATCCTACCAGTTTAATCGTATAAGAGCGCGCTCATCATCCTAATGGTATTATTAAATCATGTTATACAATGTGTGTGTGTGTGTGCGTGCGTGTGTGTGTGTGTGTGTGTGTGTGCGTGTGTGTGTGTGTGTGTGTGTGTGTGTGTGTGTGTGTGTGTGTGTGTGTGTGTGTGTGTGTGTGTGTGTGTGTGTGTGTGTGTGTGTGTGTGTGTGTGTGTGTGTGTGTGTGTGTGTGTGTGTGTGTGTGTGTGTGTGTGTGTGTGTGTGTGTGTGTGTGTGTGTGTGTGTGTGTGTGTGTGTGCATGTAAATTGTATGTGTGACTGTATGAATTATCTGTATTTATATAGCGACTAAAACTGAATCAATGCGTTAGGGAACTTACGTTCAAGTCGCGGAGAAAGAAATGCGTTTCTGCGAGGAAAAAGATAAGTTCTTCTAGTTTGAGCGCAAGTGACAATCCATAAGACAGATCCTGAGAAGAAAGACAATTCAGCTAAACTTAAGTCAGGACGGAAATCCACTGGCAAGTTTTCATATAGCTTAGCAATACAAAGTGTATCAAATTCTGTTCTTATAGATTCACTTAAAACCTTTCCAAAGCTACTGAGGTCAAATCTCCGTTGACAGAGTGGCTGAATTTGACAGACAGACAGACAGACAGACACAGACAGATAGACAGACAGACAGTAAGAGACAGACAGACAGACATACAGTGAGAGACAGACAGACAGTGAGAGACAGACAGGCAGACAGCTTCAGAGGAATAATTCAGATGACTAACTGTTCCGAATCTCTGAGCGAAAGATCCGTCAAGCAGTGAGTTGAAAATGATGATCGTCTCATCCAAATCCCAGACGAAAACGAATTCTGCTTCGACCCCATTAAACGGATATGACATCATAGGTTTAACCAGACGACTCGTCTTCTGCTGAAGTTTACCTGCAACAATATGTACACAATATCCAGGTGTTATAAGACGAGCACTTAACGACGCGGAAAAATAAAATGGAGAGTGTCTTCTGTTGCATAGCTTATTCGTCTTTTGAAAGAGTTGAACCGATAGAGAAAATGAATTTTGCTAAGAATAGGCCTACTATTTGGATTTGTGCTATGCAACTTCTCAGCTTTTAGGCGCTGCGTCGTGTTAGAGGGATTGTCCAGACATACCAAGTGCCAGTGGAGGTGCAAGTCCGATTGCCAGAAGACCAGGGAGAGATGGAGGCAGAGGAGCTCATCGTCTAAAAAATTCATCCATTGGAATTGAAACTGTTAGCGGGACTATGATTTTTACTCCGTTCTCTTTACAATTAGCCTATTAAAACAATGACGTTCACTAAAACATCAAGTTCAGTTCATTTCAGTTCACCGATTGGTCCGAGTCAGTGTTTATTAAGTCCAAAGATCACACAGGACGACCATCAGGATTTCAGTGATATGATGTGCGTTATGCAGAAGAAGGTTCATACCTTTCGACAAACGCTTTGAGGAGTTTTTGCGACTCTGAATCGAACAACAATTGGACCCATTTGAACTCTTAATATCTGTTCGTTGTGATGTCGGCAAAGCTGGAATAATTGTAAAATCATGGTATAGGCTAGTTAGCCGACATAATAATATAAAATATTAATTGCATCTGAACATTTATAAAAAGCCTCTCACAGTGTTCGCTAATCAGAGGCGTTTCCAGTGCGAAAGACCCAGTGACCAGAAAGTGGTTTTAAGACAAAATAGATCAGAACGATGTCTGCCTAAGTTTATTTTAAAGGCCAACAGTGTCTAGCTAGAGGCCTATTAGGCTACATGTGGAATATATTCAATATACCACAAGGTTCTGAATTAAGGTCATTCCTCTTTCTGACAACTGCAAATTACCTCTATATACTGCATCTAAACTATTTCAGTTCATATTGTTTTCTGGTGACACTAACTTCTTCATCTCAGGTTAGGTTCATCTTAGGTTAACTTACGATAAATCTTGTCTTCTTGTTTGAAAGAGTTAACCACGAAAAAACAGATATTCCTCTTTGTTAAGCTATCCCTTAATTGGGTTTGATATAGTCAATTTCAACCTCTTTCGTTCGCATAGTAAACCGCTCTCTTTGTGTGGCTATTACTATGGGTGGCAGAACTTATAATGCCATCTAAGTGGCATCATAAGTTCTTAGGAGTATACTTGGATTATCACTTGATCTGGAGAGAAATGCATTAATTATGTTTAAAAAACCGGCAAAAATATTAATTCTGTCACGTATTCGCAAATACCTGCATAGGCCTAATGTACTAAGGCAACCTTGCAAGTTTTTATAATTAATTAACGTTTTCCCATATCTTGTTTATTGCAATATTTCGTGGGGTCAAAGTTAGCCTTCTTGTTTGAAGGGATTGACAATTTTCGAAAAGCACGTAATATCCCAAACCTTAGCCAATTCAAAATTGACACACAAAATTATTTGATTAATATGTACTAAAGATTTTGGTCCGCAAAGGTTCACCAGTCACTCTAATACAGAGTAAAACGGGGAGGCGACCTGACCGACGTCTCTGATGAGCGTAGACTCGGATCCGACCTGGGCTGGTGAACCAAAGTCCTCCGTGCCCACCTTCTCGTGGTGCGGACCGTTGGTACCCTTCCTAGGAAGGGGAACGAACGGGCACGGCAGGCAAAACCAGGGGAAGGCAATGGCAAACCACCCCTGTTAACTTGCCAAGAGAATCGTAATGAGACACACCAAGAGTGTGTTTACCAGGACGATCGCTAGAGCTCCACGAGCTGACAGCACAAGGTGACAAGGTGAAAGATTTTATTATATATGAATTTTATTCAGTAGTCTGCATTATAAATGAACAAGAGTCTCAGTGGTATAACAATATTTGTCTACTTCTGCAGTGCACCTGTATGTAACTCATTGAACCTGTTTAGACTACAAGGCAGTTTTTCAAGATCGACTAAAATGTACTCAAACGTTTAAAATGTAATATTCATATTTTTGGCAAGTCTACTTTCAGAACACTTAGGTTAACTTACGGTTCACGTAGGACTATTGATTGAAAAGTCGGATCACAGGACATACCGATTGATTGGTTGAGTGGACAAATGAACAAAGAGAACCGTAGAACGTATACAGTAAAGACGGATTGAAAGAATCACAGAATGAACGAATGAATGAACTAATGAAGAGGTGAACGAATGAACTAAGAAACCATCACATTGGACAAATGATTTATGTACACTATAACGTTGCTGCAGTAATCCTAATAACCCAGTAATTGAGTTAAAGTACTCTTCGTTTAAGCAACAATAGCGAGGGCATTGCCTCTGGCAGTTTTACAATCGAGGGCTTAATGATGAGTAGCAGAGAGCGCATCCCGTCGCAAGGTGGTTTAAATGGATGGCCAGGTGGAGATAGACCATTTAGAATCGCTTTTTCCTATCAAGACAATGAATGCATGATAACTCGAATTGAACTAAGGCCCTCCGTCGACGATCTCAAATGTTATCAGCCTACGTTGCGACTGAATGAATGACAGATGACGGAATTGACAAAGTTCATTAACAAAGACGCAATTAATGATTTGGAGGAGAAAAGGAACCGAAGTGAACCACGCTGAACTAATCGCCGCCCGTAGATCTCTTTAGTGTGAATAAAGCGGACAACAAGAGAACTCTGCAGGGAGCTAAACAGGAATTCTCAGTTTGGTTGGTAGCGTGACAGCGCAACACTAAGCTGTTTCATCTTAACTTTGCGTCGATGGCCCGGCCATGGGAAACTGTTTGTAGTTAAAGCTGTCCCGTTCCTGTGGAATAAACTCAAGCCAGCTCCGACTACTGTCACCAGTCAAATAAACCCTGCATTTCTTGCAATTTCTGCGCAGCCATATATCATCCTAAACTGAATAGCTTATTTCAAAAGCCTATCCCGATAGTTCCTCTTTCCAATAGGCCTATCTTTCACGCCTTTCAAATTCTAAAGACAGTCTATCATAGTCGTCTGACTGTCCACCTGCTTGACGTTTTGGATCTCGGTCAGGAAACGAACGTTACCTTACCTGCATCACCGAATTTGTATTGACTGAGCACTTTTGAATGAACCATGATAGACTTACCGTGTCAGCATGCCATATGTATCAAAAAATGGGACCCATATTCTCACATGGGGCACACATAAAGTCCAATCTAATGCCCATAGAAATGCTAGCAGGATGCTTGCTAGGAAAGGATTATCATTGGCCGGATTGATGCTAATGCGTTTGAACATCAGGCGATGCCAAAAAAGTCTGCTTAAACTAGAGCTGCCTCTGTTCACATTTTATTTTTCGCTGTTCCTGGCTCAACTGAGCCAATGTAGTCGAATGGAGGAATGAGTAGCACAGGGAAACGATAACCGTTGAGAAATCACAGAATTGGATACATTCTGTAGGCTAAATCTTTTTTTAAATTTCTTGCATTAACCTAGCGCCACGCGGTCACCACAAATCGTCATGATCATATGCATGCAAAACTGAAGCGCCCACAAGTTTACGTGATGTCACATATCACAAGCGATGTCACATGTCACAAGCGATGTCACATGCACTTACAGTGAGTAGGATATGATGTTCTTAAATACGTTTTTAAAGACATCACATTTTAACAGGTACTTACAACAGGTACTTACGAATGCGGAGGTCATATTTTTGTGGTGCCTTTGGAAAAGATGAATTTTGAGAGACTCGTCGATAGGCTCCAACCGGAAAGGGAAATATGGTTAGAGGAGGATATGACGCGTCATAGGCGGCCATGTTTGTCGAATAACTGCTAACCTAAAAAAACGACGCACAACTTAACAGTTAGCAGTTAACTTGTGCCTTAGTTGCCGAGGGTTGTAGGGTTTGCCCCTTTACTCTTCTAACCTCCTCGGCTCAACCACATAGATAATAGGCTACTAGTAGCATGTAAGTAGACAAGCCTCACGCTGTTTTTATGAAGTAGGCTACATGAAGCTTGGTGATCGAATTAGCCTATTCGAGCGGAATTAAACCCATATCTAACATTGTTTAATACTCATGGAAGGAAAGGAAATAGAACAAAAGAATTGGACCATTTCATACAAATTCCCAGTTCTGTGATTACGTAGCACTAATACTATAATATGCGTTGATTTCCTTCTCAGAGTCATGCAGGTCCAGTGATGCGAAGGCCAGACAGGGTCGTCAGAGTGACGTCGACCCTTCATCATTGAGAGGTTCGGCGAACAACCCCCGTTGATGTCCCTGAACACACCTGGCTACCTGAGGAATATCCCGCACTTTCTACAGTCTGCCCATGGAGTTCCAGTCAGACAACGTAGACCTAGCCATGTGCTGCAAACGCAGTTGCATCGACCTCTCATAATTCCTCTTTAAACCAATTATACGTAACTCCGAATATGGTGTCAACTGTAAATCTAGAAGCTGACTGGTGGTGACTTTCCAGTTATTTGAGTATTAGTTGTTAAAGAACCTGTAACATTACTTAGGCTGGCGAGGAGCACCAACTTGGCGCTATAAAAATGTTCATTTGCACGAACTCACAGCTTGGGTTATTTCAGATTACACCGAGTTTTAATCGTAAGAGGTTTTAAATTTGTAAATTAGTTTTGGCGTATGGCCTATAACATTCGTGAATCATTTAAACAGAGCTTTGGGACATTTAACAATGGAAATATCAAGAAGAGGAAATGTAAAGAGAAAATAGAATCAGTAAAAACAAGGAGGAACATATGGAAAGAAGATGACGAAAATAACGATATTTAAAAAAGCATTGGTTTGAAGTATAATTTTCAGTCTTTAATAACTATGGTCATACAGAATATTAGACCATAGGATTACGTCATTGAAGGCATAATTACATAAACTGTATGGCACTTCTTAATAAATGAACAATTCCTCAATGGGGAGAGCCAGGTGACTTACCCAGTTGGCACAGCTGGAGCGAGCGTCAAGGCCTTCCAGAGGTTGTTGATAGGAACTGTAGGCCGATTGGTATTCAGGGTCACTGTACCCGTTACGTCTGACCTTCCCCACACCTGGAAACTGGCTGGAATACATTGCGTACTGACTAGAGTTCGATATCGAGCTCTTCCACTCAGTGGTGGGAAACTCAAAAGGTTCCTCGAAGCATCCGCCTAGCATTCTACGGGACGCTGGAACAATATCAGATTAAAGGTAGACATACATACAACAAAGAATCATGACGGCTTTGACAAAACACGTCGTCGTCGTCGTCGTCGTCGTCGTCGTCGTCATCGTCATCGTCATCGTCATCGTCATCGTCATCGTCATCGTCATCATCATCATCATCATCATCATCATCATCATCATCATCATCATCATCATCATCATCATCATCATCATCATCATCATCATCATCATCATCATCATCATCATATCACCACCACCCCAACCACCACCACCACCATCACCATAATTATCATCATCATCACCATAACCATCTTAATCGTCATCACCATCACCATCACCATCTTCATCATCCTTTTTATAAATAGCTTTTCCTACCTGAGTACGTTGATCCTTCATCCGGTTGAATATGATTCGACTGTGAATCACAGACCGACGGCAAAGCAGTCTGTCGCTCGAAGGAAGCTCTATCTAACGGAAAACTCCTTCTTCCGTTGAACTCCTGCATGACCCGATGACCTCTTAACCCTTGGGAACGGCAGACGATGCGTAACGGACCGCTCGAAATACTCTGAATTCCGTTTGATCGACTGACTGACTGATCTTTGCAATCGAATGTAGGACTGATAAATCCGTTCGCGTTCTAATGGCAGACTGTGCGATGCAGGTGTGGATGAGCTTAGTTCAGTCTTTCATTGATCGCTTTTGATTGGATCTTATCACATATTCAAAACACGCATCGATTGCTGGCCGATAAATAGGACGATATGCAACGCTTTTAGTAGAGGTTACCGAAGAGGCGCTATATCAATTAAGTGTTTTGATACAGGCGTAATCTGGTGTAATTATGTATTCAGAGGAAAGCCATATAAATGATATAACTCCGTGAAGTTTACGTTTCCGTTGGCTGCTGTTGCGATGTCGATTGGTGGAGGTCACGGTCACGGTTACTCCATCCAGGTTTTCTTTCATCCACCTACAAATAAGATACTTAGGCCTATGTATAGGCCTATATACTTTGCAACGACATATGCATAGAACGTATACATATATATATATATATATACATTTCTTTACAGTGTAATAGACTATAATCTGTCTACTATATGTGGTCGGTTCCAGTTCCATTATTTGCAATTGTGTTATGTTCTAAATAAGTGTGTAAGTAAGTAATATAATCATTATCGTATTCAAGAGTTTTTATAGCGACGTTAAAAGAGAAATTTGATAAGAGAGGAATCCCTCAGAGGTGCTGCCGATTAGAAAATATCACATTCACAATAAAACATACGTATGTGCAAACAAACATACATAGGCCTAAACGTATATACATACTTAGATATATACATGCATATATGCATGCATAGATACAAAAAAGTGCATACATAAATGCAAAATACATCCACACATACCTGCAATGCCTGCGTACATACATATATGCATGCATACATACAAGTAAATATAAATATCTTGTTCTAAATTATGGCAGCGTTTGACAAATCGTAGCCTTCTCGACGCCTTTCGTCCGCTTCCTGTCACTGAGAAACCTGAGTAGGCCTAGAGTTCCTGTGGCTCCTTCTCTCCCTTCCCTTCGATCAACCAGACCTCGCGAACTCCTCTGACTCTCAACTAAACCCGACAGTCAAGCGCCACACCGGTCAATGTTGACAGTTGAGGAAGGTCTTAAGTCAACCCATAGATCCCAGTATAATGATGCTTTATTATACAGAAGTCTAAGGTCGAGCCCTCGATCGGGGCTCAGCAGCGGTGACCCCTGTGGAGCCCTACCCCCCCCCCCCAACGATGGTTGGGTATGAAGAATGTGGGGCCTCGTCGTCCAGACAATGTGACCAGCAGACCGTGACGTAATGCCATAAGTCTTGACGAAGCTGGTGAAGGAAGAGAGTGAAAGCGGCGCTTCTCTTTACAACAGAAAGGCATGCATTGGTTTGAGTCTACTCTGAAAGCCACGTTATCAGATGGTTTCATTGGCGGCCTTAATGGACACATGCTTCTGTACAAATATAGGCCTACAGGTCTTTCTATACTGCCATCGATTAAATCTTATGAATTTGTCCTACATATCTATCTGTGTTCCTGTTGATTGACTCTTGGCATTTAGGCCTCAAGGTCTAGTGCTTTTGATGATGAATACCATTGAGACGATTTACATAGCTCTGTAGCACAGCCGAGGCCGAAGAAAAGGGCGATGATTGAGTCTGGAGGCCTAAAGTTTTGTCTATGTTGGTGTTGATTAATTAAGAGTAATTAGGCGTTTCGATATTTCTATATTCCTTTTCTTGAGTCGGATTAATTTTGCTTTAGTACTCATGTGGCACTCTCAAGTCAAGCGTATCACGGTCACAATTCGATTTTCAATCATGTGAAACATGATCGATTGCACAAAATATACACCCCTTAAATTTAAGGGTTCTATGGCACAAAGTTTAGAGGCAAACCAAACAGAGGAGCGGCTTGATGATATCAGAAATTGGTGCAAACTGAATGTGCAAAGACCAATTCTGTGGTGGCTCAGGATAGTATCGAGTGGAGAAAGACAGGGGGAGACATGCGATCGAGACCAACAGCAATGGTATTAGGCTATCATTCTACTCATATCACCACCTTTATGGCAGAAGAACTCCACTGGCTCCCGCTTTCTGCCCGCATCCAATTTAAGGTCCTCATCCTTGTCTCTAAGGCTCAACTTGGTTTCGCTCCGAAATATTTATGTGACTTAATTCGTCGCCCACACTCTGCTGCTTCTCTTCGTCCTCTTCGTTCCTCTGACCGTTTTGACATCCTCGTTCCCCGTGTCAGGACTTCTCTGGCTCAATCTAGGTCTTTTGCTTCGATTGGCCCTGCCCTTTGGAATGAGCTTCCTCCGTTCGTTCGTTCTTCAATTCTCTCAGGTAACGTCTCTTCCTCTTTTACCTTTCTTAAAACTTGCTTTTTCTCTCGGGGTCTCTCTATCAGCGCTTCTGAATGGCCCGCCCGCTAGAAGCGCTTTATAAGTATCCGAATACAATTCAATACTGGTGAAAGGCAGGTCTAGGGGAAATGCGTCCACTTACTTCAATTTTGAGAGGAGTTAAATCTAAGGTTTGTCCCAACCCAAACTTTGGCTAAAGTGACTGCGTGCTTTGAATTAATTAACACTGCAGGCATTGACAATTATAACTAATGCGTGTAAACCATGTTTACGTATAATATAAATATATATTAAATGTATATCTACAAAATCTCAGAAAGTCAGTATTTGGCGTTGAGCATCAGTTCGTGCAATTTGCTCAGACTAGAGGTGATTAACGAATAAGACCACGCGTATAATGACAAGGGAATAATGCCAAGGGAATAAAGCCATGTGAAAAAGGCCAAGTAAATAAGGCCAAATGAACGATGCCAAGCGAATAATCCCAAGTGAATCATGCATGCCTGCATCTTAATATTCAGCTGTTGATTTGCTTGGTGCTCCTTATGACCGTGTACCAAAATTATGCTAACATCAGTCCTATAGATTTACAAGCTATCCGTTGCATTGCCTGTATCGTAATCGTAATCATAATTGTATCTACAAATACTACATTGCCCACTGCCTGCTTTTGTTACAGGTCTTTTTAAGTCTGGCACGTTCAGCTCCACAAAGTCAAGAATCGAGCTCTAGTTTTAATTCATGAAAGAGGTGCTAGTTTTAAATCCCCCGCCGGGCAACTACTGAAGTTTCCCACAAATTACCTTCACAAGTCATTTTAATAGAATTTTATAACGGAAACACACTACAAAATAAAAAAATTATTTAGTGATGGAGATGTTTCAGCTTCAAGGGCTTTGCCTTCTGACCCCTCAATAGGGTGTTGTTCCTGAGTCTCAGTGGGGCAGCACCCCGGGATCCGACTTTTATCCTATCTGTTACTTAAAGAGGTAATTTATTTTCACATTTTAAGCGTGGACAGGTTGGCATGATTTGCGGTATTCTGAAGCTTAAGCACAAAAGTCTCGACAGGATAATTCAGTGCAAATGAAGGGTACACGGGTGTCTAAAAGTACATTCTCATTTTCATGGAAGCATTATTATTGCATTTATTACGCCCGGAAGGTCAATAAACCATTCATCTGGGACACGAAGCATTTGTGAGCCAAGGAGCTGTTCAAGGCCTCTACACAGTTAGGCCTACGTTTCAGAGAAAAGCTTGAATCGTATTATCCGCGTTACATGTAAGCCGCGCGCTCAAACCAATCGGAAACCGTTGTGCCCCACAAGTAGACTCAGAAGTTAAATGATTCGCATCATATCGTCAATGAGATAGAGTCTTCTTATCTTCTGCCATTAAAGTTTAAGTCTATAACTCGACGAATAGCAGGTTTATACCATGGGAAATGCCGGTTACAGTAGCGTCAAGATTTCCAACCAGTGTCCTCCAACGTCCTACCCATATTCCCATATGAGACCCGGATAGAGCCCACACGGGTTCCATCTAATACTCGTACAAATTCTGGCATGTAGTATTATTGCTAAGTATATCAAATCTTTATATCGTGGGGCAGCGTATATATATTGTCGATCTAAAATTCCTGAGTCTTCTCTACGACAAGGCCTAGTACCCAAAGACCATACAAAGGCCTAAGACCCAAAGACTACACATAGGCCTATAGGACCCTAAGACCATACAAAGGCCTGGGACCCAAAGACTATACATAGGCCTAGGACCCAAAGACCATACATGGGCCTAGGACCCAAAGACTATACATAGGCCTAGGACCCAAAGACCATACAAAGGCCTAAGACCCAAAGACTATACATAGGCCTATAGGACCCTAAGACCATACAAAGACCTGGGACCCAAAGACCATACATAGGCGTAGGACCCAAAGACCATACATGGGCCTAGGACCCAAAGACTATACATAGGCCTAGGACCCAAAGACCATACAAAGGCCTAGTACCCAAAGACCATACAAAGGCCTAAGACCCAAAGACTATACATAGGCCTATAGGACCCTAAGACCATACAAAGGCCTGGGACCCAAAGACCATACATAGGCGTAGGACCCAAAGACCATACAAAGGCCTAGTACCCAAAGACTAGCCATACATAGGCATAGTACCCAAAGACCATACATAGGCCTAGTACCTAAAGACCATACATAGGCCTAGTACCCAAAGACCATACATAGGCCTAGTACCCAAAGACCATACAAAGGCCTAATACCCAAAGACCATACATAGGCCTAGGACCCAAAGACCATACATAGGCCTAGTATCCAAAGACCATACATAGGCCTAATACCCAAAGACCATACAAAGGCCTAATACCCAAAGACCATACATAGGCCTAGGACCCAAAGACCATACATAGGCCTAGTACCCAAAGACCATACATAGGCCTAGGACCCAAAGACCATACAAAGGCCTAAGACCCAAAGACCATACATAGGCCTAGTACCCAAAGACCATACATAGGCCTAGTACCTAAAGACCATACATAGGCCTAGTATCTAAAGACCATACATAGGCCTAGTACCCAAAGACCAAACAAAGACCTAGTACCCAAAGACCATACATAGGCCTAGTACCCAAAGACCATACATAGGCCTAGTACCTAAAGACCATACATAGGCCTAGTACCCAAAGACCAAACAAAGGCCTAGTACCCAAAGACCATACATAGGCCTAGTACCCAAAGACCATACATAGGCCTAGTACCCAAAGACCATACAAAGGCCTAGTACCCAAAGACCATACATAGGTCTAGTACCCAAAGACCATACATAGGCCTAGTACCCAAAGACCATACATAGGTCTAGTACCCAAAGACCATACATAGGCCTAGTACCTAAAGACCATACATAGGCCTAGTACCCAAAGACCAAACAAAGGCATAGTACCCAAAGACCATACATAGGCCTAGTACCTAAAGACCATACATAGGCCTAGTACCCAAAGACCATACATAGGCCTAGTACCCAAAGACCATACAAAGGCCTAATACCCAAAGACCATACATAGGCCTAGGACCCAAAGACCATACATAGGCCTAGTATCCAAAGACCATACATAGGCCTAATACCCAAAGACCATACAAAGGCCTAATACCCAAAGACCATACATAGGCCTAGTACCCAAAGACCATACATAGGCCTAGGACCCAAAGACCATACAAAGGCCTAAGACCCAAAGACCATACATAGGCCTAGTACCCAAAGACCATACATAGGCCTAGTACCTAAAGACCATACATAGGCCTAGTATCTAAAGACCATACATAGGCCTAGTACCCAAAGACCAAACAAAGACCTAGTACCCAAAGACCATACATAGGCCTAGTACCCAAAGACCATACATAGGCCTAGTACCTAAAGACCATACATAGGCCTAGTACCCAAAGACCAAACAAAGGCCTAGTACCCAAAGACCATACATAGGCCTAGTACCCAAAGACCATACATAGGCCTAGTACCCAAAGACCATACAAAGGCCTAGTACCCAAAGACCATACATAGGTCTAGTACCCAAAGACCATACATAGGCCTAGTACCCAAAGACCATACATAGGTCTAGTACCCAAAGACCATACATAGGCCTAGTACCTAAAGACCATACATAGGCCTAGTACCCAAAGACCAAACAAAGGCCTAGTACCCAAAGACCATACATAGGCCTAGTACCCAAAGACCATACATAGGCCTAGTACCCAAAGACCATACATAGGCCTAGGACCCAAAGACCATACAAAGGCCTAATACCCAAAGACCATACATAGGTCTAGTACCCAAAGACCATACATAGGCCTAGGACCCAAAGACTATATATAGGCCTAGTACCCAAAGACCAAACAAAGGCCTAGTACCCAAAGACCATACATAGGCCTAGGACCCAAAGACTATATATAGGCCTATGACTCAAAGACCATACAAAGGCGACAAACCTGCACACAATAAGTTCAACGTCAAAAAGAAATGCACACAAACCTATAAAACCGACGGATGTTTACTCATGATTGCGTGCGAGATCTCGATCCGAATTCAATGTGTGTTGACGAAGTTGACGTGTGCTTCCAGTGTTTAGAGTCAAAATACTTGTGCGTGTCATGGGTGATTTTTTGAGACAGTCTCCCGCCAAGTTGGATCTATAAAGCGACGCCATTGAGACCAATTTAAAGGACTGGGCGTGTCATGTACACGTCACTCAATTAAACCACGCCTTCCTGTTGAAAAGAGTTGTAACTCCACCACTGCTCGTAGTGCCAGTCCCAAGCCTGGATAAAGGAGGGAGTGACGCTAATCATCTTTGCTATGACACAGCGTCGCAAAACAGAATCTACGGTACGCACACCGATTTCGCACTAGGCTCACTCGATCCTTGGCTTTATCATCGTACGTACACACCAAAATTTCAGCAGGCCTACATGGTAGGCTACTAAGTAGGCCTACTTAATCGCAGTCAGTGGTAAGTTTAGGCGGCCGTAAACATCGCAGCTTCCCTGTTGTAGTTGTTATTACAGAGGCCACAATTTCTTCGCTTCTATAACCTCGAACAAATAAATTACAACTGTAAGAGATTGATGTTTGACGCCAAGGTATCACTTAGAAGACTCTGCAGCACTGAAGCGGTCATTTCCTCTGGCATCAAACCCTTGGATCAATCTGTGGGGGCTCTTCCGGAACTGAGGCCCAATTCCTAGGTTGCTGCAACCCTATGATTCGAACTAAGGTCTGCGGTAATATTGAGATGTCACAGAAACCCCGCATGCTCGTAGCACACATCCGAATACTGAACCTAACGCTTATTCGCAGGTGTGCATTTTGACCTGATAGCCCATCAGATGTATGCGTTTCAAATCTGTCTTTGCAAAGCGATTCAATTGTTCTGCGAGTCTTTTGGGTGGGCTTACCAATAGGGGTGGTCATGGTTTTGCTGCGGGCTATAAGATGTTTCTTTTAAAAGGCTGGTCGATATGCTACATGGATTTCAAATGTGTACTGAATAGCAACCATTCAAAGTGACCAACTGACCGCATCGGTTGAAGAAGCAATGAATGGCCAGAGACGAGACACATGAATGATAGCTACTGATTGACCACATTCACTACTGGCCATCAGTAGACCGTGTAATGACCACAACGGTCATGACACAGAAAGTGCAGGAATCCACAGACAGACAGACAGACAGACAGACAGACAGACAGACAGGCAGACAGACAGACAGACAGGCAGACAGACAGACACACACACACAGACACACACACAGACAGACAGACACACAGACAGATATACACACAGACAGACAGACCCACAGCCAGACATACTGACACAATCAGTGTCAGCCATACCTTGACATTTGGTGTATTCACCAATTCTCATTGTGCATTAGGTGCAATTTGTTATCAAATGATTCTCTAAGTATGTGGCTTCAGAGGCGTTAAGGACATGCAGTCTTGAGGGTTGAGGGCATACAAGACAACAGATAGAACATGGTAACTTTCCACTCTGGCATGGCTCGACAACGTAGCGTCCATTAGGAATAGTTGACCGTTCATTAGGAATAGTTGACAGTGCCAGACCAACACAGACTGACGACTCAACCTTCTATGGGCTGAAACAGACTTATAGAACAAAAGAGGCTTAGACGTTAGCTATCTGCCTCTGTGCGATATTTGCCTTTAGCTTATTCGAATAAGTACCATTGGGGATGACCCATTTGCGGGGATGAGCCAAAATTTGGGAATCTTTACATACCTTTCCGTATAGGCCTACCTGGCGCCACCACTGGCCAGGCCTAAAGTCTAACTTTTTCTAGTTAACTGACGATGAAATCCTATTTCGTTCTATCGTGATTTTTGTGCTTTCAGTTCTGACGAACCTTTACCATCTAGACTCTAGAGGCACTATGTAAGCGTGCAATTACTTGAAACTCTGTGCTCGTGATCATTCTAGACTTACACTGCCATTGCTTTCTCGTTTGCAACTCAAATATTCGTAGGTATAATTCTTAAACGTGTGATAGAATGACCTAACTATAGACGTTTCTCTCGCATTTGCAATTAAACAATGATTGGCATTAACTACTTTAAAAGTAATTGAACCACAACTTTTCTGGTAATTTGAAGTAGTATAGCTATTAGGCATGTTGTTAGTAATTGATACGCTGCTGCCTAAACGGTCATGAACTTGCCCTTCTACAGTATGTATGCATATTCTAAAACTGTATACACTACTGCTGCAAATTATAAATATTTGTAACTACTTAATACGCAGCTTAACTGCTAGTTGTTAACTGCTGCCAATCACTGTAATCAGTAGGAATAAAACCCGAGATTATAAATCGGAACTCTGAGAGAACACTACGCACGAATGAGCACGCAGTCAACAGAACCAGGCTTTCACTTCAGTTATTCGATCGGAACACGACTTATATAAACTAGGAACTCGCCGATAACCACTATGGGTATTGGGTAGGATAGCTAAGGACGAGCATGTGAAATTCGGGCGTTTCCATATATGACTGGCGTTGGAGTCGTTATCATAGTCGTTATACAAGCCATTGTCTAAAGCTAAACGCCCGTGAAATCTATCAAGTTCACAATTTTCTGATCATGCATAAAGATGCATGCAGTTTGTTTTTGTACTCCGATGTATATATATAACCCATTAACCATGTATAAGCAGTGTGTTTATGGTCTATTTAGGCTACTTAAAGTTTAAAGAACTCTTAACTGTTGATGTGGTCTTCGAAGGTTAAGTAAAAGTTTATGTGTAGACCTATTTTCTTTTGTAACGCGCTGATTCGATCTCTTACGGGGCTTCCAAAAATGACTGTCGTCGATATAGTCCCTACCGATGCCTAAACGGTCATATACCTGAATTTGCCCAGAGGACACACTATGTACCGACGTCTAAAGCGACTCATTTATCTCAATTTGCTTCAAGGGAGTTTTATTCAAGAGAATCGCAACCAACAAAAGCAGACGACAAAGAAAACCCATTGCGATCGCTCTGCAATAATTGACAAGAACGTCGAAAATAGGAAATCGTTTTAACACACAAAGGTGTTTAGATGCCAGTTTAAATGAGCAATTATATGTTACATTTGATCCGACAAACGATCGTAGAACAGTTCTGCTGAGGGCTCAGTGTATATTTCGAGAATAATAAGAATTTGTACTCTGACGTATTAAGTTCGCATTATTATGCCACCACAGACACCGATAGTATAAGCTACCTGCTGGTTTTTGTTGACACACAATTTGTGTATGATGTTGCTGATGTCCGATTTTAGTTGACATTGCGTTTAAGGTTGAAACTAAAGTCGCTTGGTATGCCTGTGCCCTGTGTACAGTGTAGGCTAGGACCTACAAAGCCCTACATGGTTAACTAAAAGTAGTCTACTAACTACAGACTCTACTAGGCCTATACACCTTGAAAGTTCGTTTCCGAATGCTACCTGCTGATCTATTAAGACAATACAGCAGCGTTAAAGTCTTGCTTTACAAGAGTCCTACGTGTGTTGAACACGCAATAAAAGAACCAAAAAAAGAACCAATTTCATTCAGTTTCTAAACTAATAAAGTGACGTTTAGTCCATTAAAAAGACCGATCTATGATACATGTAGCAGTTTCGGTTTATCATCTTGGCGTTTCAGTATTGTAAAATTATGTTTTTTCAGAGGTATTAAGTCCTTGGGTCGAAGGTTGAACTCAATAAATCAACCGATAGTAATCGCTGTCTACCTTGCCTGTGTATAGCACTAATGAATGGGCAAAACTGCGGCATTTTAGCTGACGCGAGGAAGAAGAGCCTTGCAATCACAGACCCAAGGTCTGGCGCCGCCCACCTTTTATATTCTACGGGTTACGCGGCTTACGCCTCACGTCTGGTGACTCATGTAAGCCGGGTGAACCATTACCATCACTGAAAGCAATAACAGAGTACCAAAGTTTTCGGACTCACTTAAGGGCACCTATTGTCTGCCAGTGGAATGGCCATTCTGCACTACACGTAGAGGATGCATCAAAAATTAGACGCAATTCAGCCGCTAGATGACTTACGCATACGTGAGTCGGGCCTGCCACCAATCAGATCAAGAGGAAACGATTATGTCGGTCTACAGGTCAAGAGGAAACGATTATGTGGGTCTATAGATTAGGTAGCCCAATTCTTTTACATAGACCTGCCCGCCAATTCTGACGTTACGTGCCGTCAAACAGAAGCATGCTCACAATTAGAGGGTAGCTGTGCTTACAAATGCACAAAATTCCGGAAATAAACCCAAGTTATACAATTTTTCACCGACGAAATTGAAGATTTATTGCTGTTTAACTGAAGAAGACAGTTGATGTCCAAAATAAACTCTGGATATCGATGACAACTTGGCTGTAGAGTGTAGAAAAAGTGACAGTTATAATTAAATATAAAAATATAACAACTTACAAGTTTAGAATAGCATAAACAGAAATTTCATATTATATTTAAACACATTTAAGAGGCGGTTTGTACATAGATGCATTACATTTAGCAGCACTTCGAAATATGCTACATACACCTTGGCCTATTGCTAGGATGAAACTGATAGAAAATAGCTAAGACGAACCCTCGTCATTAACGGGTTTATCGTCCAATAATACAATTAGTTGTTTGTAATCTTTATTAACTGCGATATCAAACGAATTAAGTACACACACTTTTGTACACAAACTTGAAGCAATTGGCCTATTCTGAACTTTTGTGAGAAGCAGACGAATGTAGTATAAAGACGAATATATTATTATATTATTATTAGACAACATAATATGCTATATCAGCTCTTGAGAATATGTCTTAGAGTTTCCTAGTCAAGATGTAACCAAGTACTCGTCGTAGATCTCATAGGCTGTCTCCCCATTTAGGCCATTCTGACAAATGTCATGTATAACCGTCGGCCTATCTACCTTTAGCACTCTCTGTTATGCTAATCACATTTTTGCACCCATTATATTATAATGGAGTGAAAGCAACATACGTCGGAATATTGCAGCTACGGAGATGACTGCACACAAGCGACCATCGACCAGTCACCAGTTTAGCCGATGTATTCAGAGCATGTCATCTACGTAACCTAATGCATTGCTTTGAATTACTCTGAAGGGTGCAATATACAGTGAAATGGGAGTATATGACACCCTATTGCACTGTACAGAAGACACGAAGCCCCAGCGGTTAACGCGTTTTCACCTCTAAGACTCGGGTTCGAATCCAGGTTCCATCAAGTGAAATCGATAGAAGCAGATCGAATTGTTGAACTATGTGTAACCTTTGATATAAGTGCCATTGTTTTGAGGATATCTGTGCTCATAAATAGCTAATATGATGCTTTTGAATGATAGGTCTTACGCAGAACGTCAGCATATCTTACACTAGTGTGTCTTACGCAGAACGTCAGCATATGTTACACTAGTGTGTCTTACGCAGAACGTCAGCATATGTTACACTATTGTGTCATACGCAGAACGTCAGCATATGTTACACTATTGTGTCATACGCAGAACGTCAGCATTTGTTACACTATTGTGTCTTACGCAGAACGTCAGCATATGTTACACTATTGTGTCTTACGCAGAACGTCAGCATATGTTACACTATTGTGTCTTACGCAGAACGTCAGCAGATGTTACACTATTGTGTCTTACGCAGAACGTCAGCATATGTTACACTATTGTGTCTTACGCAGAACGTCAGCATATGTTACACTATTGCAGTTCATCTCTCTTAATTGTCATCGTCTTCCGGGGTTTCTGTGCTCATCCAGAGAACAGACAAATCGACTACCTGTTCCACTCCTCCCTCAACGTTCCCTGCCCCAGGCCAGTCCAGGGCATCGTCTTCGGCGTCGAAGACCGTGTAGGCAGAGGGAATTCTCTGGTTGGCTGCTGCTTTTGCACGAAGTGCAGATGCTTGCTGGCGCTTCTTCGATACGACGTAGATTGTGAACACGAAGACAATAGTCAGCGCCAGTAATACTGAAAGAACAATAGTAATGACAACAGCGTAAATATATGCATCGGAATGCCAACTCGTCTGAGTAGTCGCTGTGAAATTGTCGTAACTGACGTTGAAATCCTGATACCAAGTCGTATTCAACTCCACTGTCGACAGTGTGTTGGCCGTCGTTGTTGCTGTCGTCGACTTTGTCGTCACCGGTTTGTATCTGTCTGGGTCGCAGACACCTGGATCGTAATCGCTCGTCCGAGTCACGTTGTATTCCAGTGGAGGAAGCGACATCCGACAGATGTCGTCAGTGGCGTTTCTCGTCTGGTATGCGTTGCATCGTGACGTTTGAGCGTAGCAGAGAACCGTTGTGTAGTTCGTCCGATTGAGTGACGTGGAACCAGTACACGACATCTTCTCTATATCTTTGAGCGCTGACAAAGAAAGCAAGGAACAGTCGCAGGCGAGTGGATTTCCGGAAAGATATAGTTCCATCAAGCCATTCAAACGGGTTGAGTCTGTTCCCTGAAGGCTAGTGATAGCATTCCAAGGTAGGTCCAAACTAGACACACTGTATGGAAGATATCCTATCATTGTTGCCACCATTGAAGTGTTGAGGGAGTTGTGCGCCATGATTAGCCTCTTCAGAGAAGTCATTTGCGTGAATGTACTGTATTCCAGAGAGGATATGTTATTGTAAGACATGTTTAACAGTTTGACTCCTGTGAGTCCAGTGAAACTGTTACGCGATAGACGTGAAATGGCGTTGCCCTGCATATACAGAACCTCCAGAGCTTGCAATGAAAAGAAGTAGGATTCATCTACTGAAGTAAGACAGGTGTTGTTTAGATAGAGCTCTTTAAGAGCAAAAAGTCCGTAGAGTGAATTACCTTTCAGTACAGACAACGGATTATGAGCTAACCTTAGAACCTCGAGCTTTCCGGTTCTCAGAAAGAGGGACTCCGGTATTTCCGTGATCCAATTTTGACTCAAGTCTAAGTAAACCAGATTCGTTAGATTTAAAAAGCTCCAGGCGTCGATTTTCGCAATTCGATTTGCTTGCAGCCAGAGTTTTTCCAGCTTACCAAGTTTCGCGAACATCGACTCCCATATATTAGGAAGTTCATTCCAACTGAAATCCAGTTCGACCAGTTTAGCCAAATAGTCAAAGGGTTTTTGACCCATCGAGGAAATTCGATTTTCACGCATATTCAGCCGAAGAAGCGATTGCAAATAATCGAAAAACGTTTCTGGAATGGTTTGCAGACGATTGCCACTGATATCGAGTTCGATTACACTATAAAGTGCAGCAAACGTCTGTGAATTAACGATGGAGATGGCATTGTACTGAAGATATAAATATTTGAGTGCGACAAGGCCTGCGAACTGGTTGGCCTCCAGATTTTCGAGCAAATTGTAGTCGAGTTGAAGAGTTGTCATTAGAGCAGTGTTTTCGAAAAGTAGGCCTTTTATTGACTTAAGTTTATTCGATGATAACAATAGGGTATCGAGTTTTGTCGTTCGATAAAACAGGCGATCGATATAATCCAATCGATTTCCACTTGCCTGAAGCAACCTCAGTTCTAAGTTGTACTGGAAACAGTTTGCGGCAATTGAGGAGAGGTTGTTACTGGAAATATCCAATGACTTGAGCAAGGCCATGTCTCGAAATGCGATCTCTGGTATGCTCGCTATTGCATTGTAACTAAGATCCAGATTCACCAAGTTTTCCAACGGCTCAAACAGTCTATCCTGTATAGCGGTTATGCGATTGCTTGCAAGCTTGAGGTCCTGTAGCTTAGTAAGATTTGCAAATGTTCCGTTCGCCAGGGAAGCGATTTCGTTTGAAGAAAAATCGAGGACATTCAAAGCAGTGAGCTCGTTAAAAGTTCTTGGTTCGATTACCTTCAATCTGTTGAGGTTCAGTCGCAGTTGCAGGAGGTTGTGTAGCCCGGAGAAAACAGTTCCAGGAAGAGACACAAGTTGGTTCTGATCAAGGTATAATATTTGTAGGTATTCAGACAGTCCGCTGCCGTTGAAAGCCGCAGAATCGATTGTCTTAATAACTAATTGTGAAAGTCTGATTTCGCGAATCTTCAGCTCTCCAAAGGCGCCATCTTGTATCCGAGAGATTGTGGTTGCTCCGGTGACGTTAACGAGTAAAATGATCTTGCTATCATTCCGGAAATGGAAAAACTGGTTTAGATTTCCGAGATTCAGACATTGAATCTTCGTTCCCGGCAAATCGGCGGAGGAAATGCAGGTACAGTTGGATGGTTCAGCTGGACAGTCCTGTGCGAAAATCGTCACTTGTACTAAAGACGTCAAAAACAGGAAGCCCGTCACACACACTAGATGGAGCCTACTACCCTGGCTCCCAAAAGTGGCGACATCGAAACACTTTCCGAAACAGATCTGCATTGCTTGTTTCTCGTGCAAGATCAGGTTAATATGCTGCTATGCATGTGTTGACTTCAGTCTCTATGTTGAGTCGCAAAGTAAGCAACTATCTCGGCAAAGTGTGAAAAAGAGTTATTGCAGAAATTGAAATTTTTCTTCTGCGATACTGACACGAGCGCATATTCATCAAACAGCATTCTTAGTCCACACTGCAACGAAGACACGCCCGAATTTTGTATCTATACTCGACTAGAAATTGAAGCATTCATAACTCCAAAGCCAGTTGCGAACGACACCCTTCGCCGACTCGAAAAGCACAATCCGGTGACTAATTTTTCTCTAGTATCTGCGCTACGTTAAGGCCGATACAGCTGATGTTCTTGTAGCGTCTATAGTATATATACGACGGCTTCGCAGGCAAAGAGATCGCCCTTTGTGACGCTTTCTTCATGTGCTGAGGTTACGCATTAACCCATGACGTGTCCGATCCGATCTTTATTCAGCTTAAAACTTCTATTAGCTTTGCATTTGCGGCTTGCTGTAGACGCTGTGAGTTATGTAGGCCACCGTATAAACCATTTATAGTGGACTGACCAGCAGGGGCTGTATTGTAAGGAGAATAACAATAAATAGTTCACCCGTTCACTATAGCACAAAGAACTCGCTATGAAGCGCCGACAGTATACGCTGTCCTTCATAAGGCAGTTGACGGAACGTGAGCTTCAAATGAATTCGGAATATACAGGTGTATAATTTTATGTCCTTCGGCGAATATATCATGTGACGGGTCAGTATAATTGTCAGTGGAGTATGCGTCAGGACCTTAGAGACTTTTAACACTTTAACGGCGAGCTGCATTGGCTTCCCAGTCACTTTTAGTATATGCTCGTCGTTAGTTTTAAACCTTTTGGCGTTTCCAACACGACAAATCACGATCAAGGAACACACCCTGAATCAAACAATAGGTGCATTTACAGCCTCTTCTAGTTTACTATGCATTGTTTTATTAACTGGTGCGATATTCTAGTTTTTAATGACATTCAACATCATACGTAGGCTTGCGCAGAGAGTGCCTCCGATTTGTCCTGCTCTTGAGTGGCGCTATATAAATGTTCAGCTGCAATCGAGGTTAGCTGCAGTTACATGACTTCTACAGCGCCACCATTACGCTAGGCAACCTATCACAAAGACAAAGAACCCAGAAGACACACACACACACACACACACACACACATGCATACAATACATATATATATTCCAATCCGGATCAAACGCTCTCTCTCTCTCTCTCTCTCTCTCTCTCTCTCTCTCTCTCTCTCTCTCTCTCTCTCTCTCTCTCTCTCTCTCTCTCTCTCTCTCTCTCTCTCTCTCTCTCTCTATATATATATATATATATATATATATATATATATATATATATATATATATATATATATATATATATATATATATATATATATATATATATATATATATATATATATATGTTTGTTTTGGTTCATCGTGTATGCGAGAGCAAAACGCGGAGGTCGGTCACTGGTGACCTTCTAGTCATCTGAGTGTTGCTTGCTAACTGATGTTTTGCTGCTAATAGACTGTAACATTATTTATGGTACTAGCATAGAGTGCGTATTATTACAGTGGCTCTAATTACATTCGCTTGTAGTGGCGCTATACAATTTATTATGACAATGACAATTCTTCACATATTACAGCTAATTCAATTAATGTAAACTTAAAGCACTCAATTTACAATTATTTCAATTGTTTGTTTCTTACAAGTTGCACTCACATAGTTTACTATCACTGAAACCTTTAGATTGGATGGTGAGAGAAATGGAAGAAGGTCTTTCCATTGAGACGTATAAGCTTAGAGGTCGAGTGAGGAGTGGTTCAGTCAGGGCAGAATAATTTACAACAGAGTAGAATTTCAGGCGACAGAGTGTTAACATGTCTAGAACATGTTTTATAACCTCTGGGTTAATGCGTCTCTTCGTCACAACGTCAAGGATGAAGATGCTTCTTTGTTCGTCCGTCCGTCTGTTTGCCTGTCTGTCTGTGTGTCTTTCCTCGTGTCTCTACATCTGTTCCACTGTCTTATTCGTTACGTCTGTCTTTACACAGACCGCGAGCTTATGTTTTGTCATTGCACAGAGCAAACAGTTGAAGCATGTCGATGCCGCCGACTCCATGTCTCACCTTACTGATCAACCATGCGGAACGCAAAAGGCGACCTGAAATTCCTGCAGACAACTACTGTACTGGTTTTGATGGTAACAGGCTCTGAATCAGACTATTTATAATAATTATTTCACTTAGGGGCCTACTCCCTTTGATATGACATTGTGCTAAATTTCACTCACAGGCAACTGTGTGTTCATTTACAGACAACCAACGCACATCACTTTACAAATGTCAATGTTAAGTGTATGTATACGGCTCGTGTATGAAGGTCATGCATATACCGAGCCTGTTAAAAATGACACGCTTGAAAGACATGCGGCCTTCTTACGCCCGTGGCGTGGCCAAGATGGCCAAGTGTTTCTCTACCGCAAATGTTTTGTATATTAATCAGTTGGTCACATGCGGATTTTGCTCGACAATTTTCGTTTTTTCGCACTCCTAATGTGACTTGGTATACGTTCTTGTGGTTATTTATCTTTCCGCCGGTGTTTCTGAATGTCATGGACGTTGTGTGAGGTCTAGACGTCATCAAGGTCTCGAGCGCGAGTCATGGACTTGTGTTCTTATCTTAATAGGCCTATACTTCTTCACAGCCTCTAACACATGGTTCGGTCTACATGATCCAGCTCTCAGTTGGTTCGAATCTTACCTGCACCCCGTACTCGAACAATTCGTATAAATCAACACACTTCTGCGCCCACTGTTTTGGACAACGGCGTACCTAAAGATTCTGTTTTGAGCCCGTTCCTGTCTAGATTGTATACATGCCACTTCACTTGGTTCACTATCTAGCGGCTGCTCCCTTGTACGCAGGGATCTCGTCCTAAACAAAAAAGAACCGGAACGCCGGCGAAACGGCGATTGCCGAAGGCAAGAAGCCCCTAACGACTAGGGGGTTTGGGGGAGCGTCGTAAGCTCCCCCAGCGGGGTCTGGGGCGGAGCCCCAGAAGCTGACGCAATTTTGAGCGTTTGATGCCAAAATGGAGTACATTTTAGGCTCTTGTTTACCTCAAATTTTTCAACAATGATTTAGAAAAAACTACCTAAACCAGCTCTTCAAGCGCCATGTTTATCTAGAAATTTATATGGTCTAATGCAGAGTCCCCCAAATTGTGGATCGCGACCCAAAAGTGGGTCGCGAAGCTCTGGCAAGTGGGTCGCCAAATTTTTCAAGAGACACATTTTTTCGGAGCAACAACTTTACTCACTTTGTTGCCTTACATGGGTACAACAGTTGCTTCTAGATAGCAAGAAATTATGAACTGTTTTTACTTAAATTTCCTTTTGATGCTTGAAATATGCCAATTTCAAAACGCTGTGCGTAAACCCGCATATTTCGATGCCAATTTACGGAGTAAATTTTAGTGCACAATGCTTAATTGTTCACAGTGGGTACCGAAACTGCCAATAGGCCTATATTTACGCGACCCAGTGAAGTTTGGGAACCGTTGGTTTAATGAGAAAGACATTTTTATTAGGATGCATACGTTCTAATTGTCTGACATGTAGGCTATGTAAACCAGAGTGTGTTATGTCAATTGGTCAAATAAAGAACATACTTACTTACTTACTTTGACCACTGCGCTTTGAAATCACGCGAACGTTCGCGAGGGGACGCCACTGTCGCGACATTCCCGTTTTTTAAAAACGGGCTTCACTCTGGCATAGCTAGGATTTTTACCATAGGGGTTGCGTAATGCGAAGCAGTAGTCTTCAGAGGTGAGTTTATAGGGCGATCTCCAGAAGCATAGAATGCTAAACAATCACGGAATCAACTTTTTCGATAATGCTTTCTTATTTTAGCAGATTTCACAGAGGCTGCGTAACACTTAAGGTTTAACTTTGTAAAGGCATAAGTAGGCCCTAATGTTCCACAAAGTGAAGCAGATTACTTACGCAGAGCCTACTGCTTTAAAGAGCAAAGCGACAAGTACTATTCTGAATTGGTACTGCATGGGACCCTGCTTCTCTCTCTTTCTCTCTATCTCTCTCCCTCTCCCTCTCCCCCTCTCTCTCTCCTTTCTCTCCCTCTCCCTCTCCCTCTCTCTCTCTCTCCGTCTCCGTCTCCGTCTCTGTATGTCTGTCTGTCTGTCTGTCTGTCTGTCTGTCTGTCTGTCTCTCTCTCTCTTGTTCATCGTTTAAAGTCTTTTCTGTTTCCGCGAGAGGCTCACATACATGCTGATAGTTCGCACTTTGAGAGGCGCTTTATAACTTCCCAGATACCATACCATACCATTCTGAATTAAGAAGTTCGTGGTGCTAGGCCACGCATATGATTCTGGTGGAGCATAGAATTCGGTCAGAAATCGAAATTTGTCTGCATCAGTTAACTTAACTTTGCACCAACGGCTAGAACAAAATCATTCTGATGACCAACGTCTTTTAATGTGCCTAAGTTCTCTGATTGAGCAACTGAGACTGTTTTCAGAGACACAGGCTCACACACAGCTATTAAATCGTTTTCGTTAACAATGCCAATGGAATATTTTATTATCCGTAGTGCAAACCTCTTCAGTCCCATTTCCACCTTAACAGTCGTTGCTGGCTTGCTTTTTTGGTGAAAAAATTCAACAGATCGGTTTCTCTATAACGCTTCATCATCTATTTATTAAATTTAAGCAGCTAGACTTAAAAATGTAATTAGAAGTCGTTCTTTTTTGTTTGAAAGTAAACGAATGAAAATAGCGACTGTATTCTCAACGTGAAGGACTACTATGATACTATCACAGCAGGCCGAGTAACATGAAGAACGAAGACTGCAGCCGTATACAACAGGGTTGTAGAGAGACATTGAAAGAGACATACTGCGACAGAGACAGAGCGAGAGAAAACGAGAGAGACAGACAGACAGACAGACAGACAGACACAGTAAGACAAATAAACAGAGATAGCGAGTAAGAGCGAGTAAGCGAGGGAGTGAGAGAGCGAAAGATCGGAAAGACAGACATTCATATTTCAGGCATTTCTTAGCGCTGGAGCTGACTGACATACCCTTACAGTGTATGAAGTGTGCATGCGAATGAACATAATCTCATATATACAACTGCCATGGGCGTCTTTCCTACTGAGGGTCACCCAGGGTCAATTAACTCAACCCATTAGGGTGAGGGTCACTTACACAGACAAAATACGTATATATATACGTCTGTGGCCCTGTGTATATAGCGTATACACCCTGCAGGGTATATTCTGGCTGCAGAGAGGCTGAAATCTACATGGGCCATTAATAATCCGCCAGAAAAGTATAGGAAGTAACGAAAAGACGCTCTAGATACTAGAAATTTTGTCCAAGAAAGAACCGGTACGGCGTTCCGGTCGTCAAAAAAAGAACCGGAACGCCGTTCCGGTGCGTTCCGGTCCCAACCGATCCCTGCTTGTACGCTAACGATACCCAACTGTTCTCTCTGTTGATAGAAACAACTTGCTTCTCTTTGGCGCTGAACAATCTTGTATTAATCTTGCACTAGTAATAGCTCATGCATCTAAGACTGAGTTTCTTCTTTTACACATAGGCCTACAAGCCAGCAAACATGGTCAATCACTCCAGAGTCAAAATAAAGACTCCTAAATATCGAGATATTACCTCCATTTTGCAAAGAATCTATTTCAAAATCTGCCTTAAAGTTCACACTTAAGGTACTACATTTTAACCAAGTGACAAATCTCTGTTCTATGCTCACCCCTCACTCAAATAGATCTTGCACTCGACCATTGGGTACTGTGATGCTCCCCAAACCACGCGAGAGTGTTCAGCTTTCGGGCTTTCTTGGTCGCTGGTCCAAAGTTGTGGAATTCGCTACCAAATGAAGTTCGTTTTGTCGGTGCTTTGATGTCACTCAGGTGACAGGTCTAAACTTAAAACTCGTCTCTTTCAACTTGCCAACACCCACCTATCTTGGCTTCTGGCTTCTTTATCGGATTTTACCTTTGCCACCTGGCTACTCCAACGGTTTATCATTATTAACTCCAAGGGCTCATAGACTGATGTTTGGACATTGCCACAAAGGCGCTATAGAAGTCATTCTATTAAAATGGATTCGGAGTCAATGTATTAGACTAGATTAGGGGACTAGTTCGTGAACATCCAATTCAAGAGACATTCTCCAGATCCTTAAGGAATGGTTAGTTGGTTGCTGTTTAACGATGCTGTGGCATACGAAAGATGATCAGCGTCGCCCTCCCTCTTTATCCAGGCTTAGGATTGGCACTACCCGAAGATGGCTGTGGTGGAGTCTACTCGATGAATCAACCAGGCACCCTCTTATAATTTAATTGTCCATGGTGCAGTCACTCCTTGGCTTGAGGACGGTTGAAAACAAGACAAGACACGATGAACGTTGCAAGAAATCAACCGGGGTAAAGTGTACGGTTAATGACAGTAGCACATGCATGTGCGCTTGTCGGATGCAAGTCAAAGCTACTTACTTACTTTATTACATAGGGGTCGTCCATTAAGGATGTCCACAAAAAGAGAAAAGAAAGTCCCACATATCAGAACAATGAGAAAGGGTGACACTAAAAATGCGCAGGACCCCCTAAATTTGGTGCACACATGGTATTTCAGTGTATTCTGTGCCAACTTTATTCAGGTAGGCCTAACAGACAACCTGTACTTCGTTGGATCCATGAGAGTTCCTGAAATTACCCACTCCGCTGAATAGTAGCTCTGCAAGATCAACATCGTATCCTAGTCTGGGTCTTGGTCGTCCGTTTGAGTGCGGTCAACCTTGAAGGGAAGGGAAGGGCACTGCCAAATGCAGACAGAGAGCTGTAGGAGTCCAAAGTGAACGTTATTTTTGAGTACGGTACGTCTTTTGTGGTCTAACAGTATAGGATTATAGGCCTAGTTTAGTTTGTTCCTTGGGCTGTTTCTTTATACACATCACGATTCAATATAGGTTATTAGTTTAGACACAATGGATGAGTAATCTTGTACGGACCAGAGCGACAGGTCACAAATGTTTCTGCCCACGCAGCAGCTTCTTTTGAATAAGTTTGTAACGGTGGTCGGACAATGCAAATATTGGCATATCGCTCCGCTGCTAGCATGTCACGAACAGTTGAACAAATTATTCGAGCTATTGCTGTCATAGTAATTTTCCTGTAGACTATTTCATTTTTGTTTGTCCAGCTTCTCAGTTCCATCAAAAGTAATTGCAATAGTAGTTAAATAGTAGCTATTAGCTACTAGTCTCTCTGTAATCGGCTTCAAGTGTTGTGATTTGAAACTTAATAATGGTAGTTTTTTTAATATACTAAATAGTGGTAGTTTTATTTATATTTACTGACTTATCAAGTCTACAGTTTTAAAATATTCTCAATAACGGCCTTAAATTACAGAAATTCAAATTCTCCTTCGGTTAACGCACTTAAAATCAAGAACAATACCAAAGAGTTAATTTTACTTTTATTCAACACCTTTTGGAAGTTTGTTTTTTGTTTCAACTTATGGGAACGAAATTTAGTATTAAGACTTAACAATGGAAAACGAGGTCTTTCTCCCGCACACACAAAAAAACTTGTTAAGAGAACAAGTTTGTTCAAGCAATCACTCAAAGACACAGATGCTAAGATGTGGAGATTCGGCTACGTTCGATGCCCAGACGAAATCAATGAGGCGTGTTGGATGATAGTATGGGCTTATTAAAATACTGACTTCATGGTATCGACTAGACTTGAATTGAAATGGTTGCATTGAGGTGGGTTAAATGAAAGGCCAAAGTGGTGTATAGGGAGTTGCGTACGTTACACTTTGGTTAAATCTAACGCGAATGGTCACAGCAGCTTCGTGGAGTCCCTTCGGGTAAGATTATGCAGTGGAGTCATATAGCCTAGATGTAGCGGCGCTGTACTTACGAATATGAAAAGTAGTTACATTTTGAAGGTTTACAAACGCAACAGCCAAAATATTAATTTTAGACCACCATGCAACAAAATGTCTTCTATAGGCAAATGTGCATATACAACATTCCTTACATCAAACCAACTTGAAATATCTCAGTGTCAGACCAACATAACAAAACAGAACCCAAGCAATCAAAATAGCTCTAAACCACGTAGCTGTCCGGCTTTTTCTCATCCATTACCGAACGTGAAAGCTCGGATACACATCAGTCGTCGAAGTGATCACACTTCTTCTGCATCTAATCGTTTTGTTGCCTTTTGGCGTTAGGATACCGAGAAACTGTCACATCAGAACTCCAACATTTCGCGATTGTCTGTTGGCCGGTAACTCTGGAGATTTTACTCATTTGACAGATGAACTTCTTCTTATACGAGTTAATGTAAATATCGACTACTTCACAATGTGGAACACTTGCATAACAAGGAGAGGACATATTAATTGATAGTACTTTAGAAGAGGTGAATGATCGACGATTTGGTAACATAATACAGTTGGTCCTTTCAAAGAAAATAGAACGCCAATCAATGTTTAATCAGATATAAGACATATGCTACAAGCATGAACCATATATAGTTGCCTCAGTAGGCTGCGAAATAAAACAGAAACTTCTGTTAGTTTCTTGGGAAACACTACTACGGCGCTATATAAATGCTCAACTACAATTACAATACACAGATACATACATACATTCCAACATGCGTACACATGTGGCGGTCGCAGTCTGGACATAACTTCGTAGACTAGGTCACTAGGGTGACTACAACTCAGTTCTATACTCAGAGCCACCCACATCTCATACCTCTCAGAACTATACAGCCATGTACCTCTTGTTCATTAATTTTGGTTCCTGGGACAGAGAAGTCTTGTGACAAAGTCACTGCGTCTTTCCTCCCACGAAACTATACATTGCTTAGAGCATCTTCTCCGACTTCCCACCATCGCACGTCTCTCACTCTATTTCCATGTGTGGAACTTCCGGCCTTACACGCATGGTCGTCATGCAACACAATTTACGGAGCTTCGTTTTGGCCGTTCTCGATCAACACAGTTCATAAATTCTACTACGGAATGTGTGTTGGCAGTTCTTAATCAAAACAGTAGAATGTTGCTTCAGGGGCCTCAACGGAACTCTGACAATGAAGGTCGTCTCTCTAAACCATCGCTATCTGCACACAAACCTTCGTTCCGTGATACACACGAAGGACCAACCTCGCACTTCAGTCAATTCTTTGAGCTTTTTGTTGTGACACGGTCGATACCGACACCATATAAATCCTTGTTATCATGTGAAGTACCCGCCGACGATCATTTCTTCACAGGGAAACCCTTACTGTCAGCTGCGAGCTGTTTATATAAGTGTAATGTCACTATAAATTTAGGGCGACATCAAACTTTTATAATGGCGGTCGGTGTGATGAGTCCTGCGTGACTTGACCGACCAACTGTCACTTAATTTATGTGAACTTTGTTTAGTAACGTTCATTTACTTTGCTGAATGTGGTGAATAAATTACTTACTTAGGCTACTTGCTTAAAGCGACTGCCAGCGTCTCTATGATCCGTCGGAGGGCGGGAATTAGGACCTACTGGACAGTGGGTGGAGGGGTGTTGAAAATAAATACAGATTTTTTTATATTACATTTATGTAATAGATAAAACGCTAAGGTGTTAGAAATTAACTAAAGCAACCGAATAACTGATATGATGAGACTATTATGTGATTTCTGTATCACTTAAATAAGATTATTATTGATGAAGATTATTATTATTACTACTACTAATGAAGCCAAAATGTAAGCCTTGTGGATTTACTACACATACATTACATACAAACAAGCACAAATACATACACAAATACATACATAGATACATACATACATACATACATACATACATACATACATACATACATACATACATACATACATACATACATACATACATACATACATACATACATACATACATACATACATACATACATACATACATATACATACATACATACATATATACATTCATACATACATACATACATACATATACCATACATACATACGTATACATGCACACTTGCACACATGTATACATGCATACATGCATTATGTATGTATGTATGTATGTATATGTGTATCAAGGAACTTAATATAGCGCCTTTTCTTACCTCACAAAGCCGTTGCATACATGACTATCTGACTCATCTAAACAAGTGTGTTTTAAGACATACAACTATATATATAGTTATACTTACACATACACATACCTACACACATACATACATAGCCTATATGTGTGTATGTAATATGCAACTACGGATATATATATATATATACACACATATATATGCATGTTTGCATAAGCAGCTGACTAGTTCTAGAGCTAGATATTCATATAGGAGTCATACATGATGTGTCATTAAGTCAACAGCAATACGAATAATAATAATGTTTAGATATGGCACACACATGAATCCACAGTATTTTAAGCTCAGCCAATGGATAATTATATGACACGTGATCACCTCAAGGACTCAATGTAGGACTTAATCGACGCTTATGTTCATCTGTCGTACATCCTGTCATTACGATGTTGCAAAGTATAAAAGCTCAGCTGCTGTAGGACAGATCCTGAACTGTTGCATGAGGAGGTGAAGGAAGAGGTCTAGGAGGAAGGGATCTCTGGCCGACCGAATTAATCAGGGCACCAGCGCATTGGAACTTGGCACAAAGTGTACAGATGGACTAGACGCTGGGTGCTCTCGTACTCGAACGACGACAGTGGAGCCACCTGCAGTCGACTTTGTTTACTATCTTCATTTCAGAGCAAGATGTGGTTACTGGAAGAAGACTTATATCGCGCCGTTATCGTATTGCTTAAGACATCAATTGAATTTAAAATCCACGCTTTGAGCTAAAAACAATTGTTTAGATGTTTTGTCACATTGGTGGTCTGTCTGTCTGTCTGTCTCTCTCTGCCTCTCTCTCTGTCTCTCCCTCTCTGTCTGTCTGTCTGTCTGTGTGTCTGTGTGTCTGTGTGTCTGTCTGTGTGTCTGTCTGTGTGTCTGTCTGTCTGTCTGTCTGTCTGTCTGTCTGTCTGTCTGTCTGTCTGTCTGTTTGTCTCTCTCTCTCTCTCTCTCTCTCTCTCTCTCTCTCTCTCTCTCTCTCTCTCTCTCTCTCTCTCTCTCTCTCTCTCTCTCTCTCTCTCTCTCTCTCTCTCTCTCTCTCTCTCTCTCTCTCTCTCTCTCTCTCTCTCTCTCTCTCTCTCTCTTCAACTCTCCCGATTCACCGATTCAGCCTATACTGAAGCTAATGCGTTGAACCACAATGCAAGCAGTTGTGCATGTATTTTGAGAAACGAAGAGTCGGCTTCTATACTAACTTAGACATTGATTGATTGATTGATTATTCGTTTATTAATCTCGCGTTGACACACCGCAACATGTTACAGAAAGCAAATTAAGAAAAAAAAACTAGTGATCTTGACTGTAACCAACGTGGCTTGACATAGGCGTATATGCTCGGTCTGGAACACTAACAATAGACAACAAAGACCTGGAATTTTCGTGGCTTGACATCAAAGGCACTTAGATAGACAGACAGTCTGGACAGACCGACTAAATGACAGAAAAAGACAGATGAAGACGACCACACAGGCTGCCACGATGTGCCCTGAATATTACAATCACCAGAGAGACAACATGACCGACAAGCATAGGTTCAAGTATGCACGCGCATGCACACACAGTCATTTGGTTAATTTCTGCTACGCAGTGTAGCGTGCAACCGCACACACGTGCAGTCAATAATGCGGTCACGATATCCCAATGAATTGGATGACTTGGATATAGGCCTATGCAAGGAGCCGAGCCTGTGGATCTGTAGGAAGGGCATATTCAGAGAAACCGGTCCTATATGGGTCTATTTGGAAGGATCACGTCATGAACCGGACATATGGGTCTATATGAGAGGATTATGTCGAGAACTGGTCTTATGGGTCTACATGAGAGGATTATGCAGATAATATAGCACGTGGGTCTATATATGGGAGGCCTAGTGTTTCTTACATATGCTAAATGACCTGCAGGATGCACCCTAGTCTAAGAGTTATCGTGTCGACTAGCAACCCAGAGGCTAGCGGTTCAAATCCATGCCAGAACATAAGGAGTTGAGGATTTCCGCTCTACTAGATACTTCAAGTGAGTTGAGATAGAAATGAATTCATCGACTCTACACTGTATACGTGGGAAGAGCAGAGGGCAAGAGATAAGACACCCAACTGTATATGCCGAGGCTAAGAAATTGAAGTCAAACATTTCACATTCTCAAGGAAACGTATATCTGTATATTTGTTACTTTAACTGTCACATATTTTTCTGGATGCAAAGCAGATAATTCATATGCATAAAATATTAATGGCTAACACCAGTGCTTTTTTCTGGAAAAAAGGTTCCGGAACGGAATAATAGGTTCCGGAACCGAACAATTATGGGAGGGTTTAAATTCCGAGTAAAACGGGATTGGAGGTTCAATAAACACTGAAAACAGTTCAAAGCACTGAAATTAAGTTAATATAACTAAATTATTGTTTTTATTAATAAAAGAAATAAATTATGTTTAGTAGCTGAAAAAAGGTGCCGGAACGCCGTTTCGGCGCGTTCCGGCTGAAAAAAGCACTGGCTAACACAGAGTAAATTTGTGAAAAATTTCAAAAACATGTCATCATAAGGAAACACTTTCCCACTCGTTGAGGGAAAGCTTAACCATTAGGAATTGTATAATTGTTGAAGGAGATCACGTGATGGATTCTGGTTGTTTATCCAATCTCAGATGGAAGAAGTAAACTTCTACAGCGCTGTTATCTCGTAATGCACAAGACATCAATTGATGGTATACTTTCTAAAACTCTGCTCTCCATAACCAGTCTAGGTCAATGAGGCTCAACCAGGGGCGTAACTAAGGTTGGTGTCACCCAGTGCGGTAATTCCTGGTGGATCTCCTTCCTTAGTCCCTTACCAGACCACACAGTATCCTTAGTAATGTTTTTGTGTCGTAATTCCTGTATATACGTCTATCGCTGAATGTAATGGAATAGTAGTGAAATAAACAACTAGCTGAAAATGTTTTTGTTGTCATCTGTTATTGTTAATTTAAAAATAATAAATTTGTGCTGAAACTCTGCAGAAAATTTTTTAGACAGTCATTTTGTCATTTTCGTGTCATCACCTCTGAAGGCGTCACCCGGTCCGGCCCGCAGCCCCGCTCCTCCTTAGTGACGCAACTGCCATGGGCTGAACAGACTGAAAGACAGGTTGTTTCTGTCTGTCTATATATCTGTCTCTATCTGTCTATCTTCCTCTCTGTCTCCATTACATTATATGTTATCTCAGCATATATACATACATATACATAGATATATATATATACACATATAGTTCTGGCATTCGAAAGGCCACTGACAACAATACATCTTCAGTAGCTATCCTAAAACTAGAACCATATAGGCTCATATATATATTTATATGTATATATGTTTATATATCATGTACATTGTATACATATATATGCACACATGTATATGTACATAAATATATGGTATATGTGCATAGCCATATAAACACACACAGTCACACACACACACACATACATACATATATGGTTTTATATATATATATATATATATATATATATATATATATATATATATATATATATATATATATATATATATATATATATATATATGGTTCCAGTTTTAGGATATATCTTCTGAAGATGTATTGTTGTCAGTGGCCTTTCGAATGCCAGAACTATATGTATAATATATAATAATGTAATGTAGATATATCAATCAATCAATCAATCCTTTTATTGGGGCCATTTTTTGGATTACAAGGAATACAACATAATTTTTTAAACCATATTAATTATGTATATGTATATATGGTTAAAAGTTGAGGACAGCTTCTAGATGTCCTGTTTTCAGTGACCTTTCGAATGCCAGAACTATGTATGTCGGTTCATGGTCACCAGAGTTACACAATACAGCTGATCGATCAGTTGGAGCTAAAGAGGGTTGTCATGCACCTTTGTATAGAGACGCGACTTCAGACTGTTTGGTGACATTGAACTCTTTCATTGTTCGTATAAGACCGACATGACCCTGATGCTTCGATGATTTATATATGCGTGCTTAAAAGCTAGATATAATATGTAGAAAATAGCTTGCTTGCCATCTATTGTCATAAATTTTGTGATTAAAATAGACCCATTGAAAGCCTTAATATATGAAAGTTACAACAGTAATATATGAAATTTACATAAGTAAATTTTCGTACGTTTTCACGTAGGCTACATTATACGAAGCGAGTATACATTCTGTACGGCTTATCAGAACCTCATGTTGTACATAATTGATAAATCAATTAAGCTAGGCCAAGTTCAGGTCGAACTTTGAGCCGCGTGATATGCATTAGAACATAAGCACCGATGTCTATCGGGCGAACTTGGCGCTCGGTCGTTCGTTGCTGAGAGTAGCATGCATGATGCTTATCCTTCGCCAGCGGCGGTCGTGAAGTACGGGGGCGGGCGGACTGGTGGGCCATAGAACGATGGCATTCCTCTGGTGAAAGCGAGGGCGTCCTTGCTGAATCCGTCGGTGGTGCCAATGAACATCTAGTAACAGCGCCAAGGTTAACTGATCTACGGCGCGGTTTCAAGTGTCGACCGATTTACAATAAATAAACTTCGGGTGTGTGTTAAAATGATGTGCGAATGGCGTCGGTCTTTCCAGTGAGGTCCTGACGGCCGATCTTCGGTCTGTGGCTCCGGCCGATCATCCATTCTGCACGTTCTCTTCTCGGTCACATGCACTGCTCCACTCTTGAACCGCTCGACGCCCGCCGCAGGCCTACTATAAAGTGTGTACTGATTAGCCCTCGACTCTAAATTAATAGGCATACGACTATAAGCGCTCTTATCAATCAGTTCCTTTGTGTTGTACGTTCAGATAGAGTGCACGTGTGGTGCAGTTCGTTGCACTCTGGGGTCGACAAGCGATTAGCTTCTGCGGTTTCTCTCCCTTTGTTAAGAACTCTTACAAGTGAAACTCGTTAAACTTGATCTAAACAGCACATAAGTAAGCAACATGAATCTACTATTTGTGCCATAAGTTTGGATTCATTCTTCTTACTCCGAGATTGAGTTGAAACTGCTAAAAATTCTTATAAAAGCTATCGTTTAAATCTTTCGTCCGACGAAATCAGTTTGTCGCAGCACATAAAGGAACATCATCTCTCAAGTTCCGATCTACGGAAATCTCAGAGATCGAAGAGATAAAAGGAAGTGAATTCGTCATCGATACGAATAACCCGGATGCACGATGTTTAAGAAGGTCGTGCTGTTGATCGCCATATTCGTCTGCCTCGGCCTCGGCGTCTACTTCACCTACTTCCACCGACCACCGACAGCAGACATCCTGGCCGCCAACCAGGCACTGCACGGGAGGCAGCTGCAAGCGGACGATGAAGACGACGAGGGATGCTCTGACGACGACAAAGACCCAGTTGCAGCAGCCAGATGCGGGAAGGATGTGGATGAGACAGATCCAGCGAGACAATCCGTCAGGGCGTGGAATCGATTCATCAAAGAAAACAACTTCGTTTCCATCGGAAAGTTATACAACACATGCAGTGCGTATTGTCTTCTTTAATCTGTTGTCTTTGTTCTCTTCATCCTCTTAATCATCATTATCCCCTCAATCACAATCATCATCATAATCATCATCATCATAATCATCATTGTCGTCATCATCGTCGTTTTCGTCATCATCATCATCATCGTCATCGTCATCGTCATCGTCATCGTCATCGGCTTCGTCATTGTCATCATTGTCATCGTCAACGTCATCGTCATCGTCATCGTCAACATCATCATCATCATAATTATCATCATCATCATCATCATCGTCGTCGTCGTCGTCGTCGTCGTCGTCGTCATCGTCATCATCATCACCTCCACTCTCTCGACATTATGATCATAATCATAATCATCACCGTCATTATCTTCATCACCTTCATCACCTTGTCTGTCTTCTCAATCTCTTTCCTCCTCCTTCTTCCCTCCTTTTCGTCAGCATCTTCGTCAGCATCATTATCTTCGTCATAGTCTTTGTGTTCTTCCTACTCCTCTAACATGAATATTTAGCCTAGAGCTGGACCTCTCACCCCTCCATTGGATCAATTTCTCGAACATTAAATACACATAAATATGTGACTGATAGAGCTCTCTTCACTGCTGTGCTGCATAGCCCTGGTCATGTTCTCCATGCTCTGCTTTCCCCCAACAAAAATCTCCACCTATGAGCTCCGCCCTCGCTCGCATAATCTGGAAATTCCCAGGGCCGATGCGCTTACTCGCAAAAGTTTCACAACCAGGATGTTTTACCTCTAAAATTATGATATAATTTATGGTCTCTATCCAACACGAACAGTAGTTAAATGATATTCACTCACTTATTTGAACACTTGACCGAAATTAAGTCTATCTTTCTGCATGCTATTATTTTTTCACTTTCTTATGCATCTATTTGTATAACCTGTATTGTTAACCATAGTGCGTTTGCAGGTGGTATAATAAAGAATATATTTACTTACTTACTTTATCTTTCTGTATCCATGTAAAGAACTTCTCGGAGATACTCTTAGAAGGCGTTATAGAAATGTTCCATTACAATTACGGCGCAAGGATTTGGGTCATGACCTAGAAACAGTCCACGAACCCGTTACACCTTCAAAGAATTACAGCTAAAACGGTTCTTTATCTTTTGTGGTCTGCTGATGGTTAGTTATTAAGTACCGCACTTGAACCCCACAAATCACATACTTCAACACAACTGACGATTGGTGGGTGACCTCTGAAATCGAACTACTAGCACGATAAAGAAGTAATCGTTAGCGTTAAAACAGAACGAGGTTTCATGGACCTGGTTTATCCAAGTGGACGATGCGCCTTGCTTCTATGCAGCCTATCTTCATATTGAGTTAGACTAAACCTTGACAGGCTAGGCCTAAAAATCCATACTGTGAAACAGGCCTAGATATAGAATAATCACTGCCTCGTCTGTTCACCTTGTAGGCCTATGAGAGGATGACAAATGAACACCTTCAATAGGTATTACATCAATTATATCAGAGGTCGGGTATTAGTAACGAGTTCATTTGCCACCTAAAGTTAATCAGATCCAGTATTGTACGTTGTATCCAGTTGTCAGCATTGATTAGCATGCATATACTAATAATCATATACTAGGTTCTATAGGGCCTATGTATTGTAATATACTTTATGCATATTACATAATACATATTGTTATATACAGGCCTAGTAAACCACAGAACATAATTAGAAGTAGCGTCACCTAATTGCCTATAAGGGAAAGCTCATACAATTGCTGTTCAGTCGTTGTATCTGCGCAATAAACATAGCAACCAAAAATCTAGCAGTCAACTTTAGTGCTGTATACCTGTCCATAAGGAACGATATATCAGGTCTAAGATTCCAAGTTGCCCTTTTACACCAAACGTTAGGGTTATTGGTTCTACCTATATCTGTAGGCCTACTTGTTAATAATCTCTATGATATACATTGATATATCCTCACTTATCGTTGTGTGACGTAGTATAAGGGTCAACTTAAAATCCCTTTAGTCTAAATCATCTGGTGGTTCTACAGAAACGATACCTTCGTACAAGACTGGGTTGGAGAGCCTATTCCAAACAGGCCTTTTATGACATAGGCATTGTATTTGAACTGTATATAGGCTAATGAAAATGTAAAGTTCTTTGTTCTTTTATCGCTTTTGTTACCTTCAGCGTTTCTCATTCCGGTTGAAATTGTTTCAGAAATTCAGGACCATTATATCCCATCATTTCTAAATGCAATTATCATCAACTAGCATTTTTAGTTTAATTCTAGGACTTAGCTTAAAACACGTCCAAGTAATTTAGATTTGGACTCCGTTGCTCTTTGTCTTAATGGATAATGCTACCGCTAACTCGATAGAAACGGACTTTGCATAGACCTGCTGCTTATATAGGGACTATAATTATATGTGTTTGTTGATATTACGTTTAGACGTTACGGACAGAATCATGCTGGGAAGAGTGATAATGTTGCCTGATGAAGTGAATGGTGGCGTTACCTCAAGAACATACCTCAATGTCACGCTCGGTGAGTGGCCGGCTGTTGTAAGGCTATAACATAACGACGTCAGCAGTTTTAGGTAGCCTTAAACTCTTCCAAACTGCCTCAGAACCACTACACTTTATACTTAACGAATTCCCCTTATTTCCTCTTAAAGGCTATGGGGTCGGGTCCATGGCATTGAGGTAGAAATGTCACCCTGAAAGTTTCTCAAATCCAAAACTTCTGTTCTGAAGACAATAGGCCTACGTTTACTCTGAGAGCTACGTTCACTCGGCCAATCCTCGTTGGCAGCAGTGGGCCCGCTTTGGGCCCAAAAGAACATGGCTGTTTGGCTAACATTGCTAAACAAATTACGTATTCAGTTATATTGGCAGTTGCTCTGGTATACCATAGGCTACTAGAGGTTTGACACTTGAAATATGCCGTCTCATCAGAAAACAAAGATAGTTTACATGTCAGAAATTTTATACCACAATTTAATTGTCGGTAGAAGTATATTTCTTACTACAAGCTATGTAAAGAAGATAAGACTAACATCAGAAATTAAAATGTTAAAAAAATTTAATAATTGACAATAAAATACCAATGACGTGTACACCTAAATGCATTCTAAAGCAGCAGTTATTTAGACTATAAATTATGCTTTCGATAATATTTCAAGGACGTGGCTGAAAAGAGATTCTAAGTAGATTCTGTTATTTTCTGTGTCGTTTCTTCTCCTCTGTTTGGGCTTTAAAAGAGCTTAGAGAATTTGAAAGAGTATGCCAGTGACGTAAATAAACTGTTGAATGTTGGTTTAAACACTGCAGCTGATTGATATAAAACAGATACAGTTGTGACCGGCGGACAGATGTACCTAACATGTCAATACAATGGCAACGATCTATACAGCAACCACTGGGATCTATGCACTGTAGAGGAAGGAACGGGCGATCAAGTCATTCACTGCCCCATCCGAAAGGGAAGAAGGAAATTCGTCAAAACACTGAAGATACCGAATTATCTACCAAAAGTAGGTTGGGCTGTGGTACTTAATCTAGACCTACTCTATGAAGTAGACTAATTCTACATGAAATTAGGAATGAAAAATAGACGGCCTGTTTTCAACGACCATTCGACATAATTATTGCTTGCATAATTATTGCTTAAACTTAAGTTATTGCTTACTGCCAACATTTCAAGAAGTTTCGAATCCAACCTTCCTCAATTCCACCCGCAAATATATCTCTTCGCAACTGTTTTCGCGCAGAGCAATTTGCTTGTTCCACGGTTTCGTCCTTCTATAGTTCATGACGGGATCTCTGCTGTCATTGGCTCGTAATTTGTGAATGGCTTACTGAATAGCAGAAGACAAATCTCAGCAGCTAAATCCGTCTCCCATCCGTCAAAGGTTAAAAACCATGTTGTTAAATAGTGGACCGGTGCTCTTGAGATGGGAGCGTTAATCTAGAGTGTGCATATAGTGTCTCTGTTTACGTTACGCTGTTGCTAACTCCATCTAGGTTCGAACCTTCAATGCAGATTGGTATAGACCCGTAGAAATAAGTAATTATGTTGCATTACTTTTAGGCTAATTCTAGTACAGTTTCATAATAGAAGGACCGGTGAAATATTGGACTTTGGAAGGAGGCTAATATCAAATAGAGTTTTATAATGATAATAATAATAATATTTATTCTTTAATTAAGCGCCTGCAAACGCACTGCGCTGTACATGTACATATTATGCGATAAATCTTAACTACTAACAGAACAGACAGCCTGCAATACACGGCACAAATTGCAGCCTACAAAGCATGTCCGCCTATGGGACTCGATCTCTGTACCTCTCGCACTCTACGCCAGATGTTATCCAATGCGCTATATAATAATAGGCTTATTGTTGTATTGAACTGACTAGGCTTCCTCAGCAGGTTCCTAGTTATGGACTATAGTATCATTTAACGCCGCCATCGGTTTGTGCATTATTATGACATTATTATTATGATTCTTGTGCATTATTATAACAGCGTGGCAAAAGTAATTAGTTTAGATCAGTGGCTGCATCATGGGCGATAGAAACAGCATAACCACAAGTGAAAATTAGTCCTTATCTGTAAAATAAGTATCTGTAAAACTGTACAGACGGTATAACCTTTAGGCCTTTAAGTGCGCTTGGGCGACCTATTTCCTTTGTCAGGTAAGGAAGTGCTCTATATTAAATGCCTTGAGATATATACCCCTAAAACCAATCACTGATTGTGTTAGCCTATATACTATTTAGCGCTTATACATTTATCTTCAGGTTATGGTGTAACTTAAATTTCTGGGCTCCCCGTTGAATACTCACACTGGCAGACATAAAAGTTTTATTTTACTTGGTTCTGCGAGGTCTCTTTTTCAGATTCAGGCCCTAGCAGCTGTGGTTCTCGTTTTACTAACTGTCTGCAGGTAAAAAAAAAACAGCTTTTCATCTGGTGGTTAAATCGTTATTTTGTTTCATTGTTTAGGGTCATTATTCGACAAAGGCGTGGCTAACGAACCAGAACGATGAAATGATCGGATGTGCCTATGCCGATTTCCGAATATGATTCATATATAATGGACTACAGTGTCATTTGAAGCGATGAATTAATCGGCTGAGCATTTGCCGATTTACTCGATGATCTGCCACTCGACTCAATTCGTCTTAATTCGGGCGAACGTGCCATTCTGTCTTGCCTCTCCGCAGCTTCATATCTACACACGACGTTGGTTGGTAACCAACAGGTGGTTTGGTCACCTAGACCAACAAACTCGTATAGTACAGTTGTAGTACATCTGGGTTGTGTAGCGCATTTTTTATGTACAGCAATTAAAGCTGCATGTGTGTATTCTGCACTGTGTGCGTCACTATTCGGCACATCTCTGTACATGTCTATGTATCTTTCGTATGTATATGGAGTGTTTCTGGATGTATGTTGAGTCCGTTAACTGTGTTTATTTAAACCACGATGACTTTTACGCATTCACGCGTTCACAGTCTACATCGTAAATCCTCCCAAAACACCTTACTGTCGCGAATTAACGTTCCATTCAAGATTTAGGATTCCATTCAGTGTATCCTGTGCAGGGACGTCATTTCAGCTTTTTTCAGAGGGCAGGGACTCCATTTAAGTATTTTCCTTGGGGAACTTGGCCAACTTGTTAAGTTTTGTATTTAGTCTACGTGTGCAAAACTGTAAAACAATGCTGCATGATGTGTGCTGCAGTGTGCATACTGTCACTTAATATAATACAGGTTTTGACGAATTTATTTATAATTTTCTTTTTTGCCCTTTCTTCTTCTTCATTTTCTTGTTCCATCCTTTTTCTTTTTAAAAAAAAATCAGGGGAACTGTCCTCTCCCCATAAATGACTTCCCTTATCATGTGTTGTAGATTTTTCCACAGATTTCAGGTCCAAACTAATTGTCTCTGTATAATAATTATGTATAGCTTACTATTTAATTAAACTGTTATTAATGGAACGTAACTTCCGATAATGAACTCTTGATCATTTTTTCAAATCCACCCGAAACTTCGGCCAAGATCTTTTTGGTTTTTGCTATAAATGACGTTGAATTGTTAGCTGGCTGACATCTGAACTAGGCTATATAGCCTAAACTGTTATCAAAAGGTTATCAAAACTTTAATTAATAGAATTGAATGTATTCTTAAATTAATTAATTTTTAATGCTTTAACCAATTACAAGTTTGAGACCAAAACTGCAGTTATTATTTGGTACAGCAAAGGATCAGATAAATGACTGAATTTTTTAGAACGATCGAGTTAATATTCTGAAGACTGCAGGAATTGCAGCAGTCGTTCTATTTGATTAAGTGATTAAGTCGTAGTACACAAGTTTCAATGCAAGCGGCCTGTGACCTGCTTCATATGATGCTGACTGACTAATTACAGCGTTTCAAATTTTGAGTTGAATTATTTAACATACGTTGAGAAAACACAATTTTATGCATGAAAAATTCATTCTTGACGTAACCTCTGCGCAGCATACCAAAGAAGGAGACAAAATTAAGCAGAAAAGCAATCTTGGACATCGGCAACTCAGGACAGCGCCAAACATCTTGCAGAAATAGCGCCGGGTAATAAAGACAACGAAGAGCAAGAACAAGGAAACGAAGAACCAAAACAGGACGAGCAAGAACAGGAAAATGAGGAACAAGAAGAACAATAACAGGGAAGTGATGTGATGCCTCCAATCTTTTTTGTTTGCTACCATTATCAGCCAGGTCTGAGATCTGTACAGCAGCGTACTCAACGCTTTGGTATCACATGAACGAATCTAAGTCTTCAGGCTGCGCCCTTTGTTTCATTATATCCTTTCAAGCCTCCAAAAGCCAGCATCAGCCTTCCCCATGCCAGAAAGAACACCACAGTTGACGTCTCCTCCCTTACCAAACGGACAGACTGTGTTCGCCCGCTATGTGAGATTCAAGCCTAGTGAACGCTGTAACCTGAAGGATTTGCTCAAGGTTCTTACAAAGTGACAGCGTGACTGGAGGCTTGAACGGTCGAACCCGTATATTTCCAATGTTACAAGCGGAGCGCTGTGTCCATTCGGCAACCGCTCCCCGTCAAGTCGTAGAAGTTAAAGTAGCGAGTGTGGATATTTAATGTTCAGTATTTTTCCGAAGAATGCTTAGAAAAGGGCGACGAAGATGCAGCGAGCTTCTTATAATCATTTAGACGCATATTTTGTAAACAAACGTATCCATGGAAATTTCGAAATGATTCACCTCATATACATATGCAATACAATAGGGAAATTAGATAACTATAGAATTTGACGAAGTCGGTTCAACGATACAACGATACAGCGGAAACAACATGACTTAAGCAATTACACTCGCTCGAAACCTCACAAAGACCGAAAGACTTGGATTGTTTTTTCGGCTGGAAGATTCTTACACTCACCGTGTCTACCGACCACCAGGTGGAATTGGCTCAAAACCTCAAAGACCCATACTAACGGTGAATAGCAGTGTTGCTTCAATATAATTTCGAGACATTTGCATTCATGATTAATTGACTGATTTAAACTGTTTATTGAATCACCACACAACAGACAGATCAAGTTATGATAGTTCCCCAATAGCATTTCAAGTGCTGGCGTCAAAATGGTAATCCAAAATGGTCAAAAGTCCAGCTACAGCCTAGATTACCCTCTAACATAAACTGTTTAACAGGGGGCCAGTTCAACACAGCATAACATAGGCCTACAACTTCATGATCATTTCAAGAATCATTTCAAATCATGTGCAAAATATCGAAACCGTGCAATGCATAGTAAAAGTAACAAACCATACAATTAAATCTGTACCCATAAGAGACCACGGATAGGAGCTTGCATGAGGGCCTATGGGTCGAAGCATTTTTTGAGAATTGCATGACATTCGTACGAACTACATGACTTCGACAGTCTTGTTGTCCTCGAGACCAAGGTCTTGGTCTCGAGTGCACTCGAGTTCGTTTTTAAAAGTCTTGGTCTTGGTCTTGGTCTTGAGACCAAAGGTCTTGGTCTTCGTCTTGGTCTTGAGGTTCAAGGTCTTGGTCTTGGTCTTGAGGTTCAAAGTCTTGGTCTTGGTTTTTCAAGACCAAGACCAAGACTTTTGTCAATATGAACAGTCATTAATTTTAACAAACGGCAAGGATTTTAAAAATTTATCCAATAATTACTCATACATTTATTGCTTCAGTATTTGCACGGTGTGAATGAGGCTTCACTGTTGTTTTGGACAATTATTTTGACTTCCGGTTATTTACCATGGAATGATTTGAAAACAGACTCATGATTAATTTGTACATTTACATCCGGTTCTTGAAAAGCTGCTTTGTGTGCAAGCGATTTCAGCAGTTGTAGACCGTGTTTTTTCACATGGCAGAATTTTTATGAGGCCCCACAGGTCACGTCTTGGTCAGAAAACTCTGAGCAAATTGGTTTTTATAAAATTCAACAGGCATTTGGAATAACATTTGGCATGAAGGACTTTTGTAAATACGAATTCGGAATTCTTTGCAGTCTCCATTTAGAGTTGTTTTACTTGAATTAAAGAAAACACTCATGTTTTCATTAAAATAACGAGTAGCCCGACTGGACAATTTTTAGTAAGGAATAAAAGTCTGGATACGATTGTGATTTTTTAGGGTCTTGGTCTTGGTCTTGGTCTTGAGGTTCAAGGTCTTGGTCTTGGTCTTGAGGTTCAAGGTCTTGGTCTTGGTCTTGAGGTTCAAGGTCTTGGTCTTGGTCTTGGTCTTGAGGTTCAAGGTCTTGGTCTAGGTCTTGGTCATGAGGTTTAAGGTCTTGACAACAAGACTGGACTTCGATAGTGCAAGGAAGACTTTGTATTGTAGCTGTGTACCGATATACATTGACAGAAGTAATCAAAACTTAATAGTAGCAGTTTATATAGTGATAGGCGTAACAGTACACGAGCGAACCAATTTTTTTACCTAGTAATGATATGTTCTCTAGGCGTATACTATATTATATGCAAGGCTGTAGTCGAGGGTATACGCGGGTATACAGCGTGTATTCACCTCTAGATACCGTATACTTACCTCAAAAAATATTTGTACTCACCTCTAATTTGTTTCGGAAAACTAACCGGTAGCGTGTATTCACCTCTAATTTTACCACTACAGCCCTGATTATATGTTTTGAATACTTAGTACTGGCAACCATGTAGCATATGAACAATGCGCAGTGCGCGTTTTTGAAGAATTTTCAAGGACTTAAGACGAGAAGCATAATTACAACCCCAAAGGCCAAGATATATACTGCATTATGACAAATGGGGATTATTAAAGAGTAATACAAGCCTTGTTAGGTGTACTTAGATAAACAGTGACGGATTCGTGACAGAATGCTAATATAAAAAAAATTCTAGATGTTTGCATTATCTAGGAAAATCCCAGGTTTATGTAGCGCCTATATCCTTTTCGGCCGCTGTAGAAAAACTGGGCAGAATTTACAATAATAATTACGATTGAAAACTTTTACAGGAGGTGGGTAGATGAATGGTGATACTCTTGCTGCTTGTATGAAGAACATAAGATCTTGAAAGACGCGGTTCGATCCCCGCAAGCCACTCTAGGTCAAATGGACAGTTGGGCACGTTAACCATGGTCCTTCTAATTTGAATTTAAGGATTGGGAGCATAACCTGTCTTTGAGCCAACCTTGTACATTGGTTTGTTGGCAATGGTTTTAAAAAGTCGAAGCGAAAGAAACATGGCCGCTTGGCTACCGTAATGCTGATTGTTCTATCGACCCTGTGGACATTTGCATCAGACCGAAATCGATCACATCTTCAGACGTTCGACTGTTTCTAATGTCTAATTTCTGAGGCTGTAGAATTGTTTGCAGTAACACATGTATGATCAATCGATTATTAGGTGATGCTTTATGCATCCATCCATGAGAATATCGATCTCCATCGATTATTCGTCTGCACGCATGCGCTCGTCTCCGATAGAAGTCGTTTTCATATCGATATTTTAGAGGCGCCATATAAATACTTCCAACGCAGAATCCCTTCGCACGCACTGACATCAGGACCACTTAATGCTACCAACGTAGACATTGAACTGATTGCTAGGACAGGTATTGATTGACAGGTGTATATTGCACGCATAATGATGCGGCTAGAGAGAGAGAGACAGAGAGAGACAGAGAGAGAGAAAGAGAGAGAGAGAGAGAGAGAGAGAGAGAGAGAGAGAGAGAGAGAGAGAGAGAGAGAGAGAGAGAGAGAGAGAGAGAGAGAGAGAGAGAGAGAGAGAGAGAGAGAGAGAGAGAGAGAGAGAGAGAGAGAGAGAGAGAGAGAGAGAGAGAGAGAGACGGTGTATTAGGCTATCGCAACTACTGAATAGTATTTCCTTGTAGGGCTCTAAATAAATTCAAGGACCATTAAAACAGACGTGAAGAATTTTCTTCTCCTGCGTTTTGCCAGGTAATCATTTTGTATACATTCCAAGACCTAAGCTTAAGTTTATTGATGTGCTCACTGCTCGATATTTGAGCTAGGTTTCCGGGAAGAAAGCAAGACAGATAGCGAAAGTTACATGTATGTGTACTCTTATGTATACGTATTATGCATGTATTTTTATTAATCATTTCAAGTAGCCTGGCTGTCTGGTGCTTTAGTTGAAGCATCATTCTGTTCTTATTAGTGTAATTTATATATTGCATCCAAGCTATTAAAGCGACCGTCTTCATTATCATACATTAATCACTATAAAAGCCATTCATGTACACAACAACTACTTAAGAGTACTTATTGTTTACTATGTACATTTATGTCAACCACTTTAGGGTATATCATGTATATTTACTATACACATGCTGTTAGCATACACATCGAGCGGCGCGGTGGAGCTGGTCCTTAGTATACACTGTCAAACGCTTGACGCGCGGTAGGTAGACTCGCCCTGGCCGCCGACGGTCGTTAACTGCGGTTGATCTTTGACGTCGTTTGCTGACCTACCCACGCAGAGACTCACAGGCGATCGGTAGAGAGTTTGTTGACTAGTCAAGGCCTATTGGCCGTTGCTATGGTTGCTGTTTAGTTGCGCTTCTAGGCTCAGTTACCAAATGAACACAGTGCGGAATGTACAGGCGTTCTCTGGCAGGGGGCGCTTGTGTCGAATTATAAACGAATTGGACGGGATTATAATTTGAATGTTATACTTTGTACGGTTCAGGTCAACCCTGATTGCTGTCGTCTGAAGAGCTGGCTGGATGAAAGAAAGAAAGGCTCAGTCAAGTCGACGGGGGAGTGTTCCGTGTTTCAGAGACTCCACGTAGTGTAGTGTAGCGCATAGCAGGAGTAAAGTTCAAGTTCAAGTAAAGCCTGATTATTGGTTCACAGTAAGTATACGCCATATTATGCTACCGTGCTTAATTGGCCTTCCGTTCTGTTGTTTTATTATGTAGAATTTACATGGTGTAGTTTGATAATTATAGTCGAGTGTGGGGCCTAACTAGCCAGTGTATTTACACGGCAGTGTAGACTACATCAATAATAATAATCCTATTATAGTATAGGCATATTGTTTCATATTATGTTATAGGCGTATAATTATACCATAGTATAATTATAGGCATATTGTTTCAGTTAACTGAACGAATTAGTAGAGATATACACATCAGAGCCAAATATATGCAATGACATTCCTTGCAGAGGTCTCTCTCCAATGCCCCGGGGTCAGCCGTTAGAAACGTTATCATGTCACACAATCACGATCGCATATTAGCACGAATTTAATTCATCAGTTTAACTTTAGTGGAGGTTTTTCAAATGAGAAATACTGGTAGTAATAGGCCTACAGTAAGTGTAAAGCTATTAGGTCAAAGTAAGAGGCCAGTAAATTCTACAGCTAACTAGCTATGAAGGCTATCAAAGCTAATGAAACGTCGAATCGGAACTTATGACTCGTGAGTTTTATATTTAGTAGGCCCTATCAAGTGTTAGATTGCAAGTGTACTGACAGTTAAGGCTCGATCTCTCAAACCTGTACCTCAATCCGTCTATCCAATCACCCAGTTAAAGGATTTAAATGATTAATACAGGCTGAAGAAGACCGTTCATCAGGGGCCTCTATACCCCCTAAGTCATTCGAGCAACTTCCCCTTTCCCACTCTTTTTCCGCCCCTCCCCCTCCCCCTTCTCCCCCCTAAAATGGTGGCACACACTGACAGACCCCCCCTATTTCTTGGATGGAGCATTTGCTCCACGGTTTCTATGATGTAGACGCCTCTGCCGATCACTCGAGTCGACTCTGCACTGCTTTACTCCAATCTTTTATATATATGAACTCTGATCAGTTTTGGTTTGATCTAACCTTAAGTTTAGCAAACGGCAATAGCTAACATTGTTTCTAGGTTCATGCAAGGCGCTCTACTGAAACATGCGCTTGAATAGTTTCTTTGTGCTAATCACAAAAAATTACCTGAAAAATCGATCAATCGATTTGGCGCGGACTTTGTCCAGTTTCCACTCATCCACTTGGACTAGGCCTATAGAGGCCTATCTGCCTATGTAGGCCTATGTGCCTATATAGGCCAATGTGTCTGCTCCAGAAGTCCCTTGCTGTCCTAATAAAATTAATGCTTCTACAAACAACATTGTTCGCGCATACAATGAAGTGAAATAAATCATACCACAGTTTAAACGATAGCTATTGCGTACAAATTAATGCAGGAAAACGCGGGCACAAATGTTTGTTTCATTAATCCAGTGCTGGGCTTAAATGTAGCGATCGACCCACTCACGTTCCGTGATCAAATCTGACTCCGAATATCAATCAAGTCAGACAGATAGTCAGATAGACAGAAAGACAGACAGACAGACAGACAGAAAGACAGACAGAAAGACATACATATAGTCTCTAAGTCAGACAGATAGGCTGGACAGAGAGACTGATTGACTGACTGGACAAAATGAATGTTTGTTGTCAGTTAGCTTGCTTATTGATTGACTGATTGAATCCCTTAATCGGTGGGTTAGTTTCGATTTAGTTCAACAGGGCATTAGTGAATCGCTGATATTGGCCTTCTGTAATAGCAATCACATTTCCAATGACAAATTTATAGAACTCATAATTGATGGATATATTCAGTTGTTTAACTGGGTGAGTTGTGTAAATCGTAGAGCTCTGTAATTGTGACGATGGAAGACTGTGATGAGTTGGCATGTGGACGGTCATCGTTGTCTACCTCTGCACCCCCTCCGACCGAAATGGACCAGACGCAGCTGTCGCGTCTCTTACGCAAAGGGTCACGTGCCTCAATGAAGGCCGCCTGGCGACTGATTGGGACAATGAACGAGGACGAGGTCAGGCGAAGGTCAGAGGTCGACAACAGCACATATCTGCATCAGGTCGTCAACCAGGCAACCGATGCCTTTAAGAAGTATGGTGACGTCAACCACCTGATTCCTCTGATCTACCGCCTCGCACTTAAAGGTGTGCTCGTGAATGCACAGAATGCACATGGAAATACCTGTCTTCACCTGGCTTGTCTTCGACCGAATGCAGAACGACTCTGTCCTCACCTGATTCGAATAGGCAAGCCTCATTTCGTTTACCCTATTCATTACCTTTAAAATTATGTTGATCGTATCCTTGCATCTTACGCTTTGCCTTGAATAAACTTGAATGCTCTTTGTAATTTAGCGGTTGTTTAACATTGTTCTGAAGATTTTATTTTGTGCCAGAACAGTTTGTGTCTGCTCATTAGTAGACAATTTCTTCCCTTTTCCACATCGTTTCTATCCATTGAAACAGTACACTTATCACAAGTCTACAATTCAGGAACTGAACGTCTTTACCTTAAGTTAGGATTCTGATGAAATGCAGAGTTACAACTACAGCTACGATGACTTAGTGTCTAGTGTTGCTGCCATCGCTTGCTGTAGTCGTTTTCTCTGCCGTTGCTTTTGTCTGCCTCCCTCTTATAACATGGAATACATCGGCGAAATGATAAAGGCCGAGGCGTGCTAACTTTGTTTGATTTACCCTTTAGGCCCTACGTAGTTTTCTTTCCTATTTCTCTGCCTCTGAACATCAATGGCCGCATGATAGTTATTAATCTTGTTCATAATGATTTCTGTAAAGGAAATTTTCAAGTGCTGAATTTTAAGGGGTCTTATTACGATACTGAGGTTTCTTTGTTGCAACATAGAATTGATCATGTTATGCTGTGGTTACAAGATTTGCATCTGATTGTATTTGGTCTTCTGTTGAGGTCATGTCTTTTTTTCACCTTTGTGGCGAATAAAACTACTCATACCTAAATATATACAAAACGTAACTCATGATCTATATCAATATATATATATAATTATATATATATATAATCAAGAGAGATATATATATGTACATATATAGGCCTACAGTATATCAAGATGTATATAAAAATATATATCAAGACATAAATGATGTGCAATGTTGTACATTATCGCATTCTGTTCAGGAGCTGATCCGGGCATTCAGAACCAGAAGGGCTGCCGGATCATCCACACGTACAAGAACCACAGTTGCCAGCTGGTCAAGGGTCAGACAAATGCAAAGTCTGGCCTTTGGAACGCAGTCGAGAAGGAGGACCTCGACATGGTCGAAAAACTGATGAAGACCTGGTGCAGGGTCAACATTCGCAAGAATAAATCTTTGAGGCAACTTGCTGAAGAGACTTCGAACCAGCGACTTGTCAGAATCCTCGACAACTACGAAGCAGTCAACGAAGTCGTCTCTGCAGCCTTCGCCTGTGACTGCGAGAGAGTCAGGACACTCCTAAAGCAAAGTAAGCACTCCTGAAACAGACCAAGGACTCGTAAAACAGAATAAGCATGCCTTAAAAAGCTTAAGTAGTCCTTCAACAGAATAAGCACTTTTCAAGCAGGGTGAGAACCTAAATGGAGAACTGTTGAGAAATAATAAGTATGTACTTTTGCAACATATTCTGTGAGCGTATAGTCAAGATGGCCACATTTTTCGTTAGCGTGTAATTTTGATCAAATATTTAATCACATGCGGATTTTAATCGAATATATTTGTTCTTTTGGATTTCTAATAGGATCTATAATGCGTTCTTGTTTTGTAATGTAAATGTAAATCTCCGAAATTTCTCAGCGCCACACAAAAGCCACGTCGGGGACCAGCTTATTCTCTGGCGCTATGTCAAATCAAGTCCACAATAGCCAAGCTGCTTTGTCCTTTCCGGGATGGCCAAGCCGAGAAGACAGCTTGGTGCTACTGTGGTAATCGGGGAGGATGGTGGTTGTGTGGTAGCGCAGGAATAGAATCATGATAGGATAGCTTGAAAAGTTCGATTTTCAGTCGTGAGTGGAAAGCAGCGGAGAAGAGCGCAAGAGGTGGAGATGTGAAATTAACAGGAGAACTAGGAGGATGTTTGGATGCTTGTTGTCAAGTCTGATTTGATGAAACTGAATAATTCACTCCAGAGAGTTTTCGTGAATATAGGTCACGGATTTGTTCTTTCGCTAAGACTACGTGCATTGATTAACCTTTGTTCTGAAACATCTGTCAAGGTCGCCTGGATCTTTCTCAGAAGGACGAGGCCTGCGACGTTCCGAAGCCCCTCGTTGTATCTCTCCAGGAACTCGGTTACTGGACCCAGCCCATCATCAAAGTCCTTCGTGATCTCGGAGCAGTCGAGCCCTCGAACTACGAAGGTAGCCATCTAACTGCACATCTCCCTTCGCCCTTATCGTTCGAGTACCATCCGTTCATTAGAACCAACTGTGTATTATGTACATGATGAGACATTTTTGTAGCGCCTTTATGTTGCCGAGAAGGACTCCAACTGACTATGGCGGCATGTGCCCACACGCATGCAGGTAGCGCCCATTGGCTAGGCCTACTCGGTTATTTCGTAATATAACAATACTTGAAGTTCTGGGCAAGTTTCGCAAAAGCGGTGTACAGTTAGTTCAGAGTGATGATAAACTGTAAATGTAAAAGGTTTTTTTATAGCTACCGTATGGTCTCAACTCTTATATTTCAATGAATTCAGTAAAGCGTAATACTGTTAATACAGTGTCTCTCAGATATCCCTAGACATACTTGCAAATTCCTTGGTCGTTAAGTGACCCACCGAATCTGCGTATAGGTTTGAAATTAAGTATAAGTAGTTGTAACACGTGGTTTTAATAACCAAACGGACGAAACTCTTGAGGAGACCAGTCAAGACTCTTCGGGTTGCGACCTACAGTTTGGGGAAGCAATCGATTAATGGATAAGATACAATATTTGGTATTGTTCGCATACAAGACTAATCTCATTTATAAGAGACTTATATCTTGCGCATTTTTATAGCAAAACAATAATCACTCGTAATATGCAATTGTAGTCTTTGAATTTAGGCTTACTGGTAAAACGCTGTAAAAAGTATTTTTGATCACTCTTGATATGTTTATATGATTGGCAGAGGAGTTTAAAGAGAAGGAGACAGCGTTTGAGAATTCAGAATTCTTCAAGTTGACGGAAGAAGGCAGCGAAGAGAGTCTGCTTCGAGCGCTTGACCTCATACTGACCGGTGAAGTGGACGTCAGTCTGAGCAGCAGCGTCGAGGCGACCAAGGGCTGGACGTATTTCCACTCCGTGGTTGACGGGTACATCAAAATGAAGCCAGTCAATGAAGAAAGAGCGAGGTTGCTCATCCGAGCAATGTACCGATTGACCCTGGCTGGGATTGATGTGAATGCAAGAGACGCACTGTCGGAGACGGCGCTCGTCAAGGCGGCCGCCAGCGCAGATCAGGCTCTCATGAACCATCTCATCCGCCTCGGTATACGTATAGGCTTTCTCAACGTATGTTAATATCCCAGAAATACGTATATATATATATATATATATATATATATATATCAACTTACATAATAACCGTTGTACGTCTGTCTGTCTGTCCCGTAAACAAACACTATTGTGACGTCACTATACTGCCGCCTTGGCGACGGTTGTCTTGACGACGGCTATAGGCCTATAATATGACGTTATTGTTATCACTGCAATAATAATTGTTTTTTATATTCCGTGATTTTTCACGGGTTAGGACAGCTAGTATATATATATATATATATATATATATATATATAATCTATACATATAGTTTCCATATAGTGTCCGTCTGTCGGGTGGACGCTACGTCACAAACGGGTTCTGTTCTATTGTGAAACATAAACCTGTCGTCTTGACGACGGCGATCTTGGCGACGGTGATAATCAACAATACATAATTATAGACCTATAATATGACGTCATAATTATGACGGGAAAATACACTAGTATATATATGCTGGGCTAACGCTGAGGTGAGCACAGGACTTGACAATGGACCGCGGACAATGGAGATCATTTGTTCGTATCTATCGCCGCCAAATAACTGACGTCAAAACCGGATGATGATGTTGAATCGTTGATGCATGTAATGTATGTATGTATGCATGCATGTGTGATTCACGTATATATTTGTATGTGTTTTGTGTGTGTATATGCATGTATATGTGTAGATTTCCTTACAGCTTCGCATGTGCCCTGGGGTCCCATATATATGGCCTGTCCCTGGCTAATCTTAAAACTGTAGGGCCTACTATTTGAGCGTGCTGGTGTCGGGAGCGTCTCCGAGCAGTTCTCTTTAAGGGGCCCTATATAAATCCTCGAATGAATAAATGGATGAATATGCGTATGCATGCATGTGTCTATGTGTGTATGTATGCGTGTGTACATGTATGTGTGTATGTATTTTCAGGAAATCCTTCTCTAATAAACGCATCCAACAATCGCTATACATAGCCATGATCTTTCACTCTTTTATATTGCATTGCGCGCATAGGATAGACAGTATTTTAATATTCGACTCTACTGCACGTTTACGCTGTGTATTTGTATATTTATAGGTCACATTTATATAAGACCTTTTTGTGTACTGTGAAACTATTGCAGTTAGTTTCAGCTATTAACTTTTGCATATTGTTGTTGCCTTAGATTCAGTTGTTAACCATTTTTCCGCTGTTCAGATATATTGCAGTTGGCTTTAGTTGCAAGCAGTCTGCCTGCCAATGATCGATTATTCGTTGTCTGTGTTGCTAGGTTGCAATGCGACCTTGTCTGACGCCAAAGGGCGATGTGTGAGCGAAGAGGTTTATGAAGGACGTGGGAAACTCGTCTTCGGTCACCGTTACAGAGTGACGGACTTACCCGGACTATGGGCGGCAGGTCAGTTTTCATTGTAGGATGGATCCAGAAATTCCAGATGGTATCCGTGCCCATGACCGTATGATCCCCAGCCGACAGCCTGATGCGCAAAGCATCTATTTTTAGGATGTTATATACTTTTTAACTGTGTTATACCATATGTCTGCGCACCAAAGTGCGATTGGCAATTGGTCAACAAAGAATATACTTACTTACTTACTTACCCACGCGGATGCCACGATATAGTCTCTCTCAGAACTAAGTCTCCCCCGGGAATGAAAATATGTCTCCCCGTTTCTTTTAAGTTCCAGTCACATGAGTCGGCTCTAGTTGAACTTGTCGAACTCGGTAACAGAGAATGTCATTAGAGTAAAATCCGCAGATTTTCCGGAAATTGGTTGCAGCATATTCGCTGAAGAATGCTCGTCTATTTGATCGATTAAATTCGATTTTCGTCGTATTGTTGTGTGGAACGCAGTGCAGAATAACGATGTCGGAAAGGCTGAGCGATGGTTGAAGTCCTGGGCAAGAGTGAACAACGTCCGAGGAGACCGGAAGTTGATTGAGATCGCCCGATCGATGGGTCATAAGGAGATCGTTCGACTCCTCGAAGCTCACGAACAGATCAACGAATTCGTCTGTGCAACATTCGCCTCAGATCTTCCGAAGATGATGAATATTCTCGCACTCGGAAGTGGTAAGCTAGCAGTGGACAAGGCTTTGATCACCCAACAGTCCAACACACTCATACATGTATGCATTTATGTATGCATGTAATATGAATGCAAGTAAGTATGTACATAACTAAGTATGTATGCATGCATTCATGAATGCATGCATGCATGTATGTATGTTTGTGCGTGTGTATGCATGTATGACATTTTATGTAGTATGTATGTATGCATTCATGTATTCATGCATGCACGTATGTTTGCGCGTGTGTGTATGTATGCATGTATAACATTGTATGCATGCAGTTTGCATGTAGACTATGCATGCATGCATGCACGCACGTATGTATGTATGTATGTATATATGCATGCATGTATGCATGTATGCAACTATGCATGCATATAGGTATGTATGAAATATGTATGTATGCATGCTTGCAGAAATGCATACCTACGCGTGTATACCCGTATGCCTGTACGTCTGTGTGCACATTGTACACTATATGTATGTGTGTATGTAGTTATATTAAGCGAGTGTTTCATGGTGTTCTGCTTGAGGTAATTCCTTTCGTCTTTGTGGATGAATGTTGAATATTTAGGAAAGAGAAAGGTGAATACGATCGACGATTTCTTCCACGTCGGTTACACGTGGAACCTCTACGCTGAGTTCATCGCTCGTCCAATCATCATCAACGCCTTTGAACTCTGCACGCCATCTGTCGTCGATTTTCTTCTTAACTTCGGAGCAGATCTCTCGAAACAATACGAAGGTAGGATAAATCTTCAAAGGTAGAATAAATCTTCAAAGGTGGAATCAATTTCGGAAGACCAGTCGCGTGATCTCGCCAATTGAACACATGTAGTTTGATTTTTGGCATTGTGTGCTAACTTGGAATGGAACTATAGATCCTACTGGCCCAGTTAGCTACATCGGTAAGAGCGTTGGCTACGCGTCTCATGCGACTCTGTGTTAGAGCGCATGCGGACCGCGGTTCGCTTCCCGAAGGTGGCTTATTTCAGAGATTTAAATCTCGGGCTAGCACGGTCCCAACACGGGGACATTAAATGGCGTGGCACCCATTCAAACGGGCAAGCGGTGGTGAAGGATCTCACCCGATCAATTCATTGAGAAATGAGCAGAGTCGAGGCCATATACGGTCGCTATAGAAAATCGTGAACATTTACATTTACAAGGAGATTCTGTGATTACTATGATGATTAGATTAGATTAGATTAAAGTTTAGACCCATCGACTTTGGACCGGGCTTCTCAAACGCATTATGATTTCGAGCAATGGTTCATTCGAAAAGACGTATACGTTGTATGTGCTGGAATAGCAGTCCAGCTTCAATACATTCATCGACTACTCTGCACATATTCAAGACCCATTACTTTAAAATCGCTTATCCTGACTAGTCGTTAAGTTGCTAAGCGTCCTTGTAACAGCATGTGCTGTGTTACGGCACTCTAGAAATTGTCGCATTCGTCATTCTCATCATCGTCATCATCATCATCGTCGATCGTTGCCTTGTGCAATGTGAAAAAGGCGCTAGAGAAATCATAAGATATAACAAGATAAGATAAGACAAGGGAAGAGAAGATGAGATTAGACCGGATAATGCCAAGAAGATCTGTTCCAATGCGTTGAATGTGTTGTAGAGAGCGCTCCCTGTGGCCCGACGGCATTCTGGGCATTCCGTGATCACGTGAGCAACGACATTGCTGCCGTCGTAGCCAAACACGTCGACGTGAAGGTCAAGGACGAACTGGGATGCACTCTCCTCCACAGAATCGTCCAGAAGAATCGTCCGGCGGGAAAGATGGACGTCATATCTGTCCTACTGGATCGTGGTGTTGACGTGGCATCACGTGATTACGAGGGCTGTACGGCCAGGGACTACGTCAGCATTTACAGGGTAAGGGGTCATCAATAAAGAATATCATGTTACAGGTCTCCTTATGAATCCCTATTCCTTTTCAATCCATCGAAGTTATAATCCACTTATTTGAAAAATAAAAGCAGTGAATTTCTTACATAACAACATTGAAATTATAATGAAATTTTTATTTTCGCCACAAAGTATAAAACAGCAAAACATACAAGACATACAAAACACATTCAAGAGAAAATAAAAAATCAAACAAAGCCGTTGTTCAGAAATCAACAAAAGATCAACTCGCTCTCCCCTGCTCATTTAATTCGTTGTATACAATTGGCTAAGGAGTAAAGACCCCTCGTTATAAGTATTGATTTATGTCAGTAATCATTGTGACAATATTATCCGTTTGGTAGGTTCCCGGTATAGACGAAAAGAGCAAAATTAATAAGGGTGAAATTTAGGCCATAATGCGATGTACTTTTGACACATTAATAATATTCTAGACATAAAGCAGCATTTATTACTTTTTTAATGCAAATGTTCGGACAAAGAGAAAAACTCAGATATGATTATCGTGCATTTCTCTCATCTCATTACATTGCATATTTACATTATAGGCCTATATTTACGTTACATATTTGCATTACATCTTTGGTTGTTCGTGATGAATTTTTTACTTCTGTCATATCCGATTCCTTTAATCTAATCCGATCAGTGGCGTCACTAGGGGGGTGCGGGGGGTGCGGACCGCACCGGGTGACACCCTAGGAGGGGGGTGACACCCAAGATGAGAAAAAAAAGTTTTTTTTAAACATGAGGTCATCACTGTTTTTGGGAGACGAATTCCTGTCAAAGGTAAAGAGGTAATGATGGCATTATGGTTGGAGACCGGAAAAGAAGGATGTAAGAAGTACAAAAACAGGCGGATGACTAAAAAAAAAAAAAAAAAAAAAAAAAAAGGTCATCAACTTTTTTTGGGGAGATGAAATCCTAGAAAAAGGTTTTTTGGGAGACGAATTCCTAAAAAAAGTCATCTTTTTTTTGAGGGTGACACCATGACTTACCGCACCGGGTGACACCAGCCCTAGTGACGCCACTGAATCCGATTAGTTCTACTGTCTTTATATCAATCGATTCTAGTCTAATCGTTAAGTATTATTCTTTCATGTTCCAGTGTGTTCTTTTCCGATTTTTATTTTTTTGTTTGGTTGTACGGTGTCTGTGGAAAGGTGGAAAACGGAGCCGAGATTCGACAAATGATCGACAACTTTGTTCTTGAATTGGTCAACTCCGATCAGTGGTACAAACTGGAGACGTTGCTACTCGATGCCTACGACCACCTGTTGGACATCAGAGGCACAAAACGAATGAAAACCGCCCAGGAGATCGCCGAACTCAAGCAGTACGACCAGGTCTTGCGATTTCTTCGAGAATACGACAAGTACAAGGTGAGATCCAAGCTGTTCATTAACCGTTTTAATCGCTGATGGAGAATATAGGTGCTATATGAATCGTTAACTATACTAACAGATTAGTAAACAATTTACTACATTAAATTAGACACCGATTATGATAATGGTGACAGGTGTAGGATGTATCGCGCACGCGGAAGGTCACATAAGTGTTATCGGTCACAATGGGCGGTGAGCCTGTGAACTTAATGGAGAGATTCTAAATAAGATTTAAACTATGTATTTCTTTATCGAATATTAATTACGTCATCTGTTGATAATTGGAAATCGGTTTGTCTTTTCAAGAGGACGAGTGATTGCATTTTCTAAAGGAGGTTACCCGTTGTTTGATTCAGAATTGACTGATAGGGAATAAGGTTTTCATAAATTCTTTCCGATTCCATTTTTAGAGCGACATAGATAAACTGCAGGACGCCTCCAAACAAGGAGACCTCGTATCCGTATCGAAACTTTCTGGTGAAAGACGATGTGCTTGGGGTAAGACCATCAGATTTAGACTCAGTAATCTTACCAGAATCAGATAGTGCACAAGATGCTCCTCAACTGACAAACGAAAAGCTACATCATGCGCACGGACATGTGTGGCTTGCTATAAAATCGATAATTACACCATTTTATTTATTTTTTATTTATTCCGGATATTTCTATAGCGCCTCTCGAAGTCAACTACTACTCAGAGGCGCTCTCGACTACAGCATTTGATACTGTGCCGGAATTTTCACGCCGAAGCGCCACGAGCAATTGCGAGTGAAGGACTTGCCCAAGGTCCGTACGCAGCGGCTAGAGTTGGATTCGAACCTGCAACTCTCCGGTCACAAGGCGCCGAACTTACCACTGAGCCACCACCATTTGCGAGACAACCGATGCATTATTGAACTCACCTATCAAAGACATTAATTTTTATAGTGTATTTACATTTGAAATACACATAGGCACCGGCTTTTGCTTTTGTCTCTGGGTGCCTGGGTCCCAGTGCATATTTTAAGGTAATTCTGTCCTAAAACTTTGACGTCCGTTTTTAGGAATTCATCCGCCAAAAAAATGTCACGACCTTTCTTTTAGGAATACCCCAAAACATTTCTCTTGTAGTTGTTTGCACTTCTCAAGTTGTGAGTTAGTTGTCCAAAAAATTGAATTTAAGGTCCGAATTCTTCTGGGTGTCAGGCACCCACTGAACTTTCTCTCTGGGTGCATTGGCACCCAAGGCCCCCAAGAAGTCGGCGCCTATGGAAATACATATCTTTACGTAGCGCCGAGTAAACTATACTAGAAACATCTCTAGCAGTTAATTTTTTGCTTGAGGTTAGTACAACGCAATGCAAGACAGCTGTATATGATATTGCCCGCCTTCCTAAGATCCGAAATGCATACGGCCATACGACACAACATCGATGGCGCTGAGCAAAGTCTGTGAGTGAAGGACTTGCTCAAGGTCCGTATACACAGTAACTGCATCGGACGAGGTTCGAACCCATACTCTCCGCGTTACAGGCTGAGCGTTATAGCCAATCGGCCACCGTGACACACGATGTGTTTAGATCATATAATTAAACTGCAATTAAAGATTTATATAGCTCCTCTTCAACAGAGAATCAGAGGCGTTCACAACCTCACAATACACTGTGCCACGATCAAACAAAACGGTTTAAAGCGCTGAAGAAACAGACACGAAGAAAGAACAAGGAGCTCATGTATTATGTTATTTATTTATTACAGAACTTATATAGCGCTATTCCTGGAAATCATTCACCGCTGTCTGTTAGGCAGCTTTATCCAGGAAGGTGGCTCATCACAGCCGAGCTTCTGTTTTGCCACGTGGAAGTTCGAGCCAGTCGGAAAACTGTGTAACGACTTCTACTTGGGGTACGAATGCAGGATATATTCCCCAGGGGGTATATGTCCGTCCCATTGGAGTACGCCGATGTGTTTGTGGAAAGGCGTTAGCTATTTTCTGTGTTTTTAGCCCGAGACAAAGCTGGTCGAACTCTACTGCACATTGCCATTCTTTATGGACACGCACCAGTAGTCAAATTCTTAATCGAACAACATCATCTTCTCGTCAACAGTCTGGATAATGTGAGTTTCATCAAATCGCTGCTAAGTGCAGTCAATTGTTGAATTATTTAAGAGTCACTCGTGCTTCCAGTTTCCTGCCTAGTAATTTCCAAAAAATTTAAACCTGAAGAATGTTCATTTTCACCCAAAGTGTAAGCCCAAACGTATAAGAACATTCTGATTTTGCATAACTGTGTTTTGGGCCTGCTTTCATTATCATCTTCAGTTTTGCGAGAAAATTCTATAGTAACTACAGTAACTATTTAGACCGACCTACATGCATGTATGTATACAAATAAGCATGCATACCGGTACATATACAGTCTCACAAGTATAATTAACTCTTCAACCCTGGCAGACACTGGATGTCTTTGACAATTGTTAGTCATCACAGGTCGACACTACGTAGTTACAACCTTAATATTACTAATCCTGAGGGGAATTACATGTCGGCCGACTTAATGTATTCGGCCGAATATTTACATGAGTATACTGAGAACCATGTGTAATGTTGTAACGCCTTCGATATTCAACATGTAACACTACTGCATGCTTGCTCTTCTGGAGTGAGAGGCGTTCAATGCTGTGGATCATATGCTTACGGTTCATTCGATGTACCACGTGGCTCAGTACTTGATCCGTTTATTGTGCATTGTACATTACCTATATGGCTGGCCTGACGAAGACCATCACTGGATTGTAGGAGCGTGCGACGCTGCGTGCGTTCATCAATATAATGCGGGATATAATAGCCTATGACGCTTTTTCGTGCTATGGATCAGCCTTATGGACCGACCTTCCTCCACTGAAAATATGCACTTTTCCGAAAGAAACAGCTCAAGAAACGCGTTCAACTCATTTTAAATCGCACCATTTTAGAACTATTTAATAGCCATAATTTAGGCGTTTGTGAGATTTCCTAAAACGCGTTATGCAATAACAAAAAGCTACACGCGTATATACAGTTGACTGTTTTGATTTGAAGTTTGAGACTGTCTTACAACTGAAATATAGGTACAATTGAAATAGGTGCAATTAAAGTAGGTACAATTGAAATAGTTACAAATGAAATAGGTACAATTGAAGTGTGTGTAACTGCAGATGAATCGTACTCCGCTTCATCTGTGCGTCTGTCTGAAGGACAGGCATCTTATTTGGCCTCTTCTCCAAGATGGAGGAGCCGACCCAAATCTAGTCGATGTTGTAAGTTCACGACAAGCTTTTCTCTGCAACATTAACTTTAAAACTAACCTCAAGCACGCACAGTGTTTAGGTCAAGACGTGAATTTTGAAACTTGTTAACTCAATATCTTTGTAGAACCATTGATTGAAGTACTGACACCTGGCACTTAAATCTCTTATTATTGTTGTTGTTGTTGCTACTGCTACTGCTGTTGCTGCTGCTGCTGCTGTTGTTGTTGTTGTTATTCTGCTAGAGTAAGCCTACGGCATGCAAAACTGGGTGCTGATCCCGTGTGCGTTACGGACCTTCTTTCTTCTTGGAATCATTTGCTATTGGAGTCTGTTGGATTGTTATTATCGTACTTGCATCTAAGCATCACGATCTTTTCACACTTTCTGATGTTCAATAGGATCGAATATATAAGCATATTACAAGCGTGTAACCTTTATGTGTGACCTTTGAATTGACCGTTACGTTTGACCTTTACGTTTGACCTTTGCGTTACGCCGCTGGTCTTCTTTCATTGCATTGGCCTGGCTGCTTGAGTCTGTCATTGTTTTATGTGGGCAGAACAATATGTCGGTCTATGACTACGTGAGGCAGCTGGAGACTCCGACACCGACGAAGAACAAACCTCGAGGAAGACGATGGAGAGATTATAGAGTATGTACATCTTCACTGATGCTTGCAGAATGACGATAACGACGACGATGACGATGTCTTCTTGTTTTCTTCATTTGCTCTATTTATGCTCTTGTCGGTTTTAAAAAGTAATTGGACACGATACTCAGTGGCGGTTCTAGAGTTTTTGGAGTGGGGGTGGGCTAAAAATTGCTTTAAGAGATTGGGAGGCTTTGTTTCCAACAAACATTGTAGGCAATATATGGCTAATTAAACTTTAAACTGGGGGGCTAAGTGTGTATATGGGCTAAGCAAACGAGGGGCTAATTATCCAGCTAGGGGCTATAACCCTCTAGCCCATCGGTAAAACCGCCACTGACGATACTAATTGACATGTAAGAGCATTCAACATTTCCGCCTCTCAGAGAAGGGGCCTGCGAGCCATAAGGCACTTGCAGACCATCTCATGTTTATTAGGACGGATGAGGCCTAATTTAACGCCTTGGTCAGTGGGATGGGATGATATAAAGAGAGACCTGTCCTGGTGAAACACTGAACAGCCAAGAGGTGAAGTGACGCCTCTCCAGTTTGCTTTTTATAATATGACACTGTGGGCGATTGTTTAACAATGCCTTGTGACTCAGAAAGTTCTGTTTAAGAACCTTGGATAAGTCCATGCATAAATTATTCAGCATGTGTATGTAAACTAATACATGATGAAGCAGCTCGAGTAAAAACCAAGCGTTGATCGATGGAACAAAGATATCAGTGATATCTTTTGTGATTGAAGACCTGTCAGTTTCTTTCTGATGTACAAGAAACTCTTTATTTCATCGCTTTAAAAAAATCTTTTCCTCTGTCCTTTCTCTAATGACAAGACTTTATATGAAGAAATTTGCTTCAATTTCAGCCAAACGATTTGGTGGAGTTTGAGCAGAAGATGGAGTACGGGGTCAAGGCCGAGGTCTACGAATTCTATGACAAACTATCAGCTGCTGTGGAGGCAAATTTACCGACTGTGGAAATCAAACGAATCTTTGACAGCTGCACGGTAAACAAAACTACACACAGTATACATAATATATTCATATATTATATGTATACTAATGCATATATACATACCTATACATAAACATGTATATATTTACAGATACATATTCATATAAACATGCAAATATATATATGCAAATATATATGCATATATACATGGATATATACATACATGGGTCATTTCATGATTAATATTGGGGAATTTTTGTTCTTGTGTCACGTGTCTTGTTTCTTGTCACGTGTCTTATTCCTTTTATCACGTGTCCTTCCGGTTCCATCTGCAAATGACCGGTCGTTTAGATGTGCCTTTTGCAATCGCTCCGACAACACTCTATGTATCCCGTGACACGTCTGCCACCCTTGACCGCCAATGTTTGGCTGAGAAATGACAGTTCCATTGAGCCGTTTCGTTGTCTCGCAGTCGCCAGATGACGCCACTTCGATATGTCCAACGCACGACTGTGGCCGCGTCCTAATTGAAAAATAGCCATAAATTGGAACAACGAGTCCCGCGATAGTCGCCAGAGGGCGGGGAGAAGTTCAATGCTTCTGAGTTGCTAATACAATTTTTCAGTGTAAATTTCCCATAAGAGCAAAACGTAACTTAAACAAAGAAACCATTTCAATTCTGCAAAAACATTCCAAGGCTTCGTATGAACATTTTTTATCGTCTTTATTATTCATTCATCGTCGTGCCATACACGTCATCATCAACGCCGTTACCGCCATCTTGTTATCACTGTTGTTGGCGTCGACATATTCGTCGTCGTCGTCATCATCATCGTAGTCGTTGTCGTCACATCATCATCGTAGTTGTCGTCGTCACCATCATCATCGTAGCTGTTGCCGTCACCATCATCATCGTAGTTGTTGTCGTCACCATCATCGTAGTTGTTGTCGTAACCACCATCACCGTAGTTGTTGTCGTCACCACCATCATCGTAGTTGTTGTCGTCATCATCATCGTAGTTGTTGTCGTCACCATTATCATCGTAATTGTTGTCGTCACATCATCATAGTAGTTGTCGTCACCATCATCATGCATTTGAGCATCTAAATTATTGAAATTGTTATTGACACAAAAATCCTCGTGCTGAGTTTTATCGTGAAAGACATTAGATAAAGCTGACATCGAGTCATCGCTGAGTCTTATTATTCCAATCGATTGCACAATGTCAAATCCAATTGGACAGTCTCTCGATCGGATCCAATTGATCCTGAATGTCTGTAGATCTATGTCTGTCTGTTTATCTATATGTGTGTATGTATGTATTTATTTATATGTAAGCAATTATGTATGTATGTATGTATGTATGTATGCATGACATTGTGTATATATATACATATTCGTTTTATTGAACTCTTGCTGAAAAACCGCAGCCACTTACACACACAAAAGCAAGCTAAGGAAAACTATGAAAAAGAGACAGAAAATAAATGTGGTAATGCTAGTATGGAGTATAATCAGTCAAATTAAACTGTAGTTGTGTATGTATGTGTACGTGCATGCGTATGCATGCATATATATATATATATGTATTTACGTATGTATATATGCATCTATGTCTGTATGCATGCAGTATGTATGTACAAATTTATGTATGTATTATAGTATGTATGTGTGCCGCAGTGTGCGTATGCATGCATGTATGTATGAATGTATGTATGCATGCATTTATATCTGTCCGGTGTCATGTAGAAAAGACCATGTATGTATGTATGTACGTATATACATGATTATGCATTTTTCATGCATGCATGTAGTATGTATGTACGTATGTATGTATGTAGGCCCTATGTATGTATGTATGTATTAAGTATGTATGAATGTAGCATGTATATATGTATTATGTACGTATGAATGTAATTATTTAGGTATATATGTATACTTATGTGTAGTAAGACAATCTTATAGCGCCTTTAACAGCAGCGTTGTTTACTGTTAGTGATTTTGGTTCATTAGTGTTCATTGTCTTTTCTTACAACATGATTAGGTTGACCTCGGTCTACTGACCAAATTCCATCTGGATTCATCGTTGCTTGGCGAGTGCATTCGACTGAAACGTGACCAGCTGGCCATCTACTTAATCAGCGAAAGGTCTTTTCCGCATGACATCACCCTTCAGGTAAGATAACTACGACCTTCTATGAAAATTGCACTCATCATATTGAACTTTGTCTGTGGTTGGACGCTGCGAGCATTACACACTTTAATCGTATTAGTGAATTCTAAATTTCTTAAGCGCCACTTGGAAGCTATGCGCAGGGCACCAGCTTTTTCGCGAGCGTTGCTTCGAGTCAGAGGGGTTGACCGGATAAAGCGCATGGTCAAATGGATATCTAAGTGCTCTTGCCAAAGAGACCAGAGGAGCTGCTAAAGCGAGTCTCGTTTAGGTCGAGAAAGATTTTACTCATGATGATGATGATAGTAATAGCAGTAGTAGTAGCAATAATAATAATTTAAAAATAATAATAATAATAATAGGAACAACAACAACAACAATATTATAATGAAATCTGAACTAAGTTCATCATCCAGTACGTAGCCTATAGTCTATTCCTTCATTTTTTAATCATTCAAATGCTTGCTTATTTGCTGTGAATGAATGCAGAATTATCTACAGACTCTGCGGAAGTTTTATTTGCCTAGAAAATTCTCTGTCTTAATATTATCGTCGCATGAAGCATCAACAGATGAAATGAAATGGCCGAGAACCTTCTCAGCGTCTTAGATTTGACCAAAGCATGATCCGGATTCGCACAACAGTTGAAAATAGATCAGAAATGCCATTTACGTGCGCATAATTATAAATGTATTGTATACCGTGTGCGAGGCATATTGAGCAAATGCATTTGGAGTCACTGCTACCTCTGCCTTCCAGTCACAGTATCATATTCAGAGTCCAATCCATGTTTCAATCCGTCAGTTTTATCGCGCATATGCTACGGAAACGCTTAATCGATAATCCTTTCTCGTTTTAATGTAGATGAAACGAGTGCTTTGAGATTATTTAACGATCTCAGTTGTCAGCGAGGAAACCTCGGGAGTTTATGCATATGTAGGTATTCACTATTTGCGCATATTAAATGCCAATATATGTTTACCAGGTACCAGCTCAAGATGGCGGACAGACGAATCTGAGCCTGTTGGAGTATTCTGAACAGCAGGAAATGGTTGTTCTTGTCAACTTCTTAAAAAACCTTACCTAGTTACTGAAGAATCTACGGCAGCAACTCCACAGTCGACTTTCAAAAAACCACTTTTCATCGGCTTACACGACCAGCTTTATGACATCACACGCATGGGATATAAACTGGATACCAGCTCAGCCATCTATTTTCGTCGATTATATATGCATACGTAGAACTTACTGGCAAGATAATTAGTGCTGTCTAATTTCTACTCATTCGTCACAGGTTGCGGATTCGTACTTCAAGAGCATTACACCTTCAGACTATATATAGTTATAATTTATCAAACAAAGGACTAAGAGAACTCGTGCAATGAACCGGAAATTCGAAACGAAGATTCCGTTGTTTGTGCTGTATAAACCTAAAACACAACGTAGCGTGTAAATAAATAAATTATAAGCTTATATACAGTATATGCTACTCTTAAATTACTAAATAGGTATTGTGTGCCTGCAAGCATACAGGTTAGGTATGGTTAGGTAATTGAATATGTGCTATAGATCCACTCGTCTCTTTCAAGAAGGAAATCCACAGATTCGCCGCACTGTAATTACTGCAGAATCTCGCAGATGGACCGGAAATGACCAGCATTTGTCCAGTAGATATTGGAAGTCAATCTGAGCTGCAAGGTACACGGATTCGAACCTCCAACGCATAGATAATGTTCCAAAACATTTACCATCGCCTGCAGCCAAGCTGGTGTGGGAATTCTACCTAGTATTTGGCTTTGACTCGGCTAATGTCGTACAATCGAGGTCCGATTGTTTATCGCTACGATGCACACAACAAGGTTATCTATATCAGTGAAGACTCTTCTTTTGATTATCAGATGTCTTATCACAAACATTGTGGACAAGCTTTCACTGCATCAAGATATACACGAACCAAGAACAATGTGTTCCGCTCAATAGCATCTGTTACCAATAATCACTAAATTAGTGTCATTTGAAGTTCCTTTTTTGGAACTGTTGCATCCATGAACAGTCACGGACTCTAGACTAAATGCGTGCCTAAGTTAGACCAGGAGTAAATGCATGCATACTTTATAACACAGGTCAAGCGATTGTACTTTGTGTAGTTTATATGTATTATCTAATCAGTATTTTGAACGCAGGTTGAAGACACTTGAACACTTGCTACAAATCGATGAATCTTGTAAGAGATGGCCGCCGATACGGTTCTTTAAATATCTCAGAATTCCTGAGGAATTTGTTAGGCAGTCAGCGCAGTCGGGACGTATGGACGACCACGTGCAGCTGCCAGAAAAGATCTCGTATTATGCTGCTTTTATCACTTCATGGACCTTTTTGTGCACTCGAACGAATTAAGAGATGATTGATTTTGGTGTGACCTGAATTCGTTACGCATACTCTGCACACACACACACACACACACACACACGCACGCACGCACGCACGCACGCACGCACGCACGCACGCACGCACGCACGCACGCACGCACACACACAAATATATACACTGTGTCCGGAAATAAAGGGAACCCTTTTGTAAATAATGAAAATAATTAGTAAATGTGCTTCGATTTTCAAAATTTCAAAACTGTTTTAATTCTGACATAATTATCAACAAATTTATAATTTATGAACGGCCTCCGCTAAAAAACTACGTCATAGTGACGTCGCTAAATTAGAAATCTAAACAAACTGTTAGAATATGGCTTTCATCCAAGAAGACAAAATTACCAAAGATTTTTACGGAAAAACAAACATTTCGGACACTTTGAACAAACCTTGTAGTATAATATCATTCAAGTATAAAAATAAAATTCAACCACAATGTATTACTGATAAATAACATTTCAAAATAATTGACATTTTTAAGGAAAATGTTAGGTGCCGTCCCTAACATTTGAATTCTGATGCAAATGACGTCATTTTTAACGGTCATTGTGACGTCATTGATGGATACCCAAACTTTATATTTTCATCATTTGTAGATAACTGTGTCAGGATTAAAACAGTTTTGGAATTTTGAAAATCGAAGCACATTTACTAATTATTTTCATTATTTACAAACGGGTTCCCTTTATTTCCGGACACAGTGTATATACGGGGTTGCGTAGACTTGCGTATATATATATAGGCGTTTGTAACAAATAGGCTACTTATAAACACGTACAGGAATTGCGTCTCTGCATGCGTACGAATATTGCCAACACTTCTACGTGCGTATACACGTCGGCGTCAGCACAGTTATGAGACTGGGGGCTTACTCCGTGTCCTGCCACCCCTATATATAAATATATTCATATTATGTCATTTACACTGTTTATTATCCTACTTGTTCTTTTATATTAAATTAAAAGTTTAAAAGCACGAATTTAAGTGATAAGCGCTAGTTAGAAAATGGACGAGTTGATAATGAATTTATTAAGCGCCAGTATGTGTTATAATTCACTAAATTGCAGGTTGCTGGTTTCTGTGGTATTTTTGGTTGAATAAAGTTTGTGACAGCGAAGGTTTCTTTAAAGAGAGCTTCTACATTCATTTGCCGACTTGACGAACGAAACAGGCTTTAGAGTTTCTACCTTAACTATCACCTTGTGCTGTCAACTTCTGGAGCTCTAGCGATCGCCACGACACACATTCTCCATTGCTTCCTATTCGAAGTCAGGTCCCTTAGTGCTTCCAGATTCATGCCAGTTACATCGTGAATCTCATCCATCCATTTCTTCCTTGGTCGACCCCGTCTTTTTCCCCCTCACCACAAGCCAACATCATTTCCTTTTCTAGCCCATCAGATCGCATAACATGACCAAAGAATCCAAGCTTCAATCTTGTCGCTTTTTGTTTTAATGACTCTTCATTCTCGACACCAATCTCCACTCGTATGGATTCGTTCGTCCTTTTCTCTGTCCATGATATTCTCAACATTTTTCTCCATATCCACATTTCACACCTTAACTATACAAAGGTTAAACAATAAGACGATTAGACAACTTTAAACAACCTTTATATCTAATCAGATTACGATAAGTTTGTATCTAGACTCTCAATGTAGTTCCTTTAAGTAGCTAACAAACCGGTGCCTATACGAATGTTTTCCTAATACATTAATTATTCACATGACTCTGATGAACTTGTAGACAAGGGCGGTCTTTGCATTTGTCCAGCGATTCCTCCATCAAGCATCTACTCTTCACATCACGGATGTATGTATAATCAACCTATCACAGTGATACATGTATATCATTAGGGCGTATACGACTAGACAAAAGCGTTGACCTATAGAAGGCGAAGTTCTGCCTCCATCCGTTAAACTTTCCGGATACCCCGGAGGTTCGTGTCCTTTCCAAACGACGTTTAGACCACTCCCATAAATAATGATCAGCCGTGTCGTTGCTCCAGAAGGTTATGAATAATTTACTAGTCGGTCCACTTACACTAAACAGTCGCTTCGACCGTGGCTGTGTCTATAGTCTGAGGTCACATACAATTTCCGACCGGAATAATGTTGCAGGCTGGTCAAGTTTTATCGGGTAGTACGAGCAGAAACTATACAGTTGGTTGGTTGGCGACTGCCAAAGGATGAATTCTAATACTGGGACCGACCAGTCTTTGCGAGTAATTGTAATTGTAGTCTGACATTTATTAAGCGCTACTTCAAGAAAACACTCATCAGTGGCGTTCAGACTCGAACCAGTGAAATGACTGTCGAATAATACAGATTTGTGGAAGGAACAAACAGAGGAGAAACGAGACAGACAGACAGACAGACAGACAGATAGAGACAGTCAGAGAAACAGAGGAAGAGAGACAGACAGACAGACAGACAGACAGACAGACAGACAGACAGAGACAGTCAGAGAAACAGAGGAAGAGAGATACACACACAGAGAGAGAGACAGTAAGAGAGACAGAGAGACAGAGAAAGAGAGACAGAGACAGAGAGTGACCTTGGACCATGCGCTGGTCAACTGCCATGGCCCGGTTAGCTGCATCGGTTAAGGCGTACGTCTCATGCACCTCTGTGCGTGAGTATGTCGGTTCGCATGCCGATAGTGGCTGATTCAAAGGTTTAAATCTCGGACTAGTAGTGTCCGTACACGTGGACCTTAAACGAAGTGGCATCCACTCAAACGGGCGGCTTTGGTGGAGAATATCACCCGATCAATTCATTTGAAAACTGCGCATGGTTGATGCCACATGGCTGCTGTTGAAAAATGTGCACCTTTACATTTATCGTGGATGGGAATGACCAGTCACTGTTATTGACTGTGTTCTACAGGCACGACTGAGCGAGACTCATCATCATTCTCCAGTTGCAACATGTACAGACCCGGGACTCGCAGTATACGGAGTAAGCTATCAACCAATGATGGTCGCCTTTTACTTGGTTGTCACGAAGAACCTTCCTGGCTATGTATGCTTGCATAGATTTATGTATCATGACAATTAATATAGCGCCTTTTAGGTGTCTCACAAAGGAGCTGTTCAACTTCTCCATGTTCAGCTTCTCGTTGTTCAAATACAGCGGAAATTTATTATAGAACCATTGACATCATCTAAGATGATCATGAGGATTTTTAGAGGTATACTGAACTGTATGTGTATGTATGTATGTATGAATGTATTATATATGGATGTAGGTATGTATGAATGCATGAATGAATGTATATATGTATGCACTATGTATGTATGCATGTATGCATGTATTTAGGTATGTATGTATGCATGCATGTTTGAAAGCATCTATGTATGTATGTACACATTATATTTATGTATGTTGCATGCCTGTATGAATGCATCTATGTATGTATGTATGTATGTATGTATGTATGTATGTATGTATGTATGTATGTATGTACGTATGTATGTATGTATGCATATATTTAAGTATGTAAGTATACATGCATGAATTTTGTATGTATGTACGATTGTACGTGCGTGTGTGTGACGTGTGTATTAAAGTAGTTCAATAGTGCTTTATTAGAACCTCTCCGAAAGCTGTTCACATGTGTATCTAAACAAAGTGGCAGTGGTACTTACAAGGCGGAAGATCTACTCGACAGATATCCGTCCGGCTTCATATTGTTTGAGCTGCATTTTATTCGTTTGACAGATATCGTTGGCTGGCAAATTCCCGTAACCTATAGTCTCTCTTGGCGCAGAAGAAATCCGGAGATTACGAATACGATTGGAGGCAGCAGGGATGACGTCAGAGTGACGACTGAACGTGGTTTGTCCTTGGTCGATTGGTGGCGTCGTTGGAACAATCGTCGGTTGTCGTCGGTTTGTAGCTGAGCTGGTACTGAGTCAGACTGTAGGATACGACGGATAGGATGAGAAGGCTGATGAGCGTATAGAGTTTGACTGCGACGCAGGTGAAGGTGCTCAACGCAAACGCCAGACAGGTTCCAAGGCCCTGGAACATGCAGAAGTTCTGGAATGTTGTTGAGTCATCGTCAGCTGAAGACGTCAAGGTGATCAGGCCTGCATGTGAACAAGACAAGTCTCATATGAACAGCACAAGTCTCTTATGAACAACACAAGTTTCATTTGAACAACACAAGTCTCTTTAGAACAGCACAAGTCTCCTATGAACAAAACAAGTCTCATACGAACAGCACAAGTCTTAGATGAATCACATTTTTCTTATGAACAACACAAGTCTTATATGAACAACACAATTCTCTTATGAACAGCACAAGTCTCATATGAACAACTGAAGTCTCATATGAACAACGCAAGTCTCACATGAACGACACAAGTCTCAAATGAACATCACAAGTCTCATATGAAAAGCACAAGTCTCATAGGAACAACATAAGTCTCATATGAACAACACAACTCTTATGAACGACACAAGTCTCATAGGAACAACACAATAATTATATGGTACACGATGCAATGCTGTGTATCATGCAATGCGATGCAGTAGAATATGGTATAGGTCTACAGCATAACACAAACCAATGTCATTATAAATTATTAGAAATACAACACCACGCAGTCTCTCCCGGCCAGACCCCCCCCCCCCGGTTTCTGACCTGGAACCGAAACACGACTATTAATTGCAGACTTGACTTGACATAGCGCCAGTCCATAAGCTGGTCTTCTGTTTTGTGCTGAGAAATTTAGGAGATTTACATTACATATATTACAACATCAAAGGCACTGGTTTGTAGAGTAAATCTTGTAGACCATGGACAGTCAGAGGAATTAATGTAGTCATAGCTTGCACTAATGCATCAGTAGATCTAAGTTTTATTATAGCCATTCATAAAGTGTCCTGTAGTTCCAGCGAACAGGAGATCAAGCGTCGAATTGATATCGCCATATCCCTCTGCATGCATGGTCTCCCTGGATAAAAACATCTGGTATTCTACAGTTGAGCTGAACATTAAACCACGGTTTTATTAGACAGTTTGTGCTGCCAGTAATCCTCTGCAGTTGTGAGACGTGGTCCACCACAGAGACCCTCAACAAGAAACCAGACACTTTCGACATCTGTTGTCTCCAGATCCTCTACTCGGACCATTATAAGCAATATCATGATCAGAAGACGAGGACCACCGGAAAGCCACATGGACGACCTAGGACTATTTGGACTCATGGGCGTCCGGAGGGGAGGAAGTGGGGGCATTTGTCTCCCTGGATTTTGAAAATTGTCTCGTTTTCTGTGTTTATGAATAGCTATGCAGAAACGTCATTTAGCCACTTCCAGAAAATTTTTGCCCCCCATGAAAATATTTTGCCTCCCCAGAAAAATTCCTGGGACGGCCATGCTTGAACTAGAGTTGTAGAAAAGGATCTCGCATAGCTAAATTTCAGCCTTCGTACAGCATTGAGCAAGACTGGGGACAGAACAGTGTGGCATCATATCATAGACACGGCCATGCTCAGCTGAGTTCGACACCAAAGAGATAATGAATAATTATGTATCGTGTATTGGGAAATTCGTATTCGCAGTCTGAATGCGTGGTTGAGGAAATTTCAAATGAAATTCAACGTCAATAGAGACGAGAGTCTGATTGATGAAAACAGATGACGATCGGAAGATGACAGGAAACAGCAGCCGCAGCAACCGCAGCAGCCAATAACTCGATTCGGAAACAACTGCGATGGGAAAGATGCGACTGCTTCAGAAACAGCGCATCAATGATTAGCAGAAGACGATGCGATTCCTCTAAGTGTTGGCTCTGTCGCAATAACTCGATTTTCTTAGAGGACATACAGGCACCCAGGCAAACGGCAACTATTTCCAAACATAAATTTCTTTCATTCTTTAGCACATGTAGCCTAATATCACCGAAATACAGACTAAATCTTTCAGACCCCTGTCCTAGAATGCCTTAGATTTTAGATTTTACTTCATCCTACGACCACTGTGATCATCATAACCCCTTAGCCCTACGTTGTCTCCCCATCAGCCTGACCACGGATTCTGACTTCGCGCCGAAAGTGACTCTCCTATTTGGTTCCTGCGTACTTGCTTTGATTTAAGACCGGTGTCGTGGTCTACGCGGGTGCATGCATCAAGGGAAGAAAACCGACGCGTCAACAAGCTTGTTTACAACGCACGGAAATTTCTGCAGCAAGCTGTCAACATTAATTCGGTGCATGCAACAAGGATATACGTGTTCAGTAGGACTTTCCAGGGAAAAGTACAGTGACGTCACAGAACGTTCTGGAATCCGGGAGAACTCTATATAAGATAGACCTGCTGTACATTAAGGGCCTTTTGACGAAGATTTGTAAACGTTGAAACATTGATCGTATGACGTTCAATCGAGACCAGCCAACCTGTGTGCTGTCTACGATTGTGATATTTGATAGACGAGTTGACTTACTTTACACTTAATCGATTTTATTTTTAATTAAAGATCTTTTAATAGTTCCTTCGTTGGTTCGTCGTTGCGATCGAAGGAGTCGACCGCGACATTATTGGTGGCAGCGGTGGGATCATCGGTGTTGGATCCGGTGAAGAAGACGCGAGCCGACGGAGGAAGTAGTCAACCCGGAGGATCAAGAGACGGTCTGTTCCAGACAGCGAGCGGATCGAGACGCCTTTCTACCGTGGGAGACGGGTGAATCGGCATACGACAGTCGGACGGACGAAGTGCGTCGTTCGGCTGAGACAGCAGAAGACAGCAGTCAACATACGGGTAAGATCCTAGGTGTTGTCGTGGCTGAGAAGGAGAAAAGAGAGTGGAGTTGCAGCCGAGTGGGAGGCAGCCATTATTTCTCTTTCAATATCTGCTGATTATTTCTTTGAAATTTGATCCATTGTTGTGATCGAGGCCAGACTTGCGTGAGCTTGTATAGTTTTTGCGTACTTGGCGAGTGTACTTCTTTGGATACTGCATAGTTGCACTTTGGGTTGTGGAATTTTCCTTTTGTGTGGCGGGTTTGCCGCGTGGTGTCTGTTTTTTTTTTGTTGATTGTTGTTGACTGACTGTTTGTAAAAATGGAAGCGTTGACAACAGAGATGCAAGCGAATATTCGCAAAATGTCGTCTGAGCGCCTTAGGGTGTATCTTATGAAGGCAGGAAGGGACGATGATGATGTTATGTCATGGGATCGAAATCAATTAATGGAAGAATGGGCCATGGAGATTGGAAAAGAGGAAGAGGAATTTAAGGGTAGTCCAATATCTCCAACAGGAGTGGATTACGAGCTGCAGAAGCGCCGTCTGGAGTTCGAAATCCGTAAATATGAAGAACGGAAGGAGAAGGAAGAAAGGGAGGAAAAGAGGAGAGAGGAAGAAAAGAAGGAACGGAAGGAGAAGGAAGAAAGGGAGGAAAAGAGGAGAGAGGAAGAAAAGAAAGAACAAAGGGAGAAGGAAGAAAGAGAAAGGGAGGAACGGAAGGAGAAGGAAGAAAGAGAGAGGGAGGAACGGAAGGAGAAGGAAGAAAGGGAGGAAAAGAGGAGAGAGGAAGAAAAGAAGGAACGGAAAGAGAAAGAAGAAAGAGAAAAGAAGGAACGGAAAGAGAAAGAAGAAAGGGAGAGGAAGGAAAAGCAGGAAGAACGAAATGTTAGAGATTCTTTAGCAAGTCGTACTAAGCGTTATAGTGATGCCCTCAAGAATATTCTTTGGAAATTTCCTTCCGACCCTATAGAAATTCCAGGTTTCTTTGATCACTTGGATGGTTTGTTTAATGTGTATGAGGTGGATGAAGATGTTAGAGCAAAATTATTGCTAGCCATTTTAAGTGAAAGAGCTAAGGCATTAACCATGCGCCTTACTGAGGCACAGCTCCATGACTACAAATTCCTGAAGGAGTTTTTGCTACGGGAGTTTAAGATAAGCCCTTCAAATCTTAGAGCCCGATTTTGGTCGTTGCACAAAGCATCGGACGAATCATTTACGATCTATTCATCCAAATTGCGTGTGGCTCTTATGTATTATTTGAAAAGTAGAAAGATAACTGATGAGTTTGATAAACTTGTAAGTTTATTGGTTGCGGATCGGCTTAAGGAGTCCTTGTCGAAGGCTTGTTTAGATTATATCTTGGCCCAAGAAAAAGAGGAGTGGTTGAGCTGTGAAGACATAGCTAATGCGGCTGACATTTATGTAGCGTCGCATGATGGTGGGAATGACTTAGTATGCCGTAGTCATCCGACACCGAAGTATAACAATTGGACGAGAGGTCAACCACATGTTCAAGTCAATAACCAGACAGCTCAACCCAAGTCTCCCAAACCGGAAATAAGGGGTGAAGCCAAGATAGGTGCGAGGGTGTCTCAGGAGGAGGCCAAGGTAAAGGGTCTCTGTTTCCTATGTCATCAGAAGGGTCATAGGGCAAGGGAGTGCCAGACCAAACCAAGTTCTAAAAAGGTGAGTACTTGTATATTTGGGAACCCAACTGAAGAAGTGATCGACTTAGTTGTTGAGAAGGTCAACGTGTTGCATGAGATACCTGAACAGGTAAAGCAAGGGAATTTATTGGATAATTCTAAACCAATAGGGTTGGAAACTGCTGTAAGGGTATACGAGAATAGTATTGATGGATTACAAGAGAGGTCGTATATCAATGTACAGATTGAAGATCTCCCTTCTCAGCCAGCATTATCTGATTCAGGAGCAGAAATTTGTTGTATTGATAAGAAATTAATTGAGTCACTAAACTTACCCGTGATTAAACGGATTAATATAATTGGTTTTCAGGGAGAAGGATGTAAGGCAGATGTAGTATACCTACAAATGAAATTAGCTAATTCAATGGAAGGAACGACGAACATTGCGCCATCTTTGTGCGTCATGTTCGCTGCAGTCCCTGAACTAAATGAACGGGTTATTTTGACACCCCATGTTGTGGACCTATTAAGGGATAGTTCGCAATATGTAGTGATGGTAGCTGGCGTAGATCGATGTGTTCAAATAAATAAAGGGGCAGAAGAAGATAACTTAGAAGTTAATATCGAGAAAAGTAACAGCAACGAATCCTTGCCGTCAGAAGTGAATGAATATTCTCAGGAGCAACTAGTTGATGATTCAGATAATTTTCTTGATGTTGAGTCAACAGAGTTCAAGTCTGATGAGGGAGTAGCGAATAATGATACTTTATTGCGTGAGCAACAGAATTGTCACAATCTTATATCTTGCTGGCAACAAGCGAGACAGAATAAAAATAATTTCTTTATAGATAATAACCTCCTGTACCACAAAGGGGAAATTATGGGACATAAGGTTAATCAATTATGTTTACCGGAAGATAGAATCGAGGTTGTCTTGCGAGTAGCACACGATGCCCCATGTGCTGGGCACATGGCTTTTAAGGCAACGAGAGCCAGGATCAAATTAAACTTTTGGTTTCCAAGAATGGATGAGAGGATTCGCGAATATTGTGCGTCTTGTCAAATTTGTCAACTAAGAACTCCAGTTAAAGTGGCAGATCGAGTCCCGATCACTCCTATTCCGAGGGCGGATGAACTCTGTTTTAACCATCTAAATATGGATTGTATTGGCCCTATGGTAGTGACTGGAGAATCCAACAAATCGAAACCCCAGTACAATTATGCTTTGGTTCTGGTGGACAAATTTTCTCGTTGGCCGATGGCGTATCCTCTTAGATCGCTGAATGCAAAGGGAGTTTGTGAAGCTCTGTTGCAAGTTTTTACAACTTTTTCTATTCCAAGGATCATCAGTTCTGATTGTGGTACCAACTTTACCAGTCGTTTGACGAAAGAATTCTTGCGGCGAATGGGTTGTAGTCCCAGATTTAATACCCCTGGACATCCTGAGGCAGCTGGATTGGTTGAAAGATGCAACCAAAGCTTGAAAACCATGATCTTTAAGCTTGCTCAATCTGATCCTCGTGGATGGCACCAATTGTTACCGTTTGTTCTGTGGAGCCTTAGAGAAAAACCTTCAGGCACGACTCATATTTCGCCATTCACTATGGTTTATGGAACTCTTCCTCGGGGTCCACTTAGTGTGTTGAAGGAATCGTGGGCTGGCGAACGAAAAGTACCTCTTAACTTAGGTAAATCACCCGAAGAGTATCTCCAATCACTGAAGGAAAACCTCGAATTCGCGAAAGTTTATGCAGATTACTATAGTGATATAGAAACCAAGCGGTATGCAGATTATTATAACTTGCGTAGTACTGACAGAAAATACGAAGTTGGAGATAAAGTAGCAGTATTAGCACCAGATTTTGGTAGTTCTAAATTTTATAGTCGATGGCAAGGACCTGCTACCGTAGTCAAGGTTAAATCCCCATATTCTTATATAGTAGAAATAGAGGGAAAACAAAGACATTTACACGCAAATAAGATCAAGCGATACCATGAACGACTCGAACAAGCGATGATCAATAGCTGTTCAGTAATTGTTGATCAAGATGAAGAATTTGGTATAGTAGAGGTTGTAGATCAGGAAGAACGTGAACAAATAAGCCCGAGTAAGCGAATTGATCCTCTGATTATAGCGCATCTTTCGCAAGAGGAACAGAAGCAACTTTTTGAAGTTTTGGATCGGCACACGGCAGTATTTGTGGATAAACCTGGGTATTGTCCAGTATTAGAACATGAAATTAAGATAACTCATGATTTCACTCCTAAGCGTTTAAGGGCATATAAAGTACCTGAGCTACTTAAACCTGAAGTACAACGCCAGATAGAAGAAATGTTGGCATTAGACATCATTCGACCATCGAAAAGTGAAATGGCCAGTCCGGTAGTTTGCGTTTTAAAGGGACCCAAAGGTCAAAATGGCGTTCGATTGGCAATTGATTATCGCCATGTTAACAAATATTCTCTAGGTGATTGTTACCCGACCCCAGACATTGCTGACGTCTTACAAAAGGTGGGACGGGCAAAGTTTATTAGTGTTTTCGACGCGAAATCGGGGTATTGGCAAATTCCAGTTCGGCAAGAACATCGATGGCTTACGGCATTCGTATGTGATGCAGGACTTTTTGAGTTCACAAGAATGCCGTTTGGACTCAAGTCCGCTAGCAATACCTTTATTCGTGCTATGACCCAAGTTTTACATCCAGTGCGAAGTTTTACCGAACCATTCGTCGATGATATGGCAGTGGTTTCAATGAATTGGAATGACCATTTAGAACATCTAGAGAAATTCTTGCAAACTATTGAGGAAGCAGGACTCCATTTGAATTTAAGAAAATGTAATTTTGCACAAAACAAAATAAAGTTTGTTGGCCATATAGTAGGGTCAGGTTGTATTGAACCTGATCCAGGTAAGATCGCTACGATCAATGATATCCATCCTCCAACAACAAAGAAAGACGTTAGAAAGGTTATGGGTTTTTTCAGTTACTTTCGAAATTTTATACCTGCTTTAGCTGAAAAAGCACGGGTAATAACTGATTTGACACGAGATAACATACCTACGAAGGTGCCTTGGGAGCAAAAGCATCAAGAAGCACTAGATAAGTTAAAGGATGATCTCAGTAAAGCTACACAGTTGCATACCATTGATTTCACTAAGGAATTTGGTTTAAGTGTTGACGCAAGTGCCACCGCGGTCGGGTGTTGCTTGTTTCAGTGGACCGAAGAAGGTCAAGAAAAACCAATTGCTTTTGCTAGCCTTAAACTTACAGATACACAGATGCATTGGTCTACAATTGAGAGAGAGGCTTTCGCAGTAATTTGGGCACTTAAACGATTCAAGTCATGGATATTCTTATCAAAGATAATCATTTATTCAGATCATAATCCTTTGTCTTATCTCACAGATGCAAGCCCTAAGAGTGCGAAACTGACTCGTTGGGCGTTAGCATTGCAAGAGTTTAACGTGGACTTTCGATATCGTCCTGGACGTCAGAACACGGTGGCTGATTTCCTCTCTCGGTTGTGACTCGGAGGGTGAAGGGGGGAAATAGCCCGACACACAAGGATCAGGCCCGCAAATTGTATAGATAAATTGACTAACTGATGTGTTTTGTCTTGTTTGTATATGCTGTGTCGAGATGGAGTCTGGAGGCCCGGCTTGATCGTGATGACCCGTTCGGGATGGTGCTGAAGACGTGTCATCATCTGAGGGCGGAGGGAATGTCGTGGTCTACGCGGGTGCATGCATCAAGGGAAGAAAACCGACGCGTCAACAAGCTTGTTTACAACGCACGGAAATTTCTGCAGCAAGCTGTCAACATTAATTCGGTGCATGCAACAAGGATATACGTGTTCAGTAGGACTTTCCAGGGAAAAGTACAGTGACGTCACAGAACGTTCTGGAATCCGGGAGAACTCTATATAAGATAGACCTGCTGTACATTAAGGGCCTTTTGACGAAGATTTGTAAACGTTGAAACATTGATCGTATGACGTTCAATCGAGACCAGCCAACCTGTGTGCTGTCTACGATTGTGATATTTGATAGACGAGTTGACTTACTTTACACTTAATCGATTTTATTTTTAATTAAAGATCTTTTAATAGTTCCTTCGTTGGTTCGTCGTTGCGATCGAAGGAGTCGACCGCGACAACCGGTGAATAAGCTGGTGTGCCTGACGCAGCTATTCTCTAGCACCGATTAATTGCGGATATTTAAATATTATTCACACTACATATAAGGTTTAAGATCTACATGTGCGATCGATGATACTCATGCCATATCACTGGATATTCACGTATCTCTCTTGCATTTTCTTATATAAAAACCCGTCATTATTCATCGTAAAATGTCATGATCTAAGCTAGATATTGTCATATCTAGCTTATAATTAGATAAGACGATTAGATTAGATTAGATACGATCAATATAATTAGGGAGCGTTACCAGCGTAACCGCTCTAACACTTTAACGATGAGCTGCATTTGTTTTTCCAGTCGCTTTTATGGCTTCTCATCATTAAAGCATTAAAGAAATCTTCAAACCTATAAAATTTCGTTGCTTAAAATGTAATTGACATCATCAACATCATTCTCATCATCACCATCATCAGCAGCAGCAGCAGGAGCATCGACAAAATCCAAACACCATCATCAATGATTCATCATCCACAATAACAACAACATTTAAATAATCTCCATTGTCATCGTCAACATTATTATCATCAACATCATCATCGTCGTCGTCCTTCTCGTCATCATCATCATCATAGTCGTCGTCGTCGTCATCATCATCATCATCATCACCCTCATCGCCCTCAGCACTTGCAGCATAAGCCGAAGACAAACGATATCGGTGGCTATTGTATGTAGAAATTCTGTCTAGAGAGATTACTGACTGTTGCAGAGCGCCTGCCAGATGGAGTCGCAGATTCCCCAGAGAGCGGAGATGACGAAGAGAGCGAATGCTTGTCGTCGATCGGGAACCCAGACGACGAGGAAGAGCATGATCCCGATGTGCAAGGCACTTCCGATGCCGACGAGAACCTCACGAGCAACGTACTTTGCCAGTAGACCGACGAACAGACACGATAAGGAGTTGCTCACACCGAGGGCGATCATGTTGTAACCGATGTATTCGGATCCCAGCGCACAGGACACAAACGACTATGACGACGAAGGAAAGTAATAAAAGATCAGGTAAGAATAATAATCAAAGATCAGGTAAGAACAATAACAAAAGATCAGGTAAGAACAGTAATAAAAGATCAGGTAAGAACAATAACAAAAGATCAGGTAAGAACAATAATAAAAGATCAGGTAAGAACAATAACAAAAGATCGGGTAAGAACAATACTAAAAGATCAGGTAAGAACAATAACAAAAGATCAGGTAAGAACAATAATAAAAGATCAGGTAAGAACAATAACAAAAGATCGGGTAAGAACAATACTAAAAGATCAGGTAAGAACAATAACAAAAGATCAGGTACGAACAATACTCAAAGATCAGGTAAGAACAAAAACAAAAGATCAGGTAAGAACAATACTAAAAGATCAGGTAAGAACAATAATCAAAGTAAGGTAAGACAAATTATAGTAAGGTACAGCAAGGGCCTTTCCGCCTACGAATCGTTCTACGATCCTAACTGGGGTCTTGCTGCTTCTATCCGTTGCCTTGCTTTTTAGGTCGTACTTAGACATTTTTAAATACAATACAATAAGATAATACGATGTAAAGTAATGGATGGTAACTTAAGATAACATAAGTTAAAGTAAGGTAAAGCATGATGAGATCAGACGATAGGATAAGATGTAATCAGGCACACTGAGGTAAGTAAACCGAGATAAGGTTAAAAGTAAAGGTAGATAGGGTAAGCTAACTTAAGGTAACGTGTGGTTAAGTGCAACAAAGTAAGGAATTGAAAATTAGTGTAGAAGAGGAAGAGAAGAAGAGCAGTTCCTGAGGGACAGCCATAAGAACTGTTAACGACTTCATTTTCTTGGCCTCGGCATATAAGGGCGAATGGTCAGTCCTCTCTCTCTCCATCACCGCCTGATCTCAACACTGATTGTGCAAGGTCTGTGTATTCATTGTAGCCGAGTTGGCTAGGAGCGCAATTGGAACCGAGATTTTGTGACAAATTTATACCCTGACGGGGATTTGAACCTGCGACCTCTCGATTGACAGCCCGCGCACTAACCGCTAGACTATTGTACACTCCGAAATTAAGACAAAATAAATTAAAAACTAGAAATTAGGTCAAGTGAGTTAATGAAAAGTCACTGTATATGGTAAAAGGAGGCAAGTCTAGATCTATGTTTTGTCCCCATTATACATTTCTCACAGTTGATCCCAGATCAAGTGTTGTAAGAGAAAGGTTCTTTTGGGGTAGGAAGGGAAAGAAGAGTTCAAAAAGCGGAACGAAGGAAATTCCACACGGTTGGGCCGGTAATGGTTAAGGCCCTTTGTAAATTGTTTCACGGTAGACTAGATATTGATACGCGTATTAAATCTTCCTAGAAGTCAGATCTAATTGATTGAGACCGCTGATAGACCCTATGACCCAATATCTGAGATCACTGATACATGTACAGCTTTAGATAGAAAGTGATTTTTCTTCGTTTCCACTCGCACTCGTTCAGGGTCATCAGAACTGTGCTATGTGGATAAGCAGGTTGAAGGACGAGAAGGAGGACATGGAAAAACACGACAGAGGAGGAGAATTAGAAGGAGGTACAAAGAAAGACGGGGGAGGAGGAGGTGGAAAATATATTGGAGGAGGAGTAGGTGGAAAATCCTGAACCTTAGACGCAAGGCCCCACAGAACGCTGGGCTCCAAGTATACAGCCCAATTATTTGCTAATCTCTGGCTTATTGTTTTTATGCCTACTATTTTCAGCTGATCGAAGTCTAGACCATCGCTGTTCTCAACAATTATCTGATAGGCCTAGGCCTACATCGAGTTTTATTGGCGGATAATTATAGATATTATTTCGAAAGATCACTTTACTACGGATATAATTAGTCGGGGGGGGGGAATACGATTTGTCAGCATCTGAGTCTAATCTGGTGTGCGATTTTGGTTAAGAAACTAACATTATAATTATTAGAGAAATTACAGCAGGATGAGTTACAGAGATTGCTACAGATGTAACCATTGTCGGAGTCTTATTTTAGTTCTCAGAGCAGCATCTAAGTTTAGACGCTTAGAACATAACATCTGTGCTTATGATAACAACAACCTGAGTGTACAATATTGTATATGTAAGTCCTTAGGTTCTGCTTTTATACACGTACATATATAATAGAACAGTTTTGTCTTTCAAGTGTGTCTGCCGTGGCATTCCTGTGACCTCGAATCGCTTTTCTCGGCAGCAGTTGATAATGACTTATATCTGTCCGGTTGCCTGTACCTCTTCCTGTGTTCCTGCCTCCCTCTCTCGTTCATCGTACGTCTGCGTGAGTCTTTTTATATTTCTTGATCCCTGATGCTCTTATCCTGCAGTGCTAAGCCTTCACTCGTCATAAATACTCCTCTTCGGTGTACAGCGGCTCTCCTGCAGCGCTTGTCTACGTGTACTATAGGGTATACCTGTCTGGTTGCCTGTCTCTCTATGTCTGTCCATCTGGTTGCATGAATGTTTGCGTGCCTGTCTGTCTGTTTTACATTCTGGCCTCACATCTGTCACCGTGTCAATTTACCTGAATTTGGCGAGTAGGACTGCCTGCCTTTCTGCCTACTCGGTTACATGCCGACATTCAGTGCTTCGAAAGGTTTCTCTACAAAGACGCTATATAAATGCTATAATACATACAATCATGCATGTATATCTGAGGGCCTTGTCAGTCCTCTTGTTTGTCTATTTGCATTTCTGCATGTCAGTTCTCTTGTTTGTCCATCTGTATTTCTACATGTCAGTTCTCTTGTTTGTCTATCCGTATTTCTGTATGACAGTCCTCTTGTTTGTCTATCTGTATTTCTGCATGTCAGTCCTCTTGTTTGTCTATTTGTATTTCTACATGTCAGTTCTCTTGTTTGTCTATTTGTATTTCTACACGTCAGTTCTCTTGTTTGTCTATCTGTATTTCTGCATGTCAGTCCTCTTGTTTGTCTATCTGTATTTCTGCATGCCAGTAAGACTGTCTGATCGCGTGTTGTAGCTGTGACTGACTGCCATTAGTCTTGGCTGTCTATCCCTGTTGTAAAAGCTGGGAATCGAATTCTCCGTTGGCCAACAGCTGCAGACCCGATTAAGCCACGCAAAGACAGAAGCAAAAGCAGGTGTCAGAGGGAAAAACAGAAGGAGAGACGAAGACAAAGAAAGAGGCACAGGCGGAGTTATAGCGTAACAGACAGATACACCGACAGATGCACAGGCAGAAGCAAAGGCACTTAGAGAAGGATACACAAGGACAGAGCAAGGGCACAGGCGAAAGTCAGTGCAACTGAGATGTCCGTTTACGTCATCCCTGGCGTAAGGAACTCGGTATACAGCATCGTCGCGCTTGAAATCAATATTCACGCCACCGCCGATCCCAGTTTCCTCTGGATTCTCCTCCAACATCTTACGCTTTCTCCTATTCCTCCTCCTCTTATTCCATCATTTCAATCATGCCTTTCTTCCTCGTCCGCATTATCTTTATCATTTTATTATGTCATTTCATCACGCCTTTCCTCTTTCTACTCCTTCTCTCGTTCCTCCTCATCCTCAATCAGGCTTTCCCGAATCCTTATACCTCTCTTCCATCATGCTTTCAACTCCCTACTACCCTTGCTACTCCATTATGTTTTCGGTGCCCTTATACTCGTCGTCAGATTTGGATTTTCCACTATCTTCTACCCCTCCTTAGTCATGATTTTCCACCTACTCCTCCTCCTATATGTTTTCACCTCCTCCTTTCTGTGTACCTCCTTCTAATTCTCCTCCTCTATCGTGTTTTTCCATGTCCTCCTTCTCGTCCTTCAACCTGCTTGTCCACGTAATCTA
>OY744606.1:62047542-62070042 GCA_963556255.1 Allolobophora icterica
CAGTTTTATCGTATTGTATTGTATTGTATATGCAAAGTGGGTGTGCTTATCAAATTCCAGTTTCAGTGCAGTCAAGAGACAACAGAGAAATCCGAGACGAAAGAGGTTATATTTTCCCATAAATATGCCTCCGGTTTTATTGTAGGCCTTATCTGTCGCTGTGGAAAGCAATAAAGGTTAAATGTCAGCATTCTATAAGCCAGCAAACGCTGGTTCCTTGCTACGGTGGAGGTGTGAGGGTCCAATGGCGCTACATAATATGCATGGATGAATAATGCTTATTTATTCTGCCTCGTTCCTACACGAGGCAGTCGATACTGAGAACTGGTTCGAGCGATGAGCCTAACCAAAGCCATAGACTTCTTGGTAATTAGGTTACTCGTTGCATAATACAACTTCGCGCCACGCACGTCTCAGATGAACGCGCTAAATAATTTGAGACCAATTATTAGCACTGCTGTTTTCAGCAGCAACCTTCATGCGCTGTGGACTTGTAAAACGATCTCACAAGTTCTACGTGTAGTTGCTGCTTAATGAGGTGGTGTCACAACAAAGATGATAGTCTCGACCTCCTACTTTATTCATTCTTAGGACTGGCACCACCAGAATACGTGCAGTGGCGTAGTTCTGCTTGTATCGGATGGGTGTTACATTAATTTATGATCGAACAATGAGCGTAATTTTAATGATTAATATAATTAGGCTTTTTTGATAAGCCTGAAATCTGCAGTTTGGTGCTAATGTAAGCCATTATAAAATTGCTTGTGAAACAAAGGCTCTCTCTGCCTCTTTGTCTATATCTCTCTGTCTCTGTCTCTGTCTTTCTGTCTCTGTCTCGTCTCTCTGTCTCTGTCTCTCTGTGCCTGTCTCTGTGTCTGTATCTGTCTCTCTATCTCTCTCTCTCTGTCCAAGAGGACTGATCTTTTGCATGTTGACATATTCACAGCTTGGTTTTGATAGCCAGTCCTCTCCCTCGACGTCTCATCTACTCACTGACAGGCTACTGGTGTTGGTGGAGCAGAAATCTCGAACAAAGTTTCTGCCCTGGCGGGAATTTGAACCCCCGACCTCTCGATTGACAGTCTAGCACGCTAACCACTACACTATCGAGCATTAATATAATGAGACATCAAATGAAATAGGCGCACCGAGTGAGGAGCTGGATATATATCCCTTTTAAAGATTTCGAAAACTAGCACGTGTGTAGTCGTTCCTCTAGAATTGTGACATTATAGTGAGCATTAATTTGAAATGCTTTGGGCAGCACAAGCAGAATCTGTTAGAAAGCACAATTATATGCTAGTAATTAGGCAAGAGGTTCACAAAGATTCCAAAAATAGAACTAACACGTCGAACAACGATCATTTGATAGTAGGTCAATCAGCCATAATATTTAGACTGTGATTTAAAGAAAAATGTGACTAACGCAGGCGATGAAAGTACTGCAGCGATAGTTCTACATTCTTTTCAAACGTGCTCGCAGATTGTGAAGTATGGACACGCTAATGTGAATGGCAACAGCTGTTTTTCTTATAAACGTCTTTCAAGATGAATTTTATAGTAGATCTGCGTAGATTAAAGAAACGCGAATGAGGTAAGCAGCCTGAGGCTGCGTCGAAAATGAATCCGCGGCAGCCGCAGCCTCACAGGCATCGAGGAGAACTGACTGCCTACAGGACCGGTTCATTATTTGGCTGTCAATGGTGCGTCAGAACTTTACGATGCTGCAATTAGTTATTGGTAATTAAGTAAGGAGGTAGGTAAGTAAGGAAGTAGGTAACTAGATGGGTTCATTCAATCATAGATAGCATTTATATAGATCCTATCCTAGGTAAGTGCATAGCCTTGATATGCATCTGATATGCGCACATGCATTAGGAGTTGATAAAATCGAATGTACTATTCTAATGACATGATTGAAAGCAAAGACGATGGTGGTCACCTACTCAACTTGGCTGCGAACATGCGCCACTGACCAGGTTTACAGTATATCTTGTATGCATTGTATGTCAAGTTACCAGTGCTGTTAAAAAGTATCGGCCGAATGTACTTAAGTAAAAGTAAAAGTACTAATCACTTAAACTTTACGCTCTTAACGCGTCACTTTTACGTCGTTGTTGTACAGCACTGCAGGATATAACTCACTTGCACGAGTGATTTTCTTTCGTCCAACTTGTCTTCGATGTTTTCTAGGAAGAGGAGAATGACAACGAAACCGACGAAGACGAGAGAGATGTAGAAGGACATGAGACGAAAGACGGCTTCAGATGACGCACCCGTCTCTACAACGAACAAAAGACTCTTTAAATGCACTACAAAACAGAAGCTGATCAAAAACGCACTCTTGATAGATGACCACTTTAGAGCTCTATGCTAACCCGAATCGAATTTCTTTCAAATAGCGCAGGTATTAACGGAGTAATGGATAAACAGGAAGTCACAGCTGCAGAGTCCATTAGCAAGGAATGAGGTAAATGAGAAAAGATTGGTCGCCAGAAAAAAGAGTTACAATGACATCGAAACAGTATGAGTGACAGTTAAAGAGAAAGACACAAATACGCAAAGGCAAGCAGAGATACGCAAAGGAATGTAGAGATACGCAAAGGAATGTAGAGATACGCACAAGAATGTAGAGATACGCAAAGGCATGTAGAAATACGTAAAGGCATGTAGAGATACGCAGAGGCATGTAGAGGTACGCAAAGGCATGTAGAGATACGTGAAGACAGATAATAGAGTCATAAGAAGGAACATGAAAGCGACTCAGAATTTTACCCCTTAGCTGCAAGTTGATCTTCCGTCAGTGAAGATGATGGATGACAAAAACAGAAACCAAATTAATCCCGAAGGGAATGACAGCTTATAGACATAAGCTTCATCTTGCATTAAAATGCTGTCAAGATTTATTCCCACAGCCTTCCTTCCATAAAGAGGATTAACCGAATTCATCAAATACGACCTGTTATTTTTACTTCCAACTGTAGCATTATGTAAAATTTATGCTGTTGGTTAGAGCTATACAGCTGTTTATTAAGTTAGACGTTTAAACTGTTTATAATATTGCATCGTCGTTCTACTGATATTGTGCTACTCTTCAATAATAATACTAGTAATAATAATAATAATAATAATAATAATAATAATAATAATAATAATAATAATAATAATAATAATAATAATAAAAACCATAATAAAAACCATAATAAAACCATCTGCGAAGACTAGCCATTCCAGAACAATGCCCCCTAATTTTTGAACTCCCGAGGGATCATATGTACCTCGGGGAAAAAAAAATAATAATAATAATAATACTACTACTACTACTACTACTACTACTACTACTACTACTACTACTACTACTACTACTACTACTACTACTACTACTACTACTAATAATAATAATAATAATAATAATAATAATAATAATAATAATACTACTACTACTACTACTACTACTACTACTACTACTACTACTACTACTAATAATAATAATAATAATAATAATAATAATAATAATAATAATGATAATAATAATACTAATAATAATAATAATAATAATAGTTGTGGGTCTATGCATTGTTACTGTAAAATGTGGGCGTTTATCTCGCGCCGAGAGATTACTTACAGGGTGAGAATTGTCGGGGTTGGGGTTCAACCCCTAGTCTTTCTTAGGATCCCCCAGTTAAGTCTTCATTGTACACCCCATGGGGTCGTTTCCAACACCCTCACTTGTGCTAGTGTGATTATATTGGGCATATATGTTAGCATTTTCATTCAAAATTCACTTTGTGGGTTACAAATAAAGTACTATTCTGGTTTATTGTGAGATTTGTGACCATGTGAATTGTATACTAATAAATTTGTTGATGTCACCGCTTTAAGGACTATAAGCTTTCTGTTGCATTTTTGAATTTTCTCAGTTTGCAAAATACGGATAAAATATTCAACTCTACATGGATCAAACTCATCAAAGTCTAACCCCAGTCTTCTTTCTACAATTCTCACACTGATTACTTACATACTTGCTCATGAAATAGTCTAGGTCTAGTAATTAGAATTTCGCTTAAATGTTGTTTGTAATACTACCACAGTAACTCAAAATGACTTACTGATGACCATAACTGAAAGCCAATCTATTGCACAGTGACTATTTTTCACAGTGGATAAAATATAGCGCCGTTGTAAGCGATAGGTTGTTGAAGCCTTCAACCAAACGATGTCTGAACGAAACCAGCAAAAACTTTCATCCTGTAGAACCGGGTACTCAATGCAATGCTCAAATAACTCATCTGACAAAAAAGTCAGCTGCCTGAGCCACATGAGCGTTTTGTGACTATGCTGCCTGATGAGATCTATGTTGAGCAGTAATCGGTATCATCCTCTCATGGCGGTCCTAATCCGCGTTCTAAAGCGCTCGGAGTTGGACATCGCCCGGTAGGTCCGATCAAAAGAAAAGTGGCATCTCACAATAGATACACAAATACATGCATACGTAAATATATGTATGCACATACATATGCAAACACATACATTAGTAAACGCATACATAATGCATGCATGCATATTACCATGGGACTCAGCAACCATCGGAATCATCATGACATGGCGGTTATGCACACACACATTCATTCATTCATTCTGGAAATTTATATAGCGCCTTTTGAGAGACCTATTCTGAGGCGCATTAATATATACATCAATGGAAGCACGTTGGTTGGCTCCACATGTGTGCGTGGGTTCGCCGATGGCGACTTCTCCAGTTTTCTCTGCTTTGTTTTGCTACCGATGAACTTTCGGTTCTTAATTATATTTAACGTCGTATAAACTAGAGCATAGAGCACCGCTGAGTGGTTTTGTGAAGTGGCGCTATAACAATTTCTAATTAAAATTGAAATACACATACTTCTGATTTGACGCAGCGCTCGTGAATAGGCCTGTGCCATGCGCTTGGTCTTCGAGTGGCACTTTAGAAGTTTGGAGATTACGATTACGATTACGAATACGATACTTGTATTCACTTACCGAAACTCGAAGATAGATTAATCGTCATGACGTTGGATGGTTGACACGTGTCAAAGACTCCACAGACGATGGGCAATTCCAGTGCCTCTTCCTCTGTCACTCCTCCTGCTCCTCCTCCTTTGTCGCCTTCCTCCCCCACCTTCTGGTCCTGCTGAAGGCCCTCTTCTCTCAGGCCCTCCACCGTCATTCGTCTCTTGTGGTCGTTGGCTAGAACGAGAGAGGCGGCCAGGTTTCCCCAGAGGTGCGACGTCTGGAAGCAGGCGAGAAAGAAACCTTTGCAGCGGAACAGCGTGCTCTGTTTCGCCTCCTTCGAGGCGCTGGACTGGTCTGCGGCCAGGTGCCCGATGTAGGACACCTGTGCGCCCCAGACGAGGCTCTGACCGAATCCGACACCGATCGAGGCCGGAATAAGAGTGTAGGCCATCGGGTAGAAGTTCGCTGCCACCCAGAATATGTAGAAGGTCAGTCCGATGACCATTGTCCACTTGGACGACAATCGCCGAACGACGATGGGCGCTATGACGCAACTGACGGACATTGTGCCGTGCACGAGGGCCATCGCAATCACTCCCAGTCTACTAGGCTGGTTGAGCGTCGACTCGAGGTTCTGAATCGCTCGGAAGGCCGTGAAGACAAAGACAAATCCAGACGACAGGACAAAGAGGTTCTTTCGAGACTGGTTGACCAGGGGAGGATCGATTGGACGATCAACCGCCGAGACATCGTTTGCAACGGCGGGTGCTGACGCGTCATTAGGAAGACGCAGATCCATCGAGTCACTCGGCGGAAGTGTGTCGATCCTGTGTTCTTCTGTTCCGCCATACCTCGTTTCCATAGAAACGAAGACTCCATGGCGACGCTCATCGTTGTCAGGGGAGTCGATGGTGAGGAGGTCGATGGGGATGTGATGGCAATCGTTCGTCGTTGAGATGGAAGCCACTGAGGCACAGTCGGGCTCCTGTTCCGTTGCCTGAAGGTAGCTATTGCGACGGACACAGTTCGTCAGCTCGTCCAAGAACTCTGATTCCGGTCTCAAGGAATCGTCGTCCTCGACGGTTCCCGTTGCCTGCTGGTAACTTCCGCTTCGCTGGCGGGTCAGCTGTTGTGTGGCGAAGAGGTAGCTCGAACGTCGAGGTCTGAATACGACCTCATCGTAGTCCTCTTCTTCTTCGTCTGAACTCCTCCACGGCAGCAGAAGCATGTCCTTGGACGGAAACGACCTTCACCGGTTCAACTCAGATACAACTAAGCCCTGAGACAAATCATCACCCACTGCCAGTGGTCGACTGACGGTCTCCTTCGTCTGGTGGCCAAGCAGTTGCAATATCGCATTCGATCCATTTCGTCAGAAAAGCTTTGGAGCCTCACATCGGTCGCTTTTATTCGGAACAGTGTGTGCTGCCATCGCATCCGCATCGCATCGAATCAATCCAATCGGCGTCCGTAGTGTCCGTCCATTCATCCGGTCGACGATTCGACTGATTGTCGAACCCAACTCCGATTGTTGTCCAGCGACGAAGAACTATCGCTGGCCATAGATTGCAGAAACTTCGGTCAGATTATGGGAACGGTCAGGCAGATTTACTTACACGTCGAGCCTGGCTGCGCTTTATTACATTCCATATCGTTTATCTCTGACTGTTCGTCTGTCTCTGTCTCTGTCTCTGTGTCTGTGTCTGTCACTGTCACTGTCTCTGGCTCTGGCTCTGTCTCTGTCTCTGTCTCTGTCTCTCTATCTGTCTGTCTGTCTGTCTGTCTGTCTGTCTGTCTGTCTGTCTGTCTGTCTGTCTGTCTGTCTGTCTGTCTGTCTGTCTGTCTCTCTCTCTCTCTCTCTCTCTCTCTCTCTCTCTCTCTCTCTCTCTCTCTGTCTTTCGTTCACTCTCCACCTCGCTGTCTCTCACTCTCTCTCTTTCTATGTATGTGTGTGTTGGACATGTATATTATCTCCGTGTCTCTCCCTAGCCTGCTGTCTGTACATGTATGTCTGTGCGTGTTTCCATAAAACACCGCGTGCTTATCTTTCGCTGTGAATCACTGCTTTCGGTCTGTCAGCTTGTATTCGCTCAGTGTCTCTATTTATCTTTCTGCCTGCCCTACTACATTTATGTGTGTGTGCTTCTTTATACGCAAAATATAAACTGAGCAAATACGTGAGCGTTGCAACTCCTGATAATGATAAAAAAGTAATCAAGGCCTGAGATAATTAGGAAATGATGCGTCTAGAAACTATTCGACCATGACAAATTCATTAATCATTGACGAATTCATTCACCCGTGACAAATAGAAATAAACATCGCAGTCGATTGTAGTCGCTTGTAATCTTTGTTGTTCTATGCTCCGTATCCGACTAATCCCATCATCAGAGACAATCCATCAGTTGATGCTGCTGCTGCTACTGCTGCTGACTCGAAGAACTAGCATCTACAGCATCTACATCTGCGACGAATGCAGCCGTTCCACTCGTTCCAGCCACTGGCACTGGCTGGCATTGGCACTGGCAGGTGTGATGCTGCATAGCGTCCGGGGTGAAGATGTGTCCGGAAAATATTATCATTGTTTCACGTAACCGATGACGTCAAATAGCAACTGTCAAGCTGAACTATTAATAGGAATGCGAGATCTCGTCTGGGAAAGACATTAAGTACTTAAGATAATGCAATGAACTCAGTTGACCTCGCGTTGCTGTAGCCATAGCTACTGCATCGTTCGTCAAAATAATTATTCGCCTGGTTACACCTTTTGGGCTTCTCATTTCCTCTGACAAAATATATGTCATTTGATATTACGTTAACATAATTATACTTCAAACGACGTCCGAACATCATTTTACTCGGACGTTATCTCGCGTATGTCGTGCTAAATACTGTCTGGGCAACGGAAGTAGTCGGAGGCGGACACATCTCCACCTGTACACTATGTCGCACCACACCATCCACAATAACACCATCTTCATCCACCAGTTCGATGTCCCTGCGTCACGGCTTTATCATCGTCGTTGTCATTATCAGTATCAGCCTCTTCATCATCATGATGTTTTCATTTTAAAAATCTATTTTAAACATTTCTTTTCTTTTTCCACCATTATTTTGTTATTCTTATCAAAATCGTCAAAGTTATTGCCATGAAAGAGAAGACTGTATTTCCTATTAATTTTCTTAATGTTGTCATAATTTTTAACTTTATCAGTTTACATTCAGCGCAATTCAACGCGTGACAACCATTCCTGTTCAAAAGAGTGACATAACAAAAAAGTGACATAAATAGGCCTACTGTATCAAAAGAGTGACAGCTTAAGAAAAAATTTCAAAAGAGTGAAAAATTTATTTAATTACACATGCTTCAAAAGTCACAAAATTTCATTTATTTTCACTCTTAATAATTACTGATCATTGTTAATTCATCTTCCAAATATATTTACATATATAATTATAGGCCATAGCCATGTTGTGTCACTCTTTCGTTATGTCACTCTTCCGTTATGGCAAGCTTTATGTCACTCGTTTAAAAATTTAAAAACTTTTGCCCTAATTTGTGACTCTTTTGTTATAATACCCTGTGACAAATGTTTGGCCACATGTTGGTCCCTTCTATCTGAAGATTTTATCATAGCATAATATTTGCAGAAAAAGAGGTACTACTACGTATCGCATTTTTCTTACTGATTTTGATCCTACAACTATAGGTTTTTAATTTACCACTGGTAGCAGTCACAAATAACATCATGATTTTCTACGAATTCCATCCCTCAAATCTTCAGACCATTTGGATTAACTCACTGCAATGTCTGGCATCTCTTTGGTCTTGATGGTCCACATTCTTGCATCTTTGATGAGTATCATCCTCTTAGTCGTTGCCATGGTCACGGAGGTGGTCACGTGTCGTCGTCATAAGACTGACATCGATGAGCGGCTCACTGTATGAATGCTAGTGAGCAAGCTGCAGGGCATCTTCTGAGTCTATGGTTGGGTCGACGATGAAGGAGGAGATGGGTCTCGATCATTCCGTCGGAACAGCTCACGACAGCTGCCAGTATTTCAACCGGGCTTGAATAACAGACAGAGAAACACTAACAGTCAAACACACATATAAACAGACATAGGCAGGCATACAAGCATCAAACCGATGTCCGTCTGCGTGCCTTTTAATCTACTTATAGCCAGGTTGACTAAAAGTCATACAGAGAGACAGGTAGACGGACAGACAAGCAGACAGGTAGACAGATAAACAAGCAAACACAGAAAAAACTTAGACAAACAGAGAAACGGACAGGCACACAAACATATAGGTAGATGAACATATAGCTAGACAAACATATAGGCAGACAAACATATAGGCAGACGAACATATAGGCAGAAAAACATATAGGCAGACAAACATCTAGGCAGACAAACATATAGGCAAACGAACATATGGGCACACGAAGACAGACCGACATACAATAAAACAGACAGATAGGCAGATTTGATTGATTGAAATGTTGATTGGACAAAACAAGTATTACAGTTACAATCATGAATCAACAAGTACTGTGGAAAAGGAGCCAAGAACAGCTAACAGCTTCTACTAACCTTGGCTCCTCTAGGTTGCAGAAGACACGTAGACGAAGATTGTTTTGACTGTCTGAAATAGATTGGTTGTTCCCTAACAATGTTCCGCTGACATTTGAAAATGGATCATAATTTTTTATGTTAGCGTCGTTATTCCTTGCTCCAGTTGAAATTGGAAACCGGATCTCCCTCATTCGGCATCAACCCTTAAAAAATTCATTCCTGGATGACATAGGCAGGCATACAAGCATCATTTCAGCATCATTACAAGCTTGATTTCAGACCGCAATCCGTGCACATTTCTATTCCATCTTTCCGGAAAAGGTTGCCTAGCAACCATCGCAATGAATTTATTGGTCTTTCTTTAACCCATTTTCCGCAAGCGTTTGAAAGCCGATCTTTTGGGTAGTGGTTTGGTTTTGTCAGGTCGGGACTCTGAGGAGTTTCTCTTTAAATGGCGCTATACAAATTTACGGCTACGACTACGATTACGATTTCATCATGCTTTGTTCCTGCTGTCATACTCTGCATAACATAACTTGGTCTATGCAGCCGGGCCTTTGTAGAGTTTTATATATCGTTACTTGCGCCTACAAAAGGGGCCCTGAAAGATCAATAATCCCACTGAGTAGGGACACCAGAGTACAGATGATAATAGTTAATATGAGGTGATTAGGAATTACCATAATTGAAGCTCATACATGTGCTTAATCGTACGAAGAATAGAAAGAAAAACAAAAACAGCAAAATCACATATTCAGTGCTAACGAGAGAAAACAAAAACAACTGCATTCGTTTGCCACAAATTGTCGCTACAAAACCCAGTTCCCAATAATTTCCGGTGTCAAAAGTTCAATGTTTCCCTGCAATGTTTCTGACGTCTCATCATCTTCAAATCCTTTTCGGCTAAACGCATGGCCTCGACAACGCGTAGACTTGCTCTTGCTTTCCACACGTCATCGTTAATGTTTCCTAACGCCGTTAAAACCGAAATTTATGCACAATCGATCATTCAACAGAGAATCTAAGTCAGAAACGAGAGACCATGGCGACAGAGAACTGCCAATAAATATCGTGTAGGATACCTAAATTGTTGTCTATTCGGATAATATAAATCGGACTGGACCACGGGCAGAGCGATTTGGAGGCTTCTCTGGGGTTTACAGCTTCCCTTCTGCCCACGCAAAATCACCTAATCGTAATCGTAATCGTAATTCAACGCTCGTGAATGAGCTGGTGCCCGGCGCCAAGCTTTCAAGTAACGCTTTGGAAATTTGGAGTTACGAAATCACCTGGATTAAGTGGATCTATCTGAAAGAGAGCTGGACAACCCTTCTGACGTGACTGCCCGTGAACAAGCAGGTGCCCGGCAGGTGCCCGGCGCCTAGACTTTGAGTATAGCGCATTGTATTCGAAGTTTAAAATTAAAGCATCATTATCATGCCAAATCCTCGGAGTGGATTCGGTCTTAGCGCTGTTTATAGGAAGAAGAGTTACATACATAGCTTGGCTCAGAATACTACTAATTGCCAATCTGACATTCACTGACGAATTGCGACGGTTTTGCCACTTGACCTATTATTCTTCAGCTGCAGTCTATTCCAAACACGAGCCAAAAACTCGTTTCCAATCTGTGCACGTAAGCTGGCAACCTATGAGACCCAATCGCCTGCATGCAAGTCGACGCATGCATGGCTTACATGCCATCATGACCAGCAAATTCTCGGACGGTCGGGAGAATTGACTTTCGGATTTAGTTAATTTAGAAAAACTCACACACAGAGTCTACACGAAGCTGTGACTGCGGCGGTTGCTGTATAGTTCTGAGACCGTTCTCGTGTGTAAGCTCTAATCTAGTGGTTAGTGTGCTCGGTTGTCAGCCGAAAGATCGGGGGTTCATACACTTCCAGAGCAGACAGATGTTTCGCGATCTCCGCTTGCATCACCTAGCAAATTCAGCTCTAAATGAGTTGGCCTACACAGACCTACGCTGTCTGTTGGAAAATTGCTGACAGATGTAGAGAAGACAAAGTGAGTGATGTCAGCAGTAATAGTGTGAGGATCTATTTTTCTCAGCGAAGTACGTAAGTAAGTAAGTAAGTAGCCTTTTAATGATGCAAGTCGAACGCTCACGTTTTACAAAATAGGGAGTTGATGTAAACTGTAACTGTTGTTTGATCAGGAAAAGCCCAAAACGGCCCACCAGCTATTAACAGAGACAATGAGCGCTTCTGACGCTATAGCTTCTGCCTGTTACTCAACAATATAAATTGCGTTTGCATGTGTTGAGGCGCAGGCGATTGGACGACATCCAATCGCCATCCATGGCCCGCTGCAGTGTGGTTGCCGCAGTCAGAGCATTAGATGCCGGACATTGCAGACGCACTTGAATATCATCAGCATAAAGCTGACTCAAAACACCACAGGGGGCCAGAACAATAAATTGCAATGTCAGCAGTGTAAAAAATATACAGCAATGGACCGAGAACAGAGCCCTGTGGCAAACCAAAAGGAGTGGTGGCGACCCAATGAGACCGAGTGGACGGTGAACCCAAAGACAGTGCAGGACCAGAAATGTCAAAAGAAACTAATAGACAATGGATCAGAATGTCGTGGTCGACAGTAGCCTATCAAAGGCCGCACTGACATCAAACACAGCCAGGAGGGTAACTGGGTCTTATCTACCGCAGCATATACATCCAAAAATAGGCGAACCAAGAGGGACTCGGTGGAATGGTTTTTCTAAAGCCTGACTGATTTACCGGAAGCAAGTTATTTGAATCCACACACAGTGATGTTTGACAGGATGCAATTTTTCAATGATTTTAGATAAGAATGTTACATTTGATATGGACCGGTAGTTGACCATGTTGCTTAGATTTATGTATGTATGCTTGTACAGTATGTATGCATATGTGTATATGTATGTATGTATGTATGTAGGCCTATGTATGTATGTATGTATATATTTATGAATTTGCGTATAGTATATATATGTATGTAATGTATGTATATAATGCACGATATGTATGTATATATATGCATGTATATGTGTGTATATGTATGTATATATGTACAGTATGTATGTATATGTGAATATGTATGTATGTATGTGTATAATGTATGTATGTATATATGTATGTACAGTATGTATGTATATATGTATATGCATGTATGCATGTATGCGTCCAGTTTTATGACGGTGTAAGACAATGAGAGCGTCATTAAGAATGACCTGGCCAGCAGGAAAAACAGCTCGACGAAATCAACGACTATAATATAGTCGCAAGAAAGTCATATTATGACGTTCTCCTTGCGACTCACGATGAAGAAAGAAGATTACTCTCTTCGGCGAACCGTTTGAGAGCAGAGTGACAAACCTACTGGCAGTGGCATACTGACTGGTTCCTGGCCTGAAATGGCAAATTAATTAGAGGAAAATGAATTAAAACCTTAATATATTAATGAACGAATATCTAAGAAGCGAACGAATGAATAATCAAACCGTTATTGTAATTGAATTGTTCTTTCCTTGTTCGCTTGTGACATATTCTATGGCATATAGGCTATACTACGCAGTTTAACTGTTTTGATGCATAAAAGGCGAGTTGTAGGCCTATCTAATGAGGCATCAGCCCACATATACGTAACTGGTATTTAAAATAAGCCTAAAGGCATTTCAAGGTTGTCTGTAGTCTTCGTGTGTTTTTGCATCAATTACATTCAACAACTGAGACCTTGTTTCATTATTCATTTTCAAGTTTCGACTACTAATTTACCTATATAAAAAACGAAACTAATGTTCTTAATGATGATTAAATTTATATTCGAAACGTCAAGATAACAAAGAGAATCAATACACACGATGATGACGATGGCGATGATGATGATGATGATCATCATCATCATCGTCATCATCATCATCATCATCGTCTTCGTCGTCGTCGTCATAATCATCATGAAGACGACGCTGAAGGGAAGTGATGACGACGATGAAAATGAAACCGTAAAAAAGCTTATCTTCCTGTGCCTCTAACGAAGTGATGAAAATTGCATAACGACTGCAAATGAACACACTCTTTGCTGCAGCGCATTAGGGGATTTATATAGCACTTTAAGCTGGTAGGAGAACTGATACGATGAAGTTTATGCATGCGCTGGTGACGACAACGACGTTGAATGCATAATACTTGGTGGTCATGCTGGTGGTGGAAATATCTGTCGATACATAGGTGAAGGTGAGGACTTCGATTGTAGTTTTCAAAGGCCTCCTCACTCTGACGCCGGAGTCCCAGAGTCATCGAGAGAGCGTTTGTTCTTCCCTGGCCTTTCGATCGACGGCCTATTAATAACAGAGACTCCGCCGCCGCCGCCGCTGGTACACTCTCCGGCCGCCGCCAGTGTCTGCCCCGTCTGCTTATAGCGGACACTATTAATCATTCTTTTTCTCTGCAGTATAATTATATTTACCAAGCAGGTCTGATCAGCAGGCGAGCAGCGGAAGGAAGAGCAGAGGCTGAGCAGGACGCTGAGCTGTGCATCCATCCGACTACAGTATGTCTACCTGTTGGTTTGTTTATATCCTCCGCCGCATCCTTGCCTGAGCCAACCTCAGAGCGACCGACCGACCCATCCACCTAACGGTCTGGCTTGTCCGTGAGAGCCACCGACCGTCAAAGCGTCCCATCGCAACTGACACACTACATACCCCTTGTAAGGCAAGGCAAGTCCACCAGTGAGGGCGGCCAGGTTGTTGATAACGAATATCCCTAGAGTAACCCTCTTTAACTCCATCACACATAATCACCCCGACTAAGATACATGCCCCAATCTGCAGTGCTTTCTTATATGTGAAGTTTCTAGACTGAAGATCTAGAGAGTATTCTGAAGGTGAGCTTCTGGCGCCCCTATGCGGCTAACTCTGGTCGTGGACCGATCCGTGATATAATAATAGTCGACACTGCAGGTGGATGGGACAAGAAGGGCTACGCTAATATTTATCCAGCGTTCCATCCGCAGTTACTCCACACTTCCAGTAGTTTCTCAGCGGTAGACTCGCTCGGACGTACATCGATAGCTGCGCTCTTGTGAACGAAGGACAAACTGAAATGGTAAGCAGCCTCTGATTTTTCAACATCGGGTTACCTAGTCATCAAGCTATCAAGTCTCATCTTACTCGTAAGCACAACAAACCAAAGGAAAAGCGCAAAGCTCTTCGGAAAACTTAGGGCTTCGGAAGCACGTACCATGTTACGTGAATCATTTGCTGTGTGAAGTACTTACTGTAGTATGAGAATCACTTCAGATCGGGATTATTCGGCTTGGAAATAATTGAAATTACTCATCAGAATCTTAAATTAATAATAACTAACTTGAACACAGTCACTGCTATTTACTACGTGCATAAAATGCCGATTGCTTTTTAGATATAAGTCGATTTTAAATAAAAACCTGCTTTGTCGTACACGGCAGCAATATAGATTAATCGGCGTTTAGATCACTCGACTGTTCAGGTCTACGAAGAGTTAAGAGATTGTAAATAAAACTGAGTTTCCATTCCAAAGTAGGCCTATATATTCGTTAATAAATGTCGATTACAATATGCAAGACGATGAAAGAGTGAATGAGGTAGCAGGGAACAAAGCAAGACAGAATATCATTGGCTCTAGAAAAAGTTTCTAAGCGATTTCCTTATCTAATACAACTCGAAAACGTCAACAGTAACGTAATTGTAAAGCAGAAATCATCAGTTGATGACGATTGCTTTTCCATTTTGGGCCTACCTTTGTGACCAGCTTGTATAAAAATTGTAATAATAGTACTTATGATTTACTCAATTATGGTTTCAATAAAGATTTCAATCGATCAATCAATCACTTTGAAGTGAAAGCGGAGTTCGTAATCGGAATGCGCTTGAGAAGTTACAGTGGGCGCTTTGCGTATAGCTACAGTCCTTTCCTCAAAGATTGTCAGCGTTAGCAACATGAATTCCCGGGTTTCATTCAACACTCGTTTGATTTACAGAATTCTCAAATTTATCTTCAATTCGCACTCATTTGGAGTTTTAATCTGTAACCTCAATTGTACATTGAACCACAGAACTGGGCTGGTAGATAGTAATAATCTTAGCTCAAGATGTCTAACCCCTAAGAACCATTTCACTTGATAATATTTTAACTTGACACATAATATGGCGCTAGAAGAGTAATAACCAAATGCGGATCTGAATATCTTTTGATAATTTGCATTCTTGGAGTGAATTCGGTGAGATTGCAGTCCTATTGATACTTTGTTACTGGATAGAACTTAGTGATGGTAGGCACTGTTTTCGGTAGCAGGACATCCAGTTGTCTTTTCTTTTGACTTCCTCACAGATGGACACACCTGCAGGCAGACACAGCTAGATAAGAGAGCACAGAGTCCACACAGGCACATATAGGAGCTACACGCACACATGCAGACAAGCATAGCCAGATACAGGTACACAGAAACTCAGAGAGACAGAGACAGAGGCATAGAGAAATATGTATATAAGGAACATTGACAGATACTCAGAGATACACTTAGACAGAGATGCACACACAGATATAGAGCTGCAGCACGGAGACATTCAGCGAGACATGCATAGAGACAGAGCTAAAGGGAAGTAGGAAGGCGGCATTGAGAGAGATACAGATAAAGACAGAGAGACAGACAGAGAGATAGACAGACAGAAAGAGAGAGAGAGTCAGAGAGTCAGAGAAGGAACGTGTAAGAATAGATGAAACCTTCTAGCCCTGCATGTATTCCAGACAGCCACGTTAGTTGGGCCCATAAAGAACCGCACTGTGCCACTGGTGGATACTGATGGTAAGCTGAGGCTGAACGGAAGTTGATGTCAGATGAATATTGTCTAAATAATAATAACACGATTTATATAGCGCCATAGCACAGCTGATGCCGAAGAAAAGGGTGCTGTACAGGAGTTACAAAAGTCAATGACAGTCGTATGAAAGTTTTAAAAGATGTCTTCAGCTGTGATTTGAATGACTCCAGTATAAAGTTTGAAGTCTAGTCGACAGTTTAGACTATGAACGTAGTTTAGACTCTCAACTACATTTATTAGTAGTTTCGAAGACAGGATGATAGATCACTCGTCAAGTTCAAGGTCTAAGTCGAACAGCCTACGTATCCGTGAAGGGGTCGCCAGATGGAGTCGCATAGAGAAGTCGCTGACAATGAATGCATAATTAGCTGTCAGTCTTTGACTCTTTGGTAAGAAGGTTATGGCATCCACATACAGGTTATCTGTCACGTCTAACCACCAGGACTGACATGGAACTTCGACAGAGCTATTGTTTAAACATTGCTGATCTAATCTTAAAGGATTTATGAGAGGGCAGCCAATGTCTGTTCACATCATGTCTCACAATACTTTACTCTAGATCACTGCGATACCACCAAGAATAAAACAGTTAACGTTTGTCTTCCTATCCAGTGAAAACTGAAATGTCTTTTTTCTCCAACACTAGCAGATCTATATTTAGTGGCACAATTAGAGGCATAATTTTCTTAAAATTCTTGTTTTATTTATTTCAGGCTGATCTAAGCTCAAGCGAAATCGAAGGTAACGAATCGAAAACTATGTCTACTAATTACTTTAATTATTGCATAATTATGATTATTATTATTTTCATCTCGAAAGTAATCAATCGACTCTTATAGAGTTCAATGACTATCGCTCAAATGCTTACATTCTATATAATTCATCAGCTATGTTTACATAACTGTACAAAATAACTTTAAAGACATCGATAGTTGATAGAAATTTTAAAGAAAATAGGCAGACAAAAGCAGTTAAAAGGAAAGACAGGTCGAATCGAATTGTTTCGATAGAGCCACAGTGATCAACATAGCCTTTGTGTATTATGGAGACGGTTTCTGCCCTTCACACTAACTGCTATAACGCGACTTAACATATAAAATGAAGATCACTTCTGCACTTCACTTCTTGTGTGATGACCACACAGTATGGCAGGCGCACAATGCAAAGAGAGAGAGAGAGAGAGACAGACAGACAGACAGACAGACAGACAGACAGACAGACAGACAGACAGACAGAGAGACAGAGACAGAGACAGAGACAGAGACAGACAGACAGACAGACAGACAGAGAGACAGAGAGAGACAGAGAGAGACAAAGAGAGAGAGAGAGAAAGAGAGAGAGATGGATAGATAGGTAGTTAGATAGATAGAGAGACAGACAGACATACAGATAGAGACAGAAAGACAGACAGAGGTAGAAGAATAAAGAGACAGAGAGTGAAAGACATAGAAAGATACAGTGAAGGAGACAGGAGAGGGGAAGATAGAGGGAGAGAGAAGGACAGCGAGATGGGGTATGATGCAAAGAGAAAAGAAACGAGAGAGATGGAGAGAGTAAAAAAGAGATAGAGAGAAGGAGAAAGTCACAAGAGAAGGACAGAGAAAGAAGTGAAAGAGAGGAAAGAGGGAGAGAGGAACAGAGAAAGAACTACGAGAAGGAGGAGGATAAGGAAATAGATAAAGAGTGAGCAAAAGAAAGAGAGAGAAAGCGGGAGAGAGGGAGAGAGGAAGAAAAGAGAGATGGAGATGAGATATTGGTTTATCTTTTGGGTCCAGCCTCAGTTGACGCGATGATTCACCTGTGGTGGTGAATTACGAAGCAATCTATTCACGGAAATCAACACATCAGACAATAGGTGAAAACACACAAATTTAAGGTCACTTTGAACATTAATGGAAAGTTCAGAGAAAGTTAGAAAAATCAAGAAAGAGGAAATATAAATGTAAATTTGCGCGTTTTCTATAGCGACCCTATGGCCTCAATCCTCCTCATTTTGCACATTCACACGAATGGGCGCCACACCATTTAAGAGCCCGGGGTACGGACCAACTGGCTAGAGAGGGGAGATCCAAGGCTATGGGGACACTGAGTGGGATAAAGATCTGCGTTGTATAAATGTAAAATCAAGGCTGACAGTTAAGATTAAGCTGAAGGATAACAGCACATAACACAGATGCTAAGAACTGGCCCTAAGGACATTACAATTGGGGCCAAATTCCTGTCTGTCTACCTTTCTGCCTTCCTTTTTGCCTGCCTGCCTTCCAATCTGCCTTTCCAAATCAAACAGAATTTATTTAGCGCCCCTTAAAGGCCTTCAATCCTGCCAGTCTTTCTGCCTGTCTGTCTGCGGGTATAAGGCCAGCCGCTTTGAGGACAAGTTTCAGGACAAGTTTCAGGATTGCACCTGTTGTCGAATTCTTTGGTTTCTCATCGATCAACCGCAGGAGGATCGAGGATTTAGAGGCCTAGAAGTTTACTTAACTGAAAACAATAGACCTACATCGTGCATTCCTACATATAAATGTGCACATACATCTGTGTGTAGATATATATGTTATATATATACATATATATATATATATGACACATATGTCATTTAGCCAACAGATATAGATCACACATGTATGTATGTATGTATGTATGTATGTATGTATGTATGTATGTATGTATGTATGTATGTATGTATGTATATATGTATGTAGGGATAGCATCGGTGTCCGATTGCATGCGGCTGCAGTGGTCCGCATCTCTCTGTGTCTCCAGTTAATAGGAATTGCTATAAATAAGACGGCTGCTGCGGCTGAGTGTTCGGTGGCTGCGGCTGGAGGTCTAGGCGTCGGTGGTGTGGACCTATTAAAAGTCGTTGGCCTGTGCCTGGCTGCGGTGGCTGATGGGCGAACGGCGTCGAGCAGAGAGAGGAGGCACCTGTTGTTAATGCCTCAGGTAGAAGCTGGTTGTCGTCGCCTTCAGCCTCCCTCAGTGAAGCATCTCGCCGCATCGGTGCAGAAGGCGAGCCAAGAACAACCTTAGACCATGCTGTCACTAAATAAAGCACCTCTCTCTGTCTGTCTCTGTCTGTCTCTGTCTCGGTCTGTCTGTGTCTGTCTCGCTGTCTCTATCTCCATCGCATAGATTCCGAGCGAATTAAATTTCCACGACCAACTGAGACGTTGTCCTGAACTCGTTTTATGTCCTGCATTCCCTCGTCTTTCTAGCAACAGCGTGCTTGCTTTGTGTGAACTTATTAATCCGTCCTATAGTCATTCTTGTCTTAAACTGTTGGCTTAATCGGAATCCCGGATGCACTAGCCAGATGGAGATTTGGCCGATGATAATCGCTGATCGCCTTTGGAATCTAGATAGCGTCAACTATCGTTTGCTATTAATTCAACCAAAAGCAGACATTGTTAGAACGAAGTGATTCCACTCGGTCGAACTTTTAACTCCTTTTCTTGATTGGAAACTCATCTGCGTCAGCCATCTTTCCTTTGGATTGGATGTCCCCAGTTGATTAGTCCTTCCAGTTGAAGTCATCGTCTGCATCGTTATTCGTCATATAAGAGGGCGGGTTATCGAAACGTAATAGAGGAGCACGAACATTCAGTGCAGAAACTGCTTTCAATTATCTTTAACATAACTTCCTAAGCTCAGTTTTCTGATGAAATGTTACCATGATATATATATATATATATATATATATATGTTACCATGGTATATATATATATATAATGCTGTTAAACGTCGAAAATATTATCTTTGCATTCATTCTTCCTCGCCATCACGGTGGTCATGGTATCGCTGCAGTCATTAATATAAAGTAAAGAAAGAAGTAAAATTCCCAAGTCTCCTAGTGGAACGCATGCAGGGTAGGGTGGTGATCATTATTATAACGCGCTTTGGTTCTTGAGTTAGCAATGGACGAATCCCATGGTCCTCGACGCATGACTTTCCGTTTACTTTGCCCAGCTTATGACGATACTAACATAATTATTCTGCTTGCTGCAAAGAAAGTCTAGGTTCTTTAGTACCATGCTTAACATTTGTGTCGTCATCCCCGTATCTGTTGTAATTAGCGCTAAAGTTTACTTATACGCAGCTTTTTTATTTTTAAAATTTATTATGACTTAAGAAAACATTGGAGACATAAGGAATTAAAGAACACATAACTGAGAAACAGCTGTAAGGAGAACACAAAGAAGAGGAGGAGGAGAGCGCGGAGGAAGGGCGAGGAAGACATTGCGCCCGAAGAAAAGGAAATCGGAATCTGTGGAGCGGTTGAGTTTACCTTAGCAACTGAAATAATAAACAGACGACTGTTTAGTCAAGTCATCTCTTCTGCATGAATTAGACGGAAGTAGACAAATCGGCCGATAGTTTAAACGTTTTTCTTTGAATAAATAATAATAATTGATCGTTGGTTTTAGAACGAAATCCGTCTTTCTTACGCTAGATGGAGCCACAGCAGCGCTCAGTTTCGGCCGCAGAGACTAATCTTAGACATTAGAGCCATAAGCATTCTGCGTTCCTGTACATTATAGACCCAAAGCTGAACGGAGCTTACCGCTAGACCTTCCGCTGAACATGAGACCCGCTGCAGACTCCTTAGTACACCGGCCTCGACTGTCACACGGTGATGTATTGGCTAACGAACGATTGACTGTTTTATGCGGACTGGAATAGGAGCTAACAGTAAGCAACATGTTGCTTTCCACGGCCACGCTGGCAACTGTTCGTTGGCTACCTGTGAATACAGTGTAGACAGGGGCGTCTATCCCCCTAAGTCATTGGAGCAACGTCCCTTTTCCCCCTCTTCTTCCCCCTCCCCGTTCCTTCCCCCTAAAGTGGTGGCACACACACTGACATATCTTCCCCTCCCCCTATTTCTTGGATGGAGCATTTGCTCCAAGGTTTCTATGGTGTGGACGCCCCTGAGTGTAGGACCTAATTCAAAGATATATAGTTAAAAAACGGACGAGGAGAATAAGGAAGGAAGGAATCACGAGAAGGATAGACCAAATGAAGGAGAGTGAAAAATTGAAAGAGCGATAGAACGACAGATGTTGAATAGTGAAAGAAAAAGCGACCGAATGAGTTGGAGTTATGGGAATGAAAAAGCGCGAGAAAGAGATCATGAGATACATACAGAGAGTGCACAAATAGTGAAACAAAAAATGAGAGAACGGTAGAAAGAGCGAGAGAACGGGGGAGCCGAAGAAATCATTAGAGGTAGGAAGACCATATAGATGTAAAGCAAAACTTTCAGCCTAATTTCATCAAATAACGGAAAAATTTGTAAGAAGATGGAAAGAATTTTAGAAATTGGTGGAAATTCTATCGTATTATGACGGAGCTAATAGGATGGAGAACTGCCCTCGCTGGTTCTGTCACCTGCTGTAGATCTTTTTATCAATTGCTATCAACGATAGGTTACTGGGCACCACACTGCCTAGATCATCCAATTTTATTTGCTTTTAAATGAGTTTGACACTTATAATTTAAAGTCTGTAACTTATCGATATTATTTTATGTGGAAGAAGAAATTCGGTATATGGAGCAGTCGCAAGGCACGCTTTGTACATGGTTGAATTCAGTTCAGCACCATCATTTCTCGCCCTTCATTAGTACAAATTAGCGGTCTGAATCCTAAACAGTATTCAACCGAAGATTGACGTACAAAATTCTCGAAAAGAAGCACCTTAGACAGCGAAACGCGTAGTCATAGTTCCAATGTGAATACACATACGTTATAGCCTATTCCATTCTTATGACCTGTTAGATTATATATAACCGCGTTTAAACTGGAAGGAATAAGTAAATTACTCGAAATTACTACTGTTAGATCGCCTAAGTTTAACAAAAACATTAAACCGATGACCGTTTTTATTTAAATCTGCATACAACTTGTATATTACCTTCTGCCTAAAAATAACACGTACCTTAGACTTTTGATATTTTAATTAAACCGACTCTTTCTTCCTTAGACCTTTGATATTCCGTTTCAATCCGACCTGTTTAATTAAAATTAATGACCACCTTGGAGCTTTGACGTTTTCTGTAAACGCAAC
>OY744606.1:62072542-62125042 GCA_963556255.1 Allolobophora icterica
CATCCCACCGCTTATTGAGGCTCGTAACCCCCGTGTTCATATTCAATCGATAGTTCAATCGATAGTTCAATCGATCTTTCTGCGAGGTTGTTATTCAATCATCATCTAGTCAATCTATCGATGAAATCAGCAGATCGATCAATCAATTAGAAAATAATTAAATGAGCAAGTTGTGATATAACTGAATGGTCCGTCAACTGGACTTGCAGTGTTTCTGTTTCTTTTGCAGGTTTTATCACTAAGGTACTGGCTGGACCTTCGGACAAATAAGACAATCACGTGGTTCCTTCGTCACAAAGCCATCGTGTCGTTCCCCTGAGAAACCATCCTGTGTACACAGGCTTTTTCCTCGGCTTGCTCTCTTTCTGTCTGTCTGTCCGTCTGTCTGTCTGCCTCTCTACCTCTCTGTCTCCCTCTCTGTCCTTCTAAATCTCAGACTCGCTCCCCGTCTTGTCTCCTGTCTCTCTCTCTCTCTCTCTCCGCAGAAGCGTCATCATCGAATCGTCTGACTTCCGGTAAAGACCGCACAGCTGTTCATATTTATCGCGTGTCCGAAACACAGAAGGGAGGACGACTCGAAAATAACTTTACTTCATCTCTTTTTCGACAGAACATTTTGTAGCAGTGCGAAGACGAGCGCGTGAGCTTTCGTTGAGTTGAGCCGTTTTTTTGTTGCGGTGACCAGTAAACGTTTAGAAACTTTCCATCGGCCTTTTTTATCGTTGTCGTTAGCATGGCAAGAAATACGTGGAGGTGTCTAACCCACGGACGCCGTTTCTGTTGAGCTTTGGTGCTAGAGTCGGAACACGACGGTAGTACAGACGGCCTATGGAGTCCGACCTGAGTTGCTGCAGTTTTTTTTCAACTAATGCAACTATCGCAGTTGAATGACATTCTGTTCTGCGCTTGTTCTGGATTTGCTTTTTATCTCCTTCGAAGTAGCATTTTATGCAACATTTGAATAAAACTGAAAATGTATTTCAAAGCTATACTTTAGAGACGCTTACCCTGACGTTAGTCGCGAAATTAAATTTGAATCTAAATCATTACAAATCTGTAGCACTGTTATGGTAAAGAATGCTGTTAAGCTTCACAAAACCTTCTGTAGTTACGTAGTTAATGTGACTACTGATTAAGGTTGTAGCCTTTCTAAGCGCTTAGTACTGTTACGAGTTCATTTCTTCGTAACTGCGATTTGTTATTGAGACATTTCATGTGTAGATTTTGATTGTTTAACGGCTGTTGTTGTCCTATTTCAAACGTTACTGCAAAGGACTGTTTATTCTATCACCAACAGTCACGAGTCACGCTTGTTTACGTCATCGCTGCTACAAAATGGTAAGTTGAACTTGGGTAGGGTTCAGTTGCACTCGGGGCTGGTACCAACACACCCCCTCTATCCATCTCTTTATTCCAAAATATGATCCCGTTTGTATCCTCCAAGTGTCATAACGAACTATAGAGAACTTGTAACTTGAGTTTCGAATAATGTCTTTGAGTTTCATTAAAGAAGTTTAACAGCTGACTTATGTTTCTGTTTTATATTCGACCTTTCACATTTTGTCAGTGAACTAAGATACTGGCTAACACCACATAAGCAAATGCCATTAGTGATTACGATAGGCCTACTAGAGTCAGATTTATGTGATTAAGGCTAAGTGATGGCTTAGGAAATTTCTATCGACATTTAGCTTTTTACAGTTTAATCATGTTTGATAAATTACCCTATAGCTACAGACTCTTAGAAGACCTTGCTTTGATATTTATACGCATATTCAAAATATATGTAATAGGTCTCTTCAGAAATAAATCTGAGGTCTTGCACATTCCTTACGCCATTGTTAAGTAATTGTAATAATATTATATTTATTGTTAAATATAGACTCCTCACGACGCATTCCATTGACCCAATGTATTCGTCAACTATGTTTAATGATGAGACAAACTCCACCACTGCCCGAACTCTTGTAGTGCAAGTACCAAGTCCGGATAATAAGAGTGACGCTTATCATCTTTGTTATGCCACAGCGTCTTTAAACAGCAACTAACCAACTATCGCAAGTCTCATCCAATAAAAAATATAGGCCGAGCAAAGTCAGCGTTATAGGCTCAGGCAGCCATAGGATGACGTCAATTGTTGGAAACTGCTATTAACCCTTTTAGATCTCAGAGAATCCAAACACAGAGGAAAGGCGTTTAGTAACCTCGAGAAAGCTCGCAACACAGCGCTTTTGTTTAACCAGTTAACTTTAGACGTTCTACGCGTGTCTTATTTTCTATTTATAGGATGGGTGTTTAATTCTAAAATTCTTGGCTTGCTATTCTAAAACCACGTGTAGAATAGAATAAAGTTGACAAGTAAAGCACCATAGCCATCAGCGTTCTCCAGATGTAACGATGTCACAGTTCTCATTCATCAGAAACTAAACGTCTGCAGCTGTAGAACGACTGTCCCTCGTCGTATACGTTCGTCGGTCACTCACCCACAGAACCAGGCCCTCAAATGCATTAACCCCAAAATATCCCAAAAATCATCATCGCTATTGGCGTCAATCATTGTCAGCAACATCATAATCATTATCATCACTACTATCATCAACCTCCATCATCGATGACAACAATGAGAACAGCAAAAACAGCAATATGCTACTAACAATACTAGTAAATGGAAGACGTAGCGAATTCGTCGTCGCAATTTTAGCCAGCTATTTTGAACAAACGTCGAAAGAGTTGAATCCGGGAATTTCGGAGCTTATCATGTTCAACGTAATTACTTGGAAGTTAATGTGGAATATTAGAATGAATCCGACTCACAGTAATCGAGCTTTTTGTTGCTGAAGACTCTCCAGGTTTCGGTTTGTACTGGTCACTCGCTTATGTCCTTTCGTTCTCGGCATAAGACTTACTTTTACCAAATTGCTTATCCACCGTAGATTGTCTTAGTGGACTGATCTTCTGGATATTGACCTGATTACGACTTGGTTTTCTTGCGCCGTCGGTTGATGCCTTCTGCATTAGACACCGGTGTAAAGACTTCAGGCTACCCCCCATTTCAAGTTACCCCCCCGGTAATCTGAAATCGATTTCACATTACCCCCGATGGTAGCCTGAACGCGATTTCAAGTTACCCCTGCGCTGTTCACATTACCCCTATCTGATTTAGCTAAAATGATAAATTATTATGCTTACAAGTCATGATATGTTTATTGAATAAAACAGTTGAAACATACAAGATTGAAAGCTAGTCTCAATATTTGAAAAAGAATTTTAAAAAGTCACAGAAATGTTAATTGCATCAAAATCACTCCACACTAGTTCAAATTGCCTGACATTTTACATACAAACTTAAGATATACACAGATTCAACTTAGTTGATGTAATTGTGATCTACAAAGAAAGATAGCTTGTAGTAAGCTTGCATCATGTACTAGAAGGGTAGTGAGAGTTTAATAATAAATGTTAACAATTATTATTATTATTATGAGATAGTCGAAGAACGGGCCCCATTTATTTGAGGGGGTAATCTGAAATCGTAGGGGTAATCTGAAATCGATTTCAGATTACCCGCCCCCCGCCCGGTAATCTGAACGCGATTTCAAGTTACCGGGGGGTAATTTTTGAAATAGGGGTAATCTGAAATCGCTACACCTGCGCAAAATAGAAGCCGTGAATTGATTAATGACAATATATCGGACGATGTAGGAGTTCCCGCTGGCACTCCATAAGGGGTCTTTGATATCTGGCGTGTGCATAATCCCCTTGAAATGTTTGGCCGATTTTTCAGATGAATTCGACACTTGATGAATCCATCCGCAATTCCCGACGGACAGATGAAGTTTAATTGACGGGTTCTTAAACCGAGGGCATCGAGGTAATGCAGCGTAGGCCCATTTCGAGGTCTCTTACCAATTTAGTGTCCCAGCTTTTGTACTCGTGGTTTGGCGGCCAAACTGTGACCATACCTACGCCAGACACTGCGTGGCTAGTGCACATTTTCTTAAGTTTGGTGCGTTCATTTTGACTTTCATTCATCAATCGGATCTTTTAGGCCACTGGATGAGTTAAGTCGAGGAACAAAATGAGTAAGCAAAAGGCAGTTCAGAGTCTTCGCCTGGCCATCCAGGTTTGAAACAATTTACATTTTTGCCAAAATTAATGAACTTTCTTCCCAGCAAACCTCGGCTTAATCACACAGTCGAGATGTTTTTGCTGCTCTGTTGAACCTGTGCCTTCAAGAAATCTTTGACACACGCTGCAATAATAACCTTCAGTTTTGGAGGGAAAGACGACAAGTCTACCGCAATACTGCCCAACTTGTTGAAGACCTTGTACTCTGGCTTCTCATGTAATTGCAGGGAAAGAATGTGTTATATGTGTAGACTTCTAACAACTGGGTGAAAGAACCGCATGCAAAAGGTCACTGGTAAATTGGTAATAAGAGTGTTTCAAAACTTAAAAACGCTGTTTTTGATGAAATTGTTCAATCTTGGTTTAATTTGACGCTAGCTAGATAAAGAAGTATAACTGAAACAAGAATTGAAATGAGAATTAAATTATAACTGAAATTGTTTTAATAACAATAGGGGCCTAATTGAAATTTGAACTGAAATTAAAGACATCTGAACTGAAATAGAAGTAGGCCAAAATAAAAAATTATTTCCTTAAGTAAAGTAAAATATCATTGGTTCCAGTCATGTTTGTTTTTGTGAATATAGGACCGACGCGCTACCGACATATCTATCATGCAGTAGATAGCGCACGACAACTTGTACAAGCTGATCTCGACAGGTTGCTCTACTGCGATAACGCAATCTATGAAATGTCTTGCTTTTGATAGTCGTGCTGCTGAAGATAACCTCACCTTCCAATGTTTTTCTTCGTGTGGAATATACAGCCGAGAATTTCTACGATGCTGTTCCATAGAATATGGAAAGAGACGCATGGATTGGATCGACATCCGGATTTGTCAACAACACTAGTTTGCACTGATCATCCTTTAGACACGTATAATTTCATCGGAAGTAATTAGGCCTAATAAGATTTCTGATTTCTATTTGACTTGTTCTTGCGAAAGAATTATGATCTGTAACTTGCTTGAGATGATAATGGAAGAAAAAGAAATCGTGTCCTCTGCTAATGAGCTGCGTATTGAACTGAGCGTCCAACTTTGAAGAATAGTTGGGTTTGCTAAGCAAGAGGAAGCAGCTTAGTTCTTCAGAGATTCAGAATAATGTGAGCCTAGTAAGAGCACTAATTATCGACACATCTATGCAAACACATCCTTAGAAAAATTTGTTAGCTCACAATAAGAGATTTGCACTTCAGGTGGCTCTACATATTTATACCACTGTGTTATTAATAATAATAATAATAATAATAATAATAATAATAATAATAATAATAATAATAATAATAATAATAATAATAATAATAATAATAATAATAATAACGGTTGGCCATGACAGTCCAGCGGTTCTACGCTGCTGCTTTTCGCCACACTTTTGCACTTCCGGATCTCGACAAAGATGGTCACTCCAGAGATTAATTCTCACATGTTTAGTTTCTGACTCCTGAGGGATTATATGTACCTCGGGGGAAAAAAAATAAAAATAAAAACAACAATAATAATAATAATAATAATAATAATAATAATAATCTTCGTTTAATAATATTCAAACTGACAATTACGCAGTATGATTACAAATCAGTATGAACGGATGATCACAAGTTATTACAGGAGTCGTATTTAACTGTACACGGCAGCCATGCAAGGCGCCCATCATAGTTCGAGAATTCGCATTTTACGAATTTTAAGAATTTAAAAAATTCACGAATTTTAACGAATTTTAAAACTTCAGTTTTAAAATTCGTTAAAATTCGTGAAATAATAAAATAATAGAATTCTTTGCCATGGCAACGAATTTTATTATTTGTTTACTTTTCACCTTTATAAGCAAGCAGGTGTCAATGTCATAGACAATCAATTAATCAATCAGCCGTAAAAGATAGCTGACTAGCAACACAATAGTAGGCCTACGGATATTCAGTTATTGTTCTACTTTGAGTCTTGAACTTCGATTTCTATTATAGTTGGGGTGTATGACTGTGAGTGTCAATCAGCAGAATGAAAACCACCAATGTCCAGCTCCAGTGTGACCAGTCAGTCAGTAACACAGCTTGCAACCAAACATGGTTAAAAAGAGTTGGAAACGTTCACTGAGCTGTCCTCTACTTCCTCGTCCTCTGATTCTGAGTCAGGAATAGCCCACTGCTACCACTCGACTTTGGTTTCTGTATTTTCGCAATGCAAATGCTCCCGAATTCGGGCAGAACAATAAAACAAATTCCTTGTCACAGAAATCACTGTATTTTTGGATTACCCTTTCCTTCTCCTCCAAGATAACTACATACTTCCACTCCGGTCCATGTTCTTTCATCTTTAAGAAATTAGATTTTAACAAAATTAACTCGTTACGTAATAGGTGCCTACATTTTTATATGAATTTTACATTAAATTCTAGGCAGAAGCTTAACAGTTAACATAACAAATCATGACGTCATCAAATTTGTTTTTGTTGCTTACGCTGTTTTTGCAAAACGCTCCTGTCAATGTAAAATAGGCCCAACAATGGCCCAACGAATTTTTACGAATTTTTACGAATTTTAAAAAAACCAAAAATTCGCGAATTTTAACGAATTTTAAAACCGAAAGTCACGAATTCTCGAACTATGGCGCCCATCACGTCCTACATCTCATTTTATCAAACGCGCCATCTCGCGAATGAAAGGCTGAGTGGACCTAAATTTGGGGAGGTAGCGGGAAGCGATCCCGCTACCACTTGCTCTTCACGCCAGTGATGTTACCACTACTATACGGACCCCCCCAAGCTCTATCTGTGACAGAAACAGAACTTCAGAAATCTCTGACTAGAGTCCTGACACAATATGAACATATAAACCACGGTTTAAATGTTTGCAGCCAAATGTTTTCAGCCAAAATTTTGCTAGAGGCTTGTAGCTTATAAAACGTTGCACCGAAGAATTCACTGTGGCAAAACATTGATAACTATTTATGTTGACTCGAAACACACCAATTTTTACTTAAACCATTCTTTGCTCAAAGTTTGCCCTATTTTTTACTTTACCGGTAGCCAAGGTGGAATATCTGAATGAGTTCGAATCGTTTCTTGTCATATTAATCAATCAATTAATCAATCAATCAATATAAACTTTGATATATCTCCCCTTCAAGCTACCTAGGCTACAATACTCAGAGGCGCTCTCGGCCCAGCCGCAGCTGAAAAGAAAGGAAGTTGACCTTGGGAAGGCCGTTCCAAGTGGGTCTATATACCTAGGACTACAACCCTTCATGGTGAACGAACTTCTTCTGTTGCTGGACCTAGACTTTAGTATCTGTTCGTTATGATCGGTCATTTTGTTTCAGCATGATACATACCTTTCCCTAATTACTTATCCACCATAAGGTAAATCTCTGTCTTATCGGACTGATCTGATGGAAATTTGCCTATTACGCAGTGATGGGCACTAAACTATTTTTTAGTTAAACTAAAACTATTTTCCAACTAAAAAATACAGTTTAACTAAAGTGGCAAACTAATTTTGGAAATTAGTTAACTAAACTAAAAAAGGTAGTTAAACTTTTCCAACTTTTTACGACAAACATTTTCACAATAACAGAGGTTAAGTGAACTGTACTAATGCAGAGCTTCAATTACAGTTTCACCTTCAAACTATGCAAGTGTACTGTTCTAGCATACAGTTACACGCATACTGTAAGTAGTGTATGAATTTGAAAACACAGGATGTTAATAGTAAGCAAGTAAGTAAGTATATTCTTTATTATACTACCTGCAAACGCACTGTGGTTAACAATACAGGTTATACAAATAGATGCATAAGAAACTAATAAATATAACAGCATACCGAAAGACAGATTTAATTTTGGTCAAGTGTTCAAATAAGTGAGTGAGTATTAATTAACTAATGTTAATGTTGGGTAGAGACAAAAATCTATACATATAGTTTCCTTATATGCAAATTTGTCTGTCGCAGGACGCTACGTCACAAACGGCTTCTGTTCTATAATTGTGAAACCGTTTGTACTGCCGTCTTGACGACGGTCGTCTTGACGACGGCGATCAGAGCATTTTGACAAACGATACATATAGGCCTATAATGATACACTGTCGTCACGTCATAATTTATGACGGGTTAATACACTAGTTATATAATAATTTTAGAGGTATAACATCCTGGTTATGAAACTTTTGCGAGTAAGCGCATCGGCCCTGGTTAATGCTAAAACCATGCATTGTTAATCAATAAGTTTCGCGTTGAGTTGTTGACAGTGTTCAATGTTCATTGCGCTAAATAATTGCGTATTGCTGATTTTTAATTAACTTTTTTAGTTAGCAACTAATTTTTTTTAGTTAAACTACACTATTTTTTAGTTAAACTTCATCCTTAACTAAATTTTTTTAGTTAAACTAAAAGATAGCAACCATTAGTTAACTATTGCCCATGACTGCTATTACGGTTTGCTTTGGTTGCGTTTAGTTAGTTGGTGTCTTGTGCATTTGACAACAGAGCGAAACAAGTTGTTAATTAATAAATTAAGTGTAATATTCACCAGTCATGAAATAGCGCCTTGTCATATTATGTTTCACGGAGTAGGTAAGATACAATATACACGTAAAACAACATCTTTTAATAAATCAACACAATACGTCATTAATCAGATATAATACTAGGCTACGTCTATTCATACGAAATACGCTCCAGACTAGTCCAGAGTGTTAGAGCTACGAATTTACCACAGCTGCAAAAAATCCTCTGCTTCGAGCTAACCTCTACGAATTGCCATAGAACCTCCATTTAGTCATCGTCACCATCGTTCATTGACTAATGAATAGTTTTCTACGTAGTACTAGATCGAATAACTGATAGACCTACTGTTTAAGTGTCCTCTAGCTATTCTAAGCAGTAGTAATTGAATAACTGCTAGTTGTCTTTTACCAGTAATTTATTACTAGTAATTTGAATAGTACAGGGCCTACAAGTAGTTTAGTATCTTCCTGTAGTTATTTTGGTTTCCGTGTCGTTATTTGCACGCGGTGGAACATCCCTGTTCCTGTTCCACTTTCTGATGCGACGCCGGCAGTAGAGCCATCGAACGCCCCTCTGAAATTCCTCGTACTTGAGGAAGTAGACGAGAGGGTTGAAGCAACAGTTGGAGTAGGCGAGAACCGTCGAAATGTTGGCTATCGGGTCGTTGAGATTACCGATTGAGGTGGCTAAGCCGAGGAAATATAGGAGTGTCACGATCTGCTTAAATGTGGTGCACACAACAAAGACGAGTACAACGAAGAGGAGTGTCTTGAGGATGTTCTTTCTTGCGTGGTTCCAGGTCTTGCTTGCCATTGGTTGGACCCTGCGGTTCAGCGATCGAGCCATCCCCACGTAGCAGAACCCAATGACGGTCAACGGTAAGAAGAACTCGACCAAGAAGTTCAGCACTCCGACGAGTTTCTTGATGTGGAGGTTCGGAATTAATCCAGAGATGCAAACGCCGTTGATCACCTTACAGGCAGGTACTGTGAACGACATCTTGAAAATAACCCCAGACAGGTTGACGACGACCAGAGAGTATATGACCATTCGGCGGGTCAGTCGGAGCTTGTGCTGAATGGGATAGACTATTTCTGCGTACCTTTCGACGGTCAGAGCTACTATGCTGAACAGCGACGAGGCAAAGAAACCCAGAAAGACGGATCGGTTCTTCCATAGCCGACATATGATTTCTCCTACAACGCCGTCCACGACGCCTGTCATGTCAACCGAGTACATCAAAATGACGACGATGCTTAGCAGGAGATCGATGACGCACTGATTGGCTAAGAAGTAGTTAGGCAAACGCTGACGAAGAGGTCTATAGCTGAACATAACGACGCTCGTCTGGAGGTTGCCAACGACGCCCAAAACACCGACAGCTATGTAAGCATTACGAATGGCGGGGTTCAGAACGGTTGATGATGCAGAAGAATTGGAGACATTGAAAAGGGCAGAGGAGAAAGAGGAGAATCCAGTAGGAACTTGAGAAGAAAGTAAACTCAATGGGGTTTGAGATGCTGCTGAGATGTTCGATTCTGTTGTCAACGCCATGCTGTCTTATTCGTTTATTGGACGTTGAGATGATTGAGATTGAAAAGTCTCTCTATCTCTTTTCTGTTTCTCTGTATGTGTGTCTCGCTCTCTATCTCTGTGTGTGTGTGTGTGTGTGTGTCTCTCTCTCTCTCTCTCTCTCTCTCTCTCTCTCTCTCTCTCTCTCTCTCTCTCTCTCTCTCTCTCTCTCTCTCTCTCTCTCTCTCTCTCTCTCTCTCTCTCTCTCTCTCTCTCTCTCTCTCTCTCTCTCTCTCTCTCTCTCTCTCTCTCTCTATCACAGGTAATGCACAATGTTTTTATGGCTCCAGATGAATTTTAAAGAGGAAGCAGACAGACTCCACAGCTAATCAACGGTCAGCTGTTTAGTAATTAGACGTTCTTGCGACTTCACCCTAGTAACAAACGCACTTGAATATACTTTATGTTACAGAAATACTTGGTGAAATTAAACCTAAAAATGATGCGTGAGTCGTTTTGTAGTGGTTAGATTTTTTAATACCTGTACATCTACATCGAAGGTGGTATTAATTATGAATGACAACATGCAGTGTTTACTTGCACAATAGGCATTTGATTTAGTAAATCGCATGCCATCAGTCGAGCATGACGTGCTTGGTTTATCATGCATGACAGAAATAAGTAGCCTAGTTTTCTGAAGATTAATCGTCTCATGCATAACCATAGTTGAAGTCGCATGCTTAGATGACGCTTATGTAGGCCAATGCATTTGCAGAAGTCCTGTTGTTTAAAACCTTTGTAGGCAGTGTAGGCCTACTACATATTAGCATAGTTATTGGAACAGTAAAACCTTTATTCATTAGATATTTTATATTATTTGAATTACTTTACAGCTTCATTGTTCAACTCATAGTAAGTCTACGTTTAAATAATACACATCTTGTGTAATGTAACGGAGCTGCAGACCGTACAATTTTTTTACCCCAGGGACATCTGAATATTATTTATTTATTTATTATTTGCTACGAAGATTTTTAACGCGCCCTAAGTCATATAGAAATGTGTGAATATAAAACGACAGAGGCTTAATATTTCATGCTCACAAAACTCACACCTGCAAACAAGTTTCTACCCCTTCCGATTGAAGACTTGATAATTTTTTGTAGGCCTATATGATTTCGCTACAATCAGCTGATTAAATTATTTAATTTTGTTTTTGGATTTGAAAGATTCAACAAATCCTCACAGAAACAGTAGGTTATGCACGCCGCTTTTCAATTAAATTAAATTAAATTAAAGTTACACTCGGCTTTATCTTATGCTGTGTCTTTATACTCGTATTTTTAAAAAGTCGATCCAATGACTTTTATCCGAACACAAGTTTTGCAGCGTTGCCGATAACTTTTTGCCTATGATTTCACTCCCGTCTACTGCACATTTTATTTGAATTTGACTTTGGACTTAGGGTTGCCAGGTAGTCTTGAGGAAATTACCGGACTATGGCGAGCGCGTCATGAGGGTCTGGGGGCGATGTCCCCAGATCGGTCCAGGGACATTGGGAAAGCCTCTGGGGTCAGAGGGGCGAAGCTCCCTGAACCTGACAAGATAACGAAATAGCAGTAACAATTGAAAAGTTACTTTTAAAATGAACATTAAAAACAGTCTGATTTATACAAATATACTACACTGTGATTTGTAATATTGAAAAAAGTAATAATAAGACGGTAGCTTTAAAAAAAGGATGACTTTGGTAATGCTGTATACATTGGCCTCTCCTTCTCCAATATGCACAAATTTAGTCTATTCTTAATGCTGTTGCTCGGCTTAGAGGTGATAATCCTAAGTTTGCCACACCTCTGCGGTTCTGCCTTTATTCGTGACTCCCTCCACTGGCTCTCTGCTCAACAGAAAATTCAGTTCAAAACCCTCACCTTCATGCACAACTGCCTCACTGGGCGTCTTGCCTAATGAATTTCTGCACCCTGGTTTTTCCTTGCTTGACAGGACCTCCTTGCGAGGTCCTGTCAAGGACCTGCCTTATGGTTGTTCCACGTATGCACTTTTCCACTGCCCAATCCAGGAGCTTTGCCTGTGTGGGTCCTTCAACCTGGAACAGTCTTCCCAGTCACTCTGCCAAGAGCTTCGTGTCCTCTCTCCCCTTCATTTCCGTGGACGCATTAAAACTTTCTTTTTGCCGGTGCTGGCACTGATGTAGGTCGAGAGCATAGCTGATCTGAATGGCGATATATAAATGTCCGGTTACAATTACAATTATGATGAGTTAACTCGTAAGTCATAATAAACGAACGCTTGCGCATTGTACACTGACAGTAGGCCTACAGTACAGTTTCGTAATTTTGTCATCGTAAATTTCAAATAAAATTTGATAATAAATGTAATTGTTACGAACTTACGATAGATACTACATACATTATTCTCGGAGGACCTGGACATCATAAATTTTATGATGTCGAGGTCCTTCGAGAATGATGTATTCCAACACTTATTGTTAACAATAATTATTTACCGAAAATTACCGGACACCGCCATGTCCGGTAATGTCTGAAATTTCTGACCGGACAAATTGTCTAAATACCGGACTGTCCGGTTCATTACCGGACACCTGGCAACCCTATTTGGACTCAGTAACAGTAGGTTTTGCCAGCTGCTTTAAAATTTGGGTTTAAAGTAAATTTTCTTTGTCTAGTGTCCTTTGATAATCTTTTATATTTTATAAGTATGTGGAATAACGTCTTAGCGGAATAAAACATTAGACAAAAGAATGAATCTTTATGGTCGACTTCGCCAGAGGCATGCAAGTAGGGCCTACACATACGCTTCAATCCACGACTCACCTCTCTCACGTTCGACATACAAGAGCCTAACACTTCCACAATACACGCTTTGCTTGATCTCGATTCTAACAATTATCTTGTAGACTACTGACTTATATAGCTTACTCTGAACTGCAAAACAGTTTATCGTACGCGTTGTTCCAGCAATGCGACCCGCCAAGGAAGACTCGTGCTGAGATGAATAAACTGCAAAAGCAACTGAAACCAATTTATAAATGGTCTATCTGTAAAGCTAGAATAGAGAGGATTGAGAGAGGCACTTGTGTGCAAACAATTTATCTAATGTCACTTACGAAGTCGAAGCACGTAGACCAGTTTTCTTAAACTCTATTTGCATAATTTTCTATAGCTAGAAATGAGATTACACTGTCGCTATTTTCAGTGATGGGCAATAGTTAACTAAACAGATGCTACCTTTTAGTTTAACTAAATTTTGTTAGTTAAGAATGAAGTTTAACTTAAAAATAGTTTAGTTAAAACCATAGTTTAACTAAAAAATTTGGTTGCTTACTAAAAAGTGTAACTAAAAAATCAGCAATACGCAGCTATTTTCCGCAATGAACATTGAAGACTGTCAACAACTCAACGCGAAACTTAATGAATAACACTGCATGATTTTAGCATTAACAGCCTGCGTTTTCAAATTCATACACTACTTACAGTACACCTGTAACTGTATGCTAGAAAAGTACACATTAAATCATTTAAACACATAGTTTGAAGGTGAAATTGTCATTGATGCTCTGCATTATTACAGTTCACTCAACCTCTGTTATTGTGAAAATGTTTGTCGTAAAAAGTTGGAAAAAAGTCGAAAAAAGTTTAACTACTTTTTTAGTTTATTTAACTAATTTCCAAAATCAGCTGCCAACTTTAGTTAAACTATTTTATTAGTTGGAAAATAGTTTTTGTTTAACTAAAAAATAGTTTAGTGCCCATCACTGGTTATTTTAAGTTTTTGGCTTTGAAGATCCATCTTTGCCTTTGAATGAGCGCCACATTGTGCTAGTTTTTTGTGACACGCTACCGAGCGGTGTGGACTCTCCCGCTCCCGATAGTAGGACGCGCTGCAGTGTCCCAAACAGGTTGCTCTACTCTGATAACACAATCCATGATCTGGTTTTGTTTTTGATAGTCTATGCAGGTGAGAATAAACCCTCCTCCAAAAGACCTGTTCGTATGGAGTACCCAGCCATGAATTTCCACGATACTATTCTGTAAAGATATGGAAAGAAACTCGTGAATTCAAAAATACCGCGTCCACATCTACGCTTGTCAAGTACACTAGTTGCACTGGTCATCCTTTGACAAGTATTATTCTGCCGGAAGTAATTAGACCAAATCGGATTTCCGACTTCTACTCGTGGGAACGAAATTAGTTTGTCAATTGCTTGAGCGGATACCTGGCAATGAATTGAAATGAAGTAACATCCTCAGCTAATGAGCTGAGTTCTGGACAGATCTCGAGCGTCGAGCTTGTATCATATTTGAAGAATAGTTGGATTCGCTAAACAAAGGGTCTATCAACTTCTGGTGCAGATTGAGAATAATGAAGTTGAATCGCTAATTGACGACGTATCTACACGAAAACATCCTTGTAAAATTGTGCTAATTGACAATGAAAGATTTGCACTTCTGCCGGCCCTACAAATTTACAGTACTGTGTATTATTTGAAACGCACAGATAACTGTATGTAGAGCTACTCGTCAGCATGCCTACATCGATGAAACAGATTTAGTTTAAGGTTGCTATGTCCTCTTATAAGGCTTCAAATATTCACAATAATAAGGACTCGAATGAAAATCCATACTTTATCTCTTGAGTTTAGAGTAGTAATTAAAATTATACCTGGAACATTACTACACGAAAGTTTCCTCATTTAAGGTTACACACACACACACACACACACACACACACACACACACACACACACACACACACACACACACACACACACACACACACACACACACACACACACACACACACACACACACACACACACACACACACACACACACACACACACACACACACACACACACACACACACACACACACACACACACACACACACACACACACACACACACACACACACACACACACACACACACACACACACACACACACACACACACACACACACACACACACACACACACACACACACACACACACACACACACACACACACACACACACACGCACGCACACACACACACACACACACACACGCACACACACACAGCCTCTGAATGGTCTATACCGCGAGAGGCGCTTTATAAATGGCCATATACAATACAATACACACATACACACACACACACACACACGCGCGCAACCTATTATTGTGCAAGTTCTAACACACATACACAGTCACAGAGAAATGCGAATCTGAAACCACGAGAGTTCACAACAGTTCTGCATTGTAGCTCAGCCATCAGGGTCATACCCGAGGATCTCAGACTGCGAGGAGTAATGGATCTTTGGCTGAACCGCATTACACAAAAATTATGGGCTTGCCACAAGGTCACATACGGGACAAGAGGTCAAGCGACACGACGCTTGACCTCTTCTTCACCTAATGTTTTCGTTGGTTATTATAGACCCTATGTAAAGTTTTCAGCTTCACGCACACAGATAGATATATAAATAATACAATGTAGGGTTGGTCGGTAGCGTTCGGAGATAAAGCAGTCCACTGAATCCTCGCAGAATAGGCATTGTACTGCTTCAATAGGTTAGAGCAGCATATTTGAAATTTAAACGACTTTCAAATCTCCTGCTTTATTCAATTCAGAGAGAGGACTTGACGAGATCACATAACGGGTCTGCACTTAGTTTAGTTGCCCACGCAAAATCATAAATGGGAGTTAACTTTTGGCCTGCAGGAGTCGAAGTAACTCTCAGCAAATCCTACCACGGATTTATGTCATTAAGTAATTATTATTAGATAGGCCCTATACTTTTAAAGACAACATAGAATCTGACGCAAGGTGGCAGCAGTTGAAGAGGACTTAGTTTACTCTGAGCGAGAAATATATTTGGGTTCATCTGGTGCTCATTACTTTGCAAGTAGGCATACATAGAATATATGATTCTCAGGACTAGGACTCCGGAACTGACTTCTCACCTTAAATTATGTTCGATGGGAAGTTGACAGTTGAATAAACTAACCAGATAAATACCTATAAAGAGGAAATCATTAGGTACTTGATCAATAGTGAATAATCCAGTTTTTCTGTGACGGATTGTGTCCAGCGAAAACGAAGAGCGATTTTGATTGGCCAGAGTCTCAGTTAATTAACACACAGTGACTTTCAATCTCTTTGTATTGCGAATTCAATAAATTCTACATTGATGTCTGTAGTGGAAGTAGTTCATTAGAATACCTTGCATAAAAGACACAAATTTGAGTGCATATTCGGGTCAATCAATGTGTGACGTTCAATTTCATGTTCTGCTGACCTAAACAGCTATTAAGTTAACGATGACTTGCTAAATTATACGAAACGCTTGAATCAAGAGACCAACAAATGCATTATGCAATGGCGAGTTTTTAGACCGATAGGGACTTTACGTAGAATGCAGATGGGCTCTATGCAAGTTCCATATTGGAATATGGTTCGTATACTGATTGCAACACATGTTTCAAGGTCGAATTTACTGTATATACATGACAACTTTACTTCATAGTAGGCCTTTAGAAGTAGTACCCAGAGTCAGTCGCTAAGAAGTTACCGACTGACTTGAGTTAGCGACTGACTTAGCGACTCAGTATACTAAGTCGCATGCTTATCGACTGACTAAGTCGCTTAGACTCATCGACTGAGTTAGCGACTTCCTATTAACTTCATCATGTTATCAGATAGCCTATGTCCAATAGACATACCTGATTATCTAACAAAATAATGCTCGTTACCGCATGCTGTACTGAGCGTGTCATCATTTCCGTGGGCAGTGAATGGGACCCATATGAACTCTATACGGGTCCAATATGTGGGCCAGCGGACAGGGGAACGACCGATGACTGTGAAAATTAATGTTAATGTGAATTTGTGACGCATTCGAGTGTTTATAATAGGAATAAAGCATACCACTAAGTCCAAGCCAGTGATATTTCAGTTTTGAAAATAACTTAATTCCAGTTTTAATTCAGTTTTGGGTTCGTAATTACTAATTCAAAGACAAAGAACATGGAGAATAAGGTTAACGCTTGTGAAATGTGGATATGGAGGAAGATGCTGAGAATATCTTCGACTGAGAAAAGAACGAACGAATCAATACGAGAGGAGATTGGAGTTGAGAATGAAGAGTCGTTAAAACAAACTGCGACTAGAATGAAGCTAAGGTTCTTTGGACATGTTATGCGATCTGATGGTCTGGAGAAGGAAATGATGCTGGCGTGTGGTGAGGGGAGGAGAAGACGGGGCCGCCCAAGGAGGAGATGGATCGATGAGATACAAGATGTAACTGGTGTGAATTTGGCGGAATTAAGGGACTTGTCATCGAATAGGAAACAATGGAGAGTGTTCACCATGACGATCGCTAGAGCTCCACGAGCTGACAGCACAAGGTAACAAGGTAATTACTAATTCAGTTCAAATTTCAGTTCAGAAATTATTTCCGTTTCAGTAACAGGAAAATGTTAGTCTCAGTTTCTACATAGATAGGCCTATATTTGCAATGATAGACAACAACATGGGCGTACAATTGATAATATGTTACCAACTGTTAATTAGTAGAAGCGCTGTTCTGTCATTGTTTACTTGGAAACCGCGATTAAAACAACAAGCAAAATATTAAGTGAACGAAGTCGCTAGCAGTCGATAGCTTAGCGACTTTGTAGCTTAGCGGCGGCGGTTGTCGTCGGCTTACCGACTAACCGGGGTCAGAGGGCAGATGTAAATTACCAAACATCACAAGCAGTGAACTAATTGAGTGTGTATTCGTATATATGTCCATGCGCATAATTATGGCGGTGGTGAATTTTTACGTCTGCGAATTTCTAGGCCGCTCCAGCCGAGAGAACCCATAAAGGATTGGAGGTAATATGACGATCGCTGCCACAAAAGACGATGACATGGGTTAATGGATCGGCTGGCGCCTTCTTTGTTTAAGGGATGGGTAGCAGAACGTGTGCCAGTAACTCCCTGAAAATTGTCACCTACTTCTTTAGCACGGATCGGTCACGTTTCCGAGGATAGAGCAAGTTGACTCTCATAATGCTCGGCAGATATGCGCTTCCGGCAGAGATGCTATTGATTCACGAAAGGATTTTCTTATTACTTCTCTGTATTATTTCTATTTTTTAAGACTTTATTTAATAAAGGACCAGATCACCTTTTTTATAGAAAACTGTTTTTAGGCTTGCAGTTGTTTATGGGCTTTTGTGCACCAGAAGCTGGTATTGAAAATATTATCATACCGCCTCAGACGTATACGTCATTCATGTCGTTTAATCAGCCATATATAGTAAAAAAACAGATGTTGTTTTATCTAAATTTCCAAAAACCTAGCTGTTGCAATATTAAATCAACTATCTCTGGCAGAAAAGCAAGAATTGATTATATAATTATCTAAATTTCTACAACCATTCCTGTAGGCCTCCAGAATCTCCAAATCAAACGCCAGTATAGCCTAGCTGTTGTTAACCATAAACTAAAATGTTTGTGGATTTGTGAATTCAAAGTCATGTCTTTCATTTTCAACAGGATTTAAACAGGAACTCGTATTGCTGTAAAAATTGGTTGATTACCTCTTAACACTAATTGTAATTAGTAACTTCTATTGCGTCGGTGTCTAATGCACAAAGTACTAGATGAATAATTACCAATTAAATACACCGATCAAGCCAGCTGTTGACTGTGAAAAGAATTTAGTCTTTCTCGGTTTAAGTTCATCATCAGCCTGTCCAATACCGATCCAGTAGCAATTTTATATCTGACAGTAATTGCTATAATGTCTTGGAAAATGCAACATTGGGACGTACAACTCGATAATATAGAATAATATATTTTTTATTGCAATGTCTATACAATACGCTAACGAGATCTAAGCATAATAATACTCCAAAAAGTAAACTAATATGAGCGGTCAATCGTCACCTGATTCTCTAAACAACGGATATATATCAGGGACGACATCTTGGACTTGGATCATTCGACTGAGGCGCAATCTCAACAACAGTAACCCAATAATCATAGACAGTCCACGCATCTGATGATTCTCGCTTGAAGTGGCGCTATATAAATTGCATTTAAAATTACAGTTCACAATTACAATGTGCTAACTGTTGTAGCGATTGACAACAAAAAATGAACCAATTACATAGTCAAAATCAACCAATGAGCAGATGTCTTTGTAGTTTAAAGAAGCTGAGTAAAATATATAACAGCATAACTTCTATATATAGCGCAGACTTCAGTGTAATGAAAACAGAAGCTGCTCTGATTGCGGTTATTGGCTACTGGAGTGCAAGGCAATCAGCTGAGGTTAGACGGTTTCCAGACGTTTGGTATCAGTAGCGTCAGGCTTATATAAGCTATCGCATATGGCGCTATATAAAAACGTTAATTCACTTTATAATAACACGTAGTTGCTGAGAACTGGATCCATGTACCCGTGTTCTGCTAAGTTATTCCAAGTAAACAATTATAATGTACTGGTTTTATTGATATAAATACGACGAGTCGGCTTCTGGAACAAAACACTGTCTTCTATTATATAGACAAGAGTTAATTTGGTACGAAAACCGGCGCCTAAGTTTTTGTTTAAAGGAAGGACACTAGAATCCTGGTGACTGATGGAGAACGTCTACCTTCTGCTACTTTTGTATTAGTGCGTATATTGGCCTACTCTTCTGACTCTTATTAAAGCATTTTCTGCCTCTGATAAGCTAGTTGTAATTATTTTCAAATATCCCTTTATGATTTTAGCAATTTGCTCTCAGTCTTTAGAGCTAATTGTCTTTGGGCTGAGTAGACTTCATCATTTCTTAATCGTCCTAATTTATCTCATTTCAGGGTGGAATGCCACTCTTATCATGGAATGCCTTCAATAGACTTCAATTGTTTTCATGCTAAACTCATTGTCTTCTTTGACGACAGATGTTGTCTTTCGACATGGCAAAACCGGACAGAGGACTTTCTTAGCTCCTCGACGAAACTCATCGTACTGGATCATATAGATGATTGGATCAATGCAGCAACTCAGAAACGACATTATCTGCGAAACAGCAAACCACCAAGAGTTAAAGTCGACTTTGTACAGATTGTAGAACTGAAACAGGAGCAGGAATTGCTTGTACGAGACACAGATAACGAAGGCAAGCACAACGGTGATGAGAGTCTTTATGATATTTCTTCTCGCGCGTATCATTTTCGGATTGATTGTGGACGCTGGTTGTATGGTTTTCCTCAGCGATTTCGCCATTCCAATATACGAGTAGGCGATGACCATCAGAGGAAGAAGGTACTCGACGAAAAAGTTCGCCGTCCCAGCTGCCACTTGAGCTGCAAAGTTTGGAAAACTCAACGACTTGCAAGAACCGTTGACTACTTGCGCTGCGGCCATGATGTAGGACATTTTGAAACTCATCGCAAAAGTCGTGAGAATAGCTATGCTGCACAGTACCTTCTTCTTCGTCATCTTGACACGGTGCAGGATCGGATGTGCAATCTCCAGATACTTCTCGAACGTAACTGCAGCCAGACTGAACAGAGAAGAAGTGAAGAGACCGAGAAAGATGGCCCTCGATGACCACAGTTTGCAGTATACTTCAAGTGCCACTCCTTTCAGGTGGTCCGTCTTTTTTACGGTGTTCAACAGGACGAGAAAGACGCCAGTTAGAAGATCCTGAATGCTTTTGTTGACGAGGAAGTAGTTGGCCAGTCGTCGACGCAGAGGCTTGTGCAATAGCATCACGAGAACTGCCAGTATGTTGTCAACAATACCAACGAGACCAATCGTGACATAGATGATATTTGTATAGTCAGTTAAGTCATTGCTCTGCGCTTTCGGTCGGCTGGTGCTAGTAGCAACAGTGAAATTGGTTCGGATGATTCTGGACGTCAGTGACTCATCGCTAGTGTTCGCACTCCATTCGACACATGTCGTGAGTACCTGAGAATATGAGTCCAGCAACGTCGTCTCGTCGGCCATTTTAGTTTTGGAAAATGCTGTTAACTATAATAAGAATTATGGCTTACTGTCGACGCGGGTATGATTCGACAACAGTTGCATCTGAAAAGACACGACACAGCAAGAGTAGACCTAATATAATCTTATGTTACCCAGAAACTTCCCTTACTGCAGTGATGGTAAGATACTGTACTTTCGTTTTCGATTGTTAAATTGGCTTAAATTGGTATGAAACTGTATTTGTCTTATCGATTAAGTAGTTGTCAAAAACTGGGTTGACGTCTTGGCCTCTGTCCAAAAATCAGCGATGCAGAACTCTCGTTTAGTATCGGTCTTGCATGGACTCACTCCCTGGATATTTGACCTGAAATGTGACATTAATAGTTCAGCATTAGTCTACAGTAATCCTTCCTATGAGGCAGCTTACTGGATCCAACTGTAGTAAAGGCTAACGTGAGACTGGGTCGGTGAACAGTGTACGATAGGCGTCGTGGAAAAGCTGACAAACAGTTTAGTCGAAACTTTGATGAAGTAAGGAAGCTGAAGTTCTCTTAAAGAACTCGTCAAAAGCGAAGTTCGAAGGTCAAGAGATATTCTATAAGCGCGAATATGACCATTGCCGTCAAACGACAGGATGAATATTTTTTTAACTTTCCCACTTACATGATATTTCTGTATTGACTCTAAAAGAACGGAGGAGTGGATTGACTTCAAACCAGATTACCTGGTATTTCAGGTCTTGACCCATTCGTTCGTCACCCGCACACCACCTTCATTAGTTTCAGCGACATATCAACATGAAGCTACTACTCACTCGAAGTGAAAGTCTATATAGCACCTCTATCATCTCCCAAAAGGCTGTGTATGCGTGCAGCTATAATTTTATATAGACTTCTTTTAGAATAGTGAGTTGACCCAACTTGTGAGAATATCTTAGTTTTTCAACATTCGATTACCTGGTGATTCACCGCTGTCGACAAGGCAAAGTCTTGTTGAAACAAACATTCAGTGGATGTTGTAAATGATTCTGCAAGTTTTCGCAATATGTGGAGCCGAGAAACCTTTAACACCTCTCGAAAAAAATAAATGAAACCAAGAAAATATCTACTGATTTTAAAGAGAAATCTGCAAACGACTCTAGCAACAGACAGGAAATTGTCTTCCTCTGGTTTATAAAAGTTTTCGGTGCGTGACAGTAAGGTCATTAGCAAAGCAGGTGAATTGCTTTGCTTCACCTCATCTTCCTTTAACTTGAAAAAAGGGCGAAAAATCAATAAATTTGTCGATATCGACGCCCTTCAAGAAGCTGTCGATTGGCTTCAGAAGTCGATGCAGCCGTGTATACCAGGGACACGACAGGAAGCGAAATCGAACTAAGGATCGTCTCACTGAAGTCAACGCCTCTGGATAATTGCATCCTGTGATTGCGTCCACGACTAAAAGTCGATTTAATTACAGAAAACGCCTCAATTTAATGATCTTTGAATTTTGAAACTCGACAACTAAATCTTGCAATTGGTTATACCCAGAGAGTGGAACTCCAACAACCGAGCATATATTGTCACGGTTGCAAGTTGGGACACTATTAAGTGCATTCTCTGGGCTACTATCGTTCAGTTGAGCTTCAACGTGAAGCTACCAGCAAAGAATATCCTTGTAAAATCAGGAAAGACCAAACATGCACCTCAGACTACATGATTTAGTTAACAGAGGTTGGATATGATTTACTTAACAGGATTTATGATTCAGTTAACGAGATTATTTCTATAATTTACTTTATAGTGTTTATAGTTGAGCAAAATTGTTATACCTGGTTCTATTATTATTGTCTGTTTAGTCCCGCTTTCTATTAACAATTCATCAATAATAGGAGATAAAATTTCATGCATCAGATTTGGATATAAGATTCCCTGCCAGCATTTCCATGGCCATTAGATATGCCCCCATATGGGTTCTTCACGGGTCCCACATAGGAATATGGGTCTTGTGTGGGCTCCGTGGGTATGTTGACAGTTTTAACACTGGCTGTTGAATGTATTTAAATGTAGGACTCAAAGAATTTTTTCTTAGGTTTATTTCGTCCCAAATAGTAATAATATGTATCTAATACAACAGTACAAGCAATTTAGCATGTATAAGAAATAAACCAACTGATAAATGATAAAGTGTCTAATCAAAAACAATTGTCCCGATCTACCTTAAAAAAGTCAAGATTTACGTTAAGAAAATCTTCTCTTGAAGCGAAGCATTTTATTTCTCTTATGTAGCTAGCTGTCGAAAAGTTGCAGTAATAAAATAGATCATCAAATTTATGTGCAATGCATATTGGATGGACAATTAGATATTCAAGATCAGCTTATTTGCCATCCTGTAGCTACATGTAGACTTTCTTAAACATTCGTTGGATCTATTGCGTCATCCTTTAAAACTGATCCTGTTCCCGAAGAATTCCCGAGATATGAGTCTATAGAAATTTGCGATAACAATCGCAAAAGAATAGAATTTTCTTACAATACATTACATAGTACTTGTAATGAGACAGCCATATACATTAATTTCTTATGATACGTAGGCCTATTATATTCTTGCTGCAATAAGAGCACGCAACTCATCGTAGTTTCCTAATTAGGTTACCGCCCAGCCTTTGCAGCTTCAGCCGATCGCAGTCAATAACAATAGACGGGCGTTGAGCGGCAGAAGTCAGTAACAGGGGTGGATCGCTAAGAAGAGTTAAGCACATGTCTAATGAACGTTGTCGGTTGTCGAGAAGGACATTTCTTAACCGGAATGCGGTCAGGGATAAGAATGATAAAAACGGCAACAACACCAACAACAACAACAACAACAACAACGATAATAGTAGTAACTGTAAGAACAATAATACCTATCATAGCAAATGAGATTAATAAATTTGCATCGACTAGGAAGTATTAACACGAATGAGAACAGCTCGTGACTTCCCTCCTTTAAGCGCCGCAACACGCAATCTCGTGCTACATAGCGATTCAAAAGAAAAATTAACTCATCTACAGTGAATTGCAGGCCACCTTTTGTCATGAGGGCGGCGTCTTGCCTTCATTCGTGGCATTTTTTTCGTCGATTCCGATTTTACCTCTGGCACGTAAATCTCTTAATAATACACTTTCAACAATGCGTTATCATCATTGTCGTTGTAATCGTTGTTGCTGACGGACATCTAGTCACACTCACGAGGATATTGCCATGTATCCCTGATACCCACCCATTATACCCTGTGATCGATCGAGTCGAACTGCTACGATCGACTTGGCTCGGACGACGATCGACTCGATCGACTTTGTCGACTAGTCGACCTCTCGTCGACTCGACCGACTTGGCAAATAAACGATCGACTTGGTCGACTTTGTTGACTTGGACTGTAGCCAAGTCTCTTAGCCAAAATTGCTGACGACTGTTACATTCTTATATTTCAATTGCACACAATTGCACACTATTCATCAGACTGTAATTGAACCAGTACCGTATGTAAAATTTCAGGCATTATAATGAAATTTGTGGTTGACTTGAGCTAATCTCTCAAAAACTCATACTACACACTTCAGACAAAAAACTTTAAACTGCTCAAGATTACTCAAGTGAGTCAAGTTAGTTACTATAGTAACTTGAGGAAGCATTTCTGAGACAAGTTATCATACCTTGGAAGCTCACGATTATGGGGCCGAGGGCGCAGAGAGTGGCAAGTGAGCTTAATCGGCGGCAGCATTGTATGTAATACAATGTCATAGCAGGGATTGTGCAAAATACTAGCAAAGAGACTAACGTCGGCATTATTACAAAGTGCCTCAAACCTCAAAACCCGCAGAGCGTAGAAGGACTGCCTTGCCTTAATGATAAGGTGTTTGATATGACTAGAGAACCCACATTTCTGATTAAGCTCGACGTCAAGAGTATTAAGAGTGATACCATCTAGAATGGAAGATGGGGGCGTACCAATTTTAGGCCTATTTCACTGGTTTTACATATAATATTACAGCTTACGTTACAGCTGTGTACCCAGGCAGTAATCTGCTCGAAATCCATCTCAGTGTTTGTGATGCTTGATGCGGATACTATATACAAGGTAAAAATCATCGGCATATTTTAAAATGCGGTTGCTTTTGTTCATTGTTTTTAAACCTGACTTTAGTCTCCACTAATCTATGCCTATTGCAAATTCTGTCAACTGTTAGAAGTCCGGCAGTTACGTGCAATCGCTCACAATATGTACAGTTAGTTGCTGAGCAAAAGAAAAGTATCGTGCACAAAGATGATTTTGGGCATTGGATGACCTGGCCGCCAAAAATAGTAGGTAAACTATTTCAGAGTCGAGTCAAGTCGAGGAAACAACGATCGACTCGACTTGTCAAACCATTTGATCGACTCGACTTGCAAGTTGATCGAGTCGAAGATTTTTCGATCGACTCGACTTGGCCGAGTTTCGATCGACTTGATCGACTGACTCGATCGATCACGGGGTATACCACCCATACAATTACGTCATCTAGTTTGTTGTCTAATTGTTTGTAGTTGGCAGTAAATCAGTCATTGAAATTACCTGTGCAGCGGAACGTTGTTGTGTGGCTACATATTTGTGTATGGACGACACTTCGATCTATCTAGCGTCTTTCTTTTGATGAAACTCTCAGCTCTCTCTCTCTATATATATCTGTCTGTCTGTCTGTCTGTCTTTCTAGCTCTCTGTCTATCTATCTATCTATCTATCTATCTATCTATCTATCTATCTATCTATCTGTCTGTCTGTCTGTCTGTCTGTCTGTCTGTCTGTCTGTCTCTCTCTCTCTCTCTCTCTCTGTCTCTCTCTGTCTCTCTCTCTATGCCTCTCTCAGACCCTTATCATATATAATTTCTTTTACAATATACAAGAACTCGAATAAAAAAGTCATGTTCCTCTCTCGAGTATATGGCCATTTCTATACATTTATATTTATGTATACCCAGATACTTTGTTAAACAGTGCTATAAACGCAATTAAGATCATGACTTCATGGATTAAATTAAGTCTGTAGGTATACGCGAATTCTAAATGCGTAAATTGTGTAACAAAATTCAAATTGAATTTAAAACACTGTAAACCTGTAACGATCTTCATTAATGCTGTAAGGCTGTATAGAGATTCAAAATTGAGGATCCTTTGCCTCTGCAAGTAAGAAATGAGGCATACGTTGAACGTCTAAATTAGAAAGACTGGTAAAACTAAGCCGATGTGTTTCGAGCCAACATAAGCTTAGTAGTAAGACCCTACCAATGTTTTGCGGCAGTTAATTCTGCACTGCAATTTTTAGCAAGCTATTCAAAGCAAAAGGCAGGAACTTTAATCCGCACATTTTGGGTGTTAGCATGTTGAACGCAGATACCGGAAGCCAATATGGAATACTTGAATGAATCCAATTCGTTACTAATCATATATCCACCTCAGACTACAGTCGTTCATGGTGAACGAGCGTTTTCTTGCTCTACCTGGACTTAGAAACGCTCTTCCAGGATCTGTTCATTCTGATTGGTCATTTTTTTCGTTCTCGACATGATACTTACCTTTCCATAATTGCCAATCCAGCGTCGGGTATATCTCTGTCTAAGCCGACTGATCTGCTGGATATTTGCCTACTGCAGCTTGATTTAGTTGCGTTTAGTTAGTTGGTGCCTTGTGCATTTGACACCAGAGCGATAAAAGTTATTAATTAGATAACTAAATGTAATATTCACCAATGAGAAATAGCGTTTTGTCGTATTATGTTGTTTCATGGAGTAGGTGAGACAATAGCAAGTACAATATACGCGTAAAACAAACTCTTTTAATAAATTAATATAGTACGTCTTCAAACAGATGTAAAATACATTTATTGAGGCGAAATGGGCTACAGAGCGTTAGAGTCGCGAATTCAGTACCGCTGCACAAATCCTCTGTTTCGAGCTAACCTCTACGAATTGCCATAGAACCTCCTCCTCGTCGTCTTCATCCTCGTCTCGAGTCTCGACATCATCATTGTCACCATCACCGCCATCTGTTGTTGACTAATGAATAGTTTTCTACGTAGTACTAGATCGAATAATTTGCTGTTTAATTGTCTTTTAGACATTCTAAGCTATAATAGTCGAATAACTGCTATAGTTGTCTTTCTCCAGTCCATATGACTAGTAATTCGAATAGCTACAAGTATTTCAGTATCTTTCTGCAGTTATTGTGGTTTCAATGTAGTCATTTGTACGCGGTGGAAAAGGGATGTTCCTGTTCCTGTTCCTGATATGACGTGCGCAGTAGAGCCATCGGACGCCCCTCTGAAATTCCTCGTACTTGAGGAAGTAGACCAGAGGATTGAAGCAACAGTGGGAGTAGGCTAGTACCGTCGATATGTTGGCTATCGGGTCGTTCAACCCGTTTGAGGTCATTACGTCGAGGAAATATAGGAGTGTCACGATCTGCTTAAATGTGGTGCACACAACGAAGACGAGTACAACGAAGAGGAGTGTCTTGAGGATGTTCTTTCTTGCGTGCTTCCAGGTCTTGCTTGCCATTGGTTGGATCTTCCGCTTCAGAGACCGAGCCATTCCCACATAGCAGAACCCAATGACGGTCAACGGTAAGAAGAACTCGACCAAGAAGTTCAGCACTCCAACGAATTTCTTGATGTGGAGGTTCGGAAATAATGCAGTGACGCAAATGCCGTTGACCACCTTACAAACAGAGGCCGTGAACGACAACTTGAAAATAACCCCAGACAGGTTGATGACGACAAGAGAGTATACGACCATTCGGCGGGTCAGACGGAGCTTGTGCTGGATGGGATAGACAATTTCTGTGTACCTTTCGACGGTCAGTGCGACTATGCTGAACAGCGACGAGGCAAAGAAACCCAAAAAGACGGACCGATTCTTCCACAGGCGACACGTGATTTCTCCTACAACGCCGTCCAGGACGCTCGTTGTGTCAACCGCGTACATAAAGATAACTATAATGCTGAGCAGGAGATCGATGACGCACTGATTGGCTAGGAAGTAGTTAGACAAACGCCGACGAAGAGGTCTATAGCTGAACATAACGACGCTTACCTGGAGGTTGCCAATGACGCCCACAACACCGACAACCAGGTAAGCATTACGAATGGCGGGGGACAGAACATTTGGCGGACTGGTTGATGATGCAGAGGAATTGGAGACGCTGGAAAACGTAGAGAAGAAAGAGGAGAGTCCAGTAGGAACTTGAGAAGAAAGTAAACTCAACAGGGTTTGAGATGTTGCTGCGATGCTGGATGCCGTTGTCAACGCCATGCTGTCTAGTTCGTTTCTGGGACGTTGGGATGATTGAGATGGAAAAGTCTCAGAAAATGCACAATGTTTTTTGTGGTTCCAGGTGAATATTGAAGAGGAGACAGACAGACTCCACGTCTAATCAACGGTCAGCTGTTTGGTAATTAGGTGTTCTTTGCGACTTCAACCTACTAACAAAAGCACTTGAATATACTTTATGTTATAGAAGTAAGCTACTTACTGAAAATGAAACCAAAAAATGATGCATCCGTCCATTTTCAAGTGGTTAGGATTTTTAACACCTGCAAAGACGTAGCTTAATTATCATAGTTGTTCACCTACATCGAAGGTGTTATTAATTATGGATGACAACATGCAGTGTTAACTTAAATTACTTGCACAAGACGTGTTTGATTTAATACCACGCATGCTATCAGTCGGGCATGACGTGCATGGTGTATCATGCATGACAGAAATAAGTAGCCTAGTTCTCTAAAGCTGAATCGTCTCATGCATAACCATAGTTGAAGTCGCATGCCTAGACGACGCTTATGTAGGCCCATGCGTGAGCTGAAACATTGCCTTCTAGATACTGACCTAGTATTCATTAGATATCTTATCTTGTTTGAATTGCTTTACATCCTGCTTAGTTCAATTCTGAGAATGAAATCTGCGTTTAAATAATACACATAATTATTATGTAATGTAACAAATAATAACGATATATTCGTGTTCATTGGCAAGTTCACTGACAAACTGCAGTAAGTTACATTAAAACATACGACAGTACAATTTACAAGATCTTATAAAAAAAACATGTCTTGGCAGCCTGTTTGGCACCCGCTCAGTTTACAGTTGCCCTTTAGGAGTCTAGTACTCTAGGGAGTGGAAGGGCGAGTTCATCTAAAGGGAGCTTTCGGGCATAGAACCGTGTCTTTCAAGATCTTATGTTCTTCACGCAAGATTTGTTATAATTTTCTGACCTGTGGGACATTTTGATATAAGATGATAGAGGCATAATATTTCATGCTCACAATACTTAAACCTAAACAAACGTTTTGTACCCCTTCCAATTGAAGACTTGATAATTTTTGGCATATGATTTCACTGCAGTCAGCTGCTCACATAATTTAATTTCGTTTTTGGGTTCGAAAGAATCAACAAATGCACACATCACCACAGTATTAGTAGCTTTTAAAAGAAATTAAATGTTAATTTTGTAATTTTTCTTGTCCTATGCTCTGCCTTTATAGACTTATATTTTTAAAAGCCGATCGAATGATTTATAGGAAGGGGATTATTCGACACATGTTTGGCAGCCTTTCCGATGCTTTTCCCCTGTGATATCACTCAGTGCTTTTTCTAGAAAAAAAGGTTCCGGAACTGAACGATAGGTTCCGGAACTGAACAATTATGGAAGTACTAAAATCCCGAGAAAAACGGTATTGGGTGTTGGAAGGGGTCTCAATAAACACTGAAAACAGTTAAAAACACTGAAATTAAATCACAATAACTAAATTATTGTTTTTATTATTAAAATAAATAAATAATTTCCTAGTAGCTGAAAAAAGGTGTCGGAACGCCGCTCCCGGGCATTTCGGCTGAAAAAAGCACATCCAGTCTACTGCTTATTTAACTTTAATTTGATTCTGGGTAACAATTTTGGCCTCAGTAACAATAGGTTTTGCCTCCTGCTTTTAAATTTGGGTTTAGAGTAAGGTTTCTTTATCTTTTAAGCCTGCTGTGTTTTGATAATCCTTTATATTTTATAAATGTATGGAAAACGTCTTAGCGGAATAAAATATTAGGCTAGCCAAAAGAATGAGAATGAAACTTCGTGGTCGACTTCGCCAGAGGCATGCAAGTAGGGCCTACACGGGTAATCCACGACTTACCTCTCTCCCTCACTACCACACAAGAGCCTAACACTTCCACAATACCGTGCAGCGCACGCCTTGCTTGATCTAGATGCTGACAATGATCTTGTAGACTACTGACTTATATAGCTTACCCTGAACTGCAAAGCAGTTTCTCGTACGCGTTGTTCCAGCAATGCGACCCGCCAAGGAAGACTCATACTTAAAATAACGAATTGCAGACGCAACAATTTATTCATGGGATAATTGCAAAGGCAGAATAGAGAGAACTCAGATAGACACTCATGTGCCTACAACTTACCTAATTTCGCTTACAAAGTCGAACCCGAGCCAGTGCTTTTTTCGTGAAGGGAAATAGGAATTAGAAGTAAAATTATCCATTTCCGTTAACGAGAATAAGAACGAAATTTTTTAATCATTTTGAGAATAAGAACAGCGCGAGAACTGAAATACGCCGCAGAGTAGGCCCTACAGAAATATGAATAGAAATAGGAATTAATTTCGACCGAAAATTATTGCACTATGATATACTAGATGTTTGCCCGTCCTAAGAGGCTAAGACGGCTAAAAAAGAATTTTAAAATGTATTTTCGTTCGTTTTTTTCTACGTAAATTAATATCGCTCTAGTTTACCTGGCGCCATCTGGCGAAATGCGCAACTTCCGGTATTATTTATCGTCATTTCGTTATATTTCTGGCCCGTTTAAACCCGTTAAGCTGTTTCTTTTCAGCCTTTTCGCAAACTTTGCCCTTGAATGAGCGCCATATTGTTTCAGCTTCTTGTGACGCGCTGCCGCCCAGTGTGGTCTCATCTTTCCCGACAGTTGGACACGCTGGTTTCAAACAGGTTGCTCTACTCCAATAACACAATCTATGAAATGGCTTTGTTTTTGATATTCTATTCAGCTGAGAATAAACCCTACCCCAAATGTTCTTGTTCGTGTGGAGTACCCAGCCGAGAATTTCCACGATGCTGTTTTTGCAAAAATATGAAAACAAACACATGAATTGAAAAAGTCAACATCTAGATGTGTTAAAAACACAGCTTTCTCTGGTAAGCCTTTGACAATTATTATTCTGCCGGAAGTAATTAGACCTAATAGGATTAGCGACTTCTATTTCTGGGGGAAGAAATTAGTCTGTTACCTGTTACAGTATGAGTGGCAAATGAATTGAAATGACGTCAATCCTCGGCTAATGAGCTGCGAATTATGGACAGATCTCGAGCGTCTAGCTGGTATCATCTGTGAAGAATAGGTGTAACAGGAGGAATCAACTTCTGATTTAGATTCAGAATAATGAAGTAGAATAATCGCTAATAATAGACGACGTGTCTACATGAAAACATCCTTATAAAATTGTGCTAATTAAACAATAACAAATTTGCACGTCCGGTTACCCACAAATTTACAGCATTGTGCGTTGCTTGAAACGCACAGATAATTGTACATAGACAATAAAAGCTCATTTGTAATGAATACAGAACTTCAGAAGTCTTTGGCTACAGCCATAAATTAACTAATACGTCAAATTGCGATTCTTTATACCCCGACTAATTATTTTTCAGCCTAATGAGCTGAGCATTTTTTCTGGTCATTACTAAAGCTACTCTGTCAGCATGCCCACATGAAGCCCATAAAGGACCCATATTCCCATAAAAGATCCGTACGGAGCCCACGTGGTTCCCATCTAATGCCCATAGAAATTCTGGCAGGGTAGAACTTGTACTTCATGAACAAGCTTTCTCGGTTGCTGAACCTAAACTTTGAAATCTTTCTCTGTATATATCTGTTCTTCTTGGTAGCTTGTGTCTTTCGGCTCTCGGCTTAAGACTTATTTTTGTCAAAAATTGCTTATCTAGCCCAGGCTGAATCTCTGTCTTAACGGTCTAATATTCAGGATGTTGACCTGATTACTGTTTGGTTGTCGCGCACCTTTGGCTATATTCATGTGCCTTAAACACCAATGTGGTAGAAGTTGGTTGAGTTCCTCTATTATTACGCTGTACTAGACAAGCAATATCTCCACCTCGTGACTTTAAATATTGAAACCACCCCGCTGCTGTTGCAGTTAGAAAGTAAAAGCTTTTGCACACTTTATCATTGTTTCTGCTAAAACCAAACCACAAAATTACATTAATCTGATGAGAAAGTTTTAGTTGTTTGTTGCCATATTGTGTTGTGTTGTTTTGTATCTAAATATTTATAAAGCACCTCTCACAGTGTTGACTATCAGAGGCGCTCCCAGTGCGAAAGACCAAGTGAATAGAAAGTGGTTTTCAGACAGCGGAACGAGGCACATGGGCCACCGGCTAATAAAGAGATTGTTACGCCTGCATCTTATTGACTATATATTGCAAGCTCATGAATATCCTACTATTAACCTTGTTTTAGTTAAGCTCTTAGTTAAGTCTTTAATTATTTATTTATTGGAAGCGTGTGTTTTCTATTCCTTTATTTCTTTTCGGTGATCAGCTATCATTGTTTGTTATTAATGTTTCATAGTAACATTATTAATTATCAGAAGCATCTTTAATTCCTTATTTCCTTGTTCAGTTATTACTGCTTGGTTATCTTTCCTTCATCTTACCCTGCTTTCCTTGCTGCCTTAGGTTGTGGCGGTCACCGGTCTACCTTATTGTCCTTATATCAACTCCAATAATGTATAAATTCCATAGTTATTTATGCCATTCAAGCTGGTCTTAGACTATCCTGCTACTTATTATTGCAAGTAGGTGTCCTTACTAGCGGGATTATTTATCTCTTCTAGGCCTACCGTTGTAACCATCTTGTTGCTCATCTTCTGTACTATTGCTTTCATTGTACATTCATATGGTTTCAATAAAGAATTATTTGATTTTTTTATATTTTGAATAGTAAAAAATATATCCAGATATTTTGTAAAACAATGGGCGCAGTTAAAATATACATCGTCAATGTGCAAAATTACTTCATAAAAGTGTCCTCAGTTAAAGTTACACACTTACAATGCACTTTCATCACCTTATTATTATTTTGGTGCAAGTTTTAAAACACACACAGTCACACAGAAATGCGAAGCTGAAACGCTTCAAAAACACGAGAGTTCACAACAGTTCTGCATTGTGGCTCAGCCATCCGGTTCATACCCGAGGATCTCAGAGTGCAAGAAGGGAATGGGACCGTATACGGATCTTTTGGCTGAACCACGATGCAGAACTGTCATCGGCTTATATAGGGTCACATGCGGAACAAGATGATGAATGACCTCATCGTTACCTAATGTTTTCGTAGGTTCTTAAACACCCATGTAAAGTTTTAAGCTACACACACAGATATATATATATATAAATAAATACAATACATGGGTTGCGCGGTAACGTTTCGAAGATAAAGCGGTCCATTGGTCTGTGCAAATAGGCATTGTACTGCTTCAATAGGTTAGAGCAGCATATTTGACTTTAAACGACTGTTAAATCTTCTGCTTTATTCAAATCAGATAGAGGACCTGACGAGGTTACATAACGGGGCTGCACTTCGTTTAATTGCCCACGCAAAATCATAAATGGGAGTTAACTTTTGGCCTGCAGAAGTCGTAATGACTGTCAGCAAATCCTACCACAGATTTATCTCACAGTTACTTTTAAAGACAACATAGGATCTAACACAAGATGACAGCAGCTGAAGAGGACTCAGACTCTGAACGATAAATACTGTTTGGTTTCTCTGGTGTTCATTACTTTGCAAATAGGCTTACAAACATATAAAGATTGTCCCAACTTAACGTTTTAACGACAAGCGTGTATCAAAATATATGGAAAAGTACTTTCTGTCATCGTTTAAAGGTTAAGTTATGTTCGATGGGAGTTGGCAGTTGGATAAACTAACCAGGTAATTACCTATACAGAGAACATCGTTAGGTAGACCTACCTGATCAGTGGTGCAGAGTCCAGCTTTTCTGTTGCGTATTGTGTCCAGCGAAACCGAAAAGGGATTTTAATTAGCCAGAGTCTCGTTTAATTAACGCAATCTCTTTGTATTTCAGTCTCTTTGTATTGCGAATTCAATAAATTCTAAGTCGATATCTGTAGTGGAAGTAGCTCATTAGAGTACCTTGCATAAAAGATATTAGTCTGAATGCATATTCGGGTCAATGTGTGGCATTTAATTTCGTGTTCTGTTCACCAAAACAGCAAAAGGTTAACGATGACTTGCTAAATTATATGAACCAAGAAGCCCAGCAAATACAGTGGAGAGTTTTTAGACCGATAGGCTCTACGAAGAACACATGTGGACCCTATAGGCCTACAAGTTCCATATGGGAATGTGGTTCGTATGCTGACAGCAACACAATGTTTCAAGGTCGAATTTACTGTATATATACATGACGACTTTACTTTACGGTAGGCCTATAGAAGCTTGCAAGTTCTGTGGTTATCTAAAGCAGTGCATTTAATGTTAGAGTATACAGGATGCAGCAGCTGTGCTTAAATACATATAAGGGGAACTCTAATGAGATAACGTTTGAGCGAATAGACCTACAACATAACCCACATTGTTATCGTAGTAGAAAATTTAATAATAGATGGATATATAAACCAACATTTGATTTACATAGTTTCTTAAAAGCGACGGGGCTCCTATAGTATTTCCGTAGGCTTTATATGGGACCCATATGGGCTATATACGGGTTTCATATTGGAGGGGGCCCGATAGCGCATTGGATAACATCTGGCGTAGAGTGCGAGAGGTACAGAGATCGAGTCCCATAGGCGGACATGCTTTGTAGGCTGCAATTTGCGCCGTGTATTGCAGGCTGTCTGTTCTGTTAGTAGTTAAGATTTATCGCATAACATGTACTTGTACAGCGCAATGCGTTTGCAGGCGCTTAATTAAAGAATAAATATTATATTATTATTATTAATATGGTTCCTATGCTGATTCCATGTGAGAATACTGGCAATCAAATTTGGCGACACACCAATCGTTATTTATTTAACATTTTAAATTGTTAACATTTTTAATGTATGAAAATGTTCATATTGAATCCTTTCTAGTTTCTACATTAACTTAGTAACAGTTATTGGGATTTTTGCTTCTGGATTTTTGCTTCTGGATCATTTTAAAAAGATATCCACAGTTTTTTGTAAGTGCAATACGTAAGCAGGCTGAGAGGACACCTCCGACCAGTTTGTTCCATTTTTTGTTCTTCATGTTGATCATCTGAGAAAAACCTTGCTTACATGAGTAGGAACTATGAAATGAAACCATCTCTTTGATAGCTTTTCTCACCAGTGTTTGTAATGTTATTCATTGTACGTCTTAGCCCAGAACTGAATTCTTGAGAATTGCTTGTACATAATCATTCTTCATTCTAGATTTCTTCGTTCTCGTATTTTTCTTGGTTGGTTTACTAAAACTAGCAGTGGCAGCAGCATCATTTTCGTATTCACTATTGTTGGTACTAGAATCCGTCTCATCGCTATCAAAATCTCGAAGACCAAGCGCGAGCGCTACGTCAAATCAGAGGTGTTTTCCAGAGAGTAGTCCAAAAGAGGTCAGAGTCCTATTTCCAGAGGGTCAGATGAAATCAGAGGGGCTTCTAGAGATTAGTCCATAAGAAACCCAGTCATTCAGTAATTATTTAACTCTACTAAATTTATATTCACCTCATCTTCTCCATCTCAAAATTCTCGTTTCTATGATTCTCTTCATTCCCGATCAGCCTTATAAAGAATTATTAGATGACTTGGACTTCAAACACTACGATGGATGAGATTTGTGGCCACACCTTTTAATGGACATGAAACGTCCGAAATGACCACGTATAGACCTATGATAGGTTATTTTAAAACTGCCCTAAACAGTGATATTCTGCGAGGTTATGCTCAGCGCCATTTTTACATCTGCTCCTAGTTCCATTTGCACCATTTTTACATCTGCTTCTAGTTCCATTTGCAGCATTTTTACATCTGCTTCTAGTTCCATTTGCACCATTTTGACATCTGCTTCTAGTTCCATTTGCACCATTTTTACATCTGCTTCTAGTTCCATTTGCACCATTTTGACATCTGCTCCTAGTTCCATTTGCACCATTTTTACATCTGCTTCTAGTTCCATTTGCACCATTTTGACATCTGCTTCTAGTTCCATTTGCACCATTTTTACATCTGCTTCTAGTTCCATTTGCACCATTTTGACATCTGCTTCTAGTTCCATTTGCACCATTTTTACATCTGCTTCTAGTTCCATTTGCACCTTTCCCATAGAACGGATGCATGCCATGGAAATAATAATGTGGTTCAAGCTAGAGAGAGGATCAGTGTGAATATAGGCATGTCGCATTTTAATGCGTTGCATGGTCGTGTTTGTAGAAGGAGATGAAGAGGAAGTGGTTGCTTAAACAGTTTCTGGGTTTTTTCATGAGTAAAGTCAGTCATGGCTATATATAGATTTTATCTTTTAGAGATATGGTTAAGTTTATTCTATCTAATTATTAAAGATTAAATAGTTTCACTAAATAAATAAAACAACTACAACGTAAGTCAACAAAAACGAAGCAACTACTGAATTGTTGTCTTCAGCACTTAACATCTTATTATTAATATAACATCTAGACTTACACACCGGTCTCAAGCTGACCAGGCCGCTGCTGGCTGTGTTCGGCTTCCCATGGCCAGTTCATGGTCTCGTGCTCTCGGACGTCGACACGAGCTGGGTCCCTATCTCTGAAACAATCTGTCACTGGACATAATTCACTAGCATCTTTAACAGTTCAGGAACGTTTTCTGCTCGACTTAAGACACGTTTTGCTCGGTGATTCCTAGGTAGCCGTGCCAGAGCAACCTTTTGAGCTGCCTAAGGGGCGCTATACAAGTTCTGTAGGCCCTAATACATACATACATATATACATACATACATAGTACTACATACATACACACATACATACTAGGATGATCCAAGTTACCATGTAAGAAAATAAATGTAAAATATCAAATTGATTCCAGTCGAGATAACCCATAAAGGATTGGAGGTAATATGACGATGGCTGCCACAAAAGACGACGACATAGGTTCATGGGTCGGTTGGCGCTTTGTGTTGTCAAGGGGTGGGTAATAATAATAATATTAATAATAATAATAATAATAATAATAATAATAATAATATACAAGGAAAATAAATGTAAAATATCAAACTAACTATACAATCTTGAAGAAAACGTTGCAAAATCGAGATAACAATAATAATAATAATAATAATAATAATAATAATAATAATAATAATAATAATAATAATAATAATAATAATAATAATAATAATAATAATAATAATAATAATAATAACAACAACAACAATAACAAGGACAATTTATAGAGCGCCGTAACGCGACCATGCCGCTACAAGGGCGCTGTACAGAAACCACCCACAGCGACAGGGTATAGCGGGAGGTGTATCAGTGACCCCGTAAAGATCGTCATCTTCTCCTTGAGCACGGATCGTTCACATGCTCCAAGCGCAGAACTATGATCGACCGAGGACAGAGCAAGTTGACTCTTTCATGGTGCTCGGAAGATAGACGTTTCTGGCAGAGACGATTTCTTATATTCTTTTGTACTTCCCTGTATTGATGTTACTATTGAAGACTTTTAGTTAACAAAGGACCAGATCACTTTCTTTGTTTATAGAAACTGTCTGTTTGGGTCATGCAGCTGTTTATCGGTTTGTTTGTACCAGAAACTGTTATGGGAAATATCGTCATACCACTTCAGACATGTATGTCATTAATGTTATTTAACCAACCATTTATGGTGGAAAAGCAGTAACTCTTTATCTAAATGTCTTAAACCTTGCTGTTGTAACATTCAATCAACCATTTATGGTAGAGAAGCAAAAACTGATTATCTAAATTCTACAAACTTCATAGGTTACGAAACTTATAATCTGCATAACTATAGGGCCATTCCATAATATAGCCTACAAATCAAACGCAGTATAGTTTTTGTTAAACAAAAGCGAATTAACTTTATAGATCTGTGAATTCAAAGTTATGTCTTTCATTTTCAACCAGATTCAAGCAGGAACTCGGACAACTGTAAAAATTTATTCATTACCTCTTAACATTAATTGTAAAAGTAACTTCTATTGCGCCGGAGTCTAAGCACAAAGTACTAGATGAATAATTACCATTTAAGCTCAGTACACTGATCGTGCCAGCTTTTGACTGGAAAAGAATTTGATCTTTCTCGGCTTAAGTTCATCATCAGCCTGTCCAATACCGCTCCAGTAGCAATTTTATATCTGACAGTAATTGCTATAATGGCTTGGAAAATGTAACATTGAGACGTACAACTCGATAATATAGCATAATGTCTTTTTACTGCAATGTCTATACAATACATTAATGAGAGTTAAGCTAATATACTTACAAAGTAAACTAACATGTTCGCTCAATCATCATCTGATTCTCTAAACAACGGATATATCAGGGACGACGTCTTGAAGTTGGATCTTTCGGCTGAGGCGCAATCTCAACAACAGTAACCCAACAACCACAGATAATCCACGCATGTGATGAGTCTCGCTTGAACTGGCGCTAAATAAATTGCATCTACAATTACAGTTTGCAATTAAATGTGATAAATGGTTGTAACTATTGACAACAAAATGAACCTTCGTAGATAATTACATAATCAAAATCCGTCAATGAGCAGAAGTCCTTCCAGTTTCAAACAAGCTGAGTAAAATATATAATGGCATAACTTCTATAGCGCAGACTTCAGTGTAATGCAAAACAAAAAGCTGATCTAATTGTGCTTAGTAGCTACTGTGGTGCAAGACAATCAACTGAGGTTAGACGGTTTCCAGTCGCTTGGTGTCAGTAGTGTCAGGCATTATATAAGCTATCGAATAGGGCGCCATAGAGAAGAGTAATTTTGGCACAACCACCTTCTACTAAGTCTTTTGAAGATATGACGCTAAGGTGGCCGCCGTTGCCCAGGGTTTGTACAGTACCCTCCCGAGGTCCACGTACCCGAGCCTGGAACAGTAGGATGCGCACCGATTGCATAGACGAGGTATTGCATAAGGATTCTCCATGAGTCTGGAAGAGTAAACTTGCACCCAATAGATGCCGCACGCTGGAGGTTCTAACAGTTCACTAGACATAGCAACAGGATTCTGTTACTTGATCCTTAGGAGGATTCAGGACCAGAATCCTGGTGACTGATGGAGAACGTCTATCTTCTGCTACTTTTGCAGTGTTATGTATATAGGCCTACTCTTCTGATTCTTATTAAAATATTTTCTGCTTCTAATTTATAAGCTAGTTATAATTCTTTTTCAATGTCCGTTTATGATTTGTTGCTCTCATTCTTTGGAGCTAGTTCTCTTTGGGCTGAGTAGACTTCAGCATTTCTTAGACGTCGTAATTTATTTCATTTCAGGGTGGAATGCCACTCTTACCATGGAATGCCTTCAGAAAGCTTCGTTTGTTTTCGTGCTAAACTCATTGTCTTCTTTGACGACAGACGTTGTCTTTCGATAAGGCAAGGCCTGGCAGAGGAGTTTCTTAGCTCCTCGGCGAAACTCCTGGTACTGGATTAAGTAAATGATTGGATCAGTGCAGCACGCCAGGAATGACATCGACTGCGATATAGCAAACGCCCAAGAGTTAAAGTCTACTTGGTAGAGATTGTAGTACTGGAGCAGGACCAGAAATTGCTTGTACGAGACACAGATTATGAAGGTAAGTACAACGGTGATGAGAGTCTTGATGATATTTCTTCTCGCGCGTATCATGTTCGGATTGATTGTGGACGCTGGTTGTATGGTTTTTCTCAGCGATTTCGCCATTCCAATATACGAGTAGGCGATGACCAGCAGAGGAAGAAGGTACTCAACCAGAAAATTCGCTGTTCCAGTGGCTACTAGAGCTGCAAAGTTTGGATAGTTGAACACTTTGCAAGAGCCGTTGACTACTTGCGCTACGGGCACGACGACGGACATTTTAAAAACCATCGGAAAAGCCGTGAGAATCGCTATGCCCCACAGTACCTTCTTCTTCGTCATCTTGACGCGGTGCTGGATCGGATGTGCAATCTCCAGATACTTCTCGAATGTAACTGCAGCCAGACTGAACACAGAAGAAGTGAAAAGACCAAGAAAGATGGCTTTCGAGGACCAGAGTCGGCAGTATAGTTCAAGCGCCACTCCTTTCAGGTCCGTCTTATTTCTATTATTCTGCAGAACGAGAAGTACGCCAGTTAGAAGATCCTGAATGCTTTTGTTGACGAGGAAATAGTTGGCCAGTCGTCGACGCAGAGGCTTGTGTAATAGCATCACGAGAACGGCCAGTACGTTGTCAACAATGCCAACGAGACCAATCGTGACATAGATGATATCTACGTTTTCAATTCTGCTCTGCGTTTTCGGTCGGCTGGTATTATTAGCAACAGTGAAATTTGTTCTGATGATTCTGGACGTAAGTGACTCATCGCTAGTGTTCGCACTCCATCCGACACATGTCGTGAGTACCTGAGAACATGGGTTCAGCAACGTCGCCTCGTCGGCCATTTTAGTTTTGGAAAAAATGCTGTTAGCTACTTGTATTTTGAGAATTATGGCTTACTGTCCACGCGGGTATGATTCGACGACAGTTGCATCTGAAAAGGACACACCATATAAGAATGGCCTGTTAGAAATCTAATGATACCAAGAAACTTCCGTACTTTCGTTTTAGAATGTTAAATTGGTAAGAAACTGCGCTTGTGCTATCGATTAATCAGTTGCTGAAAATTGAGTCGACGTCCAAGAATCCGAGAAGCAGAGCTTTCGTATAATATCGGTCTTGCATTGACTCACTCCCTTGATATTTGACCTGAAATGTGAAATTAACAAAGCAGCAAATATTGATATTTGACCTGAAATGTGAAATTAACAAAGCAGCAAATTATTCAATTTCAACCGACAACCCGAATGACAGCTTAGCATTAGCCTGCAGACATCCTTCCTAAATAATTATGAGGCCAGTGGCCAGTTGAAGGCAAGCATAATTTTGTCGCTGCTGTTTACTGGATCCAAATGTAGCAGAGACTTACGTGAGACTGTGTCGGTGCACAGTGTGTGATAGGCATCGTGGACAAGCTGACAAGCGGTTTAGTCGAAACATTTATGAAGTAAAGAAAGCTGAAGATCTCTAAAGGAACTCGTCATAAGCGAAGTTCAAAGGTCAAGAGATATTCTATAAGCGCGAATATGGCCACTGCCGTCAAACGACAAGATGAATATTTCTTAACTTCCCACTTACATGATATTTCGATATTGACTCTAAAAGAGTGGATTGAATTCAAACAGATGACCTGGTATTTCAGGTCTTGACCCATTCGTTCGTCCCTGAAAACACCCCCTTCTTTGGACAGCTATGCGCCAATGCCGATTCCAGCCTCTTCGCCGCAGTCCTAGCGGATGGGGGTCGTGTACTACATGGTCGGCTCCCGCCGGTCAAGGCTACCCCTTACCAACTGCGCCCGCGGGTTCATAATCGCACTATCCTTTCGGCTGATGGCATGATGAGGAAAACTTTCATCATAGGGATGCTATATCAGATTTAAGGATCATATGTGGACTGCTTTGACGATGTTTGACCACAACCATGATGTTTGATCATAACTATGTATGTAAACCAAAATGCGGATAGCAAATGGTATATTAAAGAATAATCTTGTCTTATCTTATCTCACCCGCACACCACGTTCATTAGTTTCAGACGTATACCGACATGAAGTAACTACTCACTCCAGAAGAAAATCTATACAGCGCCTTTAGCACAGTTTGATTCTCGTTAACGTTAACGATAACGATAACGAAAATGTTCGTTAACGAAAAAAAAATGATTTCGTTAACGATAACTATAACTATAACTAAAAAATATCATTAACTATAACTATAACTATAACGAAAATAACACTAACGAAAATTCATCGCTATTTTCGTTAATGAAATAAAAAGTACGATGTCGATAAACATAAGAACGTGAAAAAGAGCATGTCTTTAAATTACCCACGGGGTCATCCATTAATTATATCAACAAGATGGGGCGAGGGATTTGAAAAAGTTTGACAATTCTTGACAAGGGGAGGGTGTTCAAGACAAACTGACGCCAGCAATAATTTAATCAAAAAGCAACCATAGATTCGAAAAGTCTTTATGAGTGATCTATTTCATATTTTGTTTGTAACTTAAGGCCCAATCAAAAGTGATATTTTCTTCGTTTTAAATTATCCTGTTTATTGTTCCCAGCTAAAATGAGGAAATGTGCTGCATATTCTCTTTGCGAATATCCTGGGTTCTTTTCAAAAATCTAATATTTCGAGTTTCTTTTTGATGGAAAGATCTTTTTTTCTTTCTATTGCTAATATTAAAGAGTGAGAAACTTGTTTTGATTTTAATTTTCTATGTTAAAGGAATATTATAAAAAAAGTTTTCACGTTCATGTTCAAATTAGAAAGGTTCATAATAAAAATCAAATTGAATACACGTTTAACAGAAAACGAGATTTTATTTGTTTTTAATGAAAAAAATCCATTAAATACCTGTGACAGACAGTGATTCCACAGGCACTGTATAAAGCCATAAAGTATAAAATTCAATCTGAATAACAACATTTTTGTTTTTTGGCAATTTCAGTTTCTTGCATTTGTTAGAGTCATAGAAATTTTCTTGGATGGGGTAATTTTCTGACATAATTTTGTTAGGGGGTCCTTGAATGTTTGACAGTTGTTGACAAGGGGGAGGGGATAAAAAAAACTGCCTAAAATTTTCTGAGATAATTAATCGATGACCCCATAGGGACCAACGGAGCCCCATTGAGGACAATTGCAACTATGTAGGCCTACTAACTAAAATTAACTAAGGAGAATCACACTGCTTTAGTTTAGCATCGCCCTAAAGGCTGTGCATGCGTGCATGTAGTCATTTATATAGACATCTTTTCAAATGGTGCTTTGGTCAAATGCTCTCCACGAAGTGGCTAGGGAGACAACCAGAGCCTCTTTGACGTATGCCTACCCTGCCTGGTGGGATATACGCGGGTTAGGGATGGAAACTGAATTGAGCAGCTCTTGGGTAAGATGCGGCGTGTTGGCTTCCTTTCCCCATCTGTCCTGAGCACTGAGGATTTGACCAGGTCGGCGGATAACTGCTTGTTCATTGCTATCGTCTCTGACCCATTGCTTCATTGCTTGTGCTATCCTGAGAATCGACAGGACCGTTACCACCTCCGCCCTCGAGTGCATGATTTCAATCTGCTTCTTCAAAATAACCGTCACTCTATATCGCAGGTCCTTTATGGGAATGTATATTTACCTGGGAGGAATTATCCAAACATTCGATTGCCAATAAGCCATTTCTACACTGGTTCAATCGTCCAGACATATTAAACTTTATTGTCAGATTTCGTATACAAGTTGCGTTTGCGTCAGCTTGTAATTTCTGAATAAACGAATACATTGATTAGTGTCTTTAATAGCTAAGTACCGTAGTGTAAGACAATCAACTGAGGTTAGACGGTTCCAGTCGCTTGGTGTCAGTAGCGTCAGGCGTTATATAAGCTATCTAATATGGCGCTATGTAAATAAGTTTACTCACTTTGTGATGATACATAGTTGCTGAGAAGTGGATCTAGATACCTGTGTACTGAATAGATATTCCAAATAAACAATTATAATCAACTGGTCCGATTGATACACTGCGGCTTGATGCAAATAAGACTAGTTGGTTTTGGGAACAAAACATTGTCTTCTGTTATACAGAGAAGAATTAATTTGGTACAACAATTATCTACTACGGACTTTTAAAGTAGGACGCTACCGAGGCCGTCATAGTCCAGGATCTCTACAGGACCCGCCGAGGTCCGCGTCCCCAGTGTAATAGAGTAGCATAGGCGCCAATTGCATGAAGGAGGCATTAAATAAGTAACCTTCCCGAGTAGACTTACAGCCGCACACTGAATATTTTAACAGTTCACTAGACATAGCAACGGGGTTCTGGTTCTTGATCTTTTGGCGGATTCAGGACCAGAATCTTGGGGACTGATGGAGAACGTATGTCTATCTTCTGCTACTTCAGTAAACTTCGACTGTTCTCATGCTAAACTCATTGTCATCTTTGGCGACAGACATTGTCTTTCGGCATGGCAAGACCTGCCAGAGGAGTTTCTTAGCTCCTCGACGAAACTCATCGTACTGGATCAGATAGATGATTGGATCAATGCAGCACGTCAGAAACGACATTATCTGCGAAACAGCAAACCACCAAGACTTAAAATCGACTATAGAGAGATTGTAGAACTGGAGAATGAGCAAGACTTCCTTGTACGAGACACAGATTATGAAAGCAAGTACAGCGGTGATGAGAGTCTTTATGATATTTCTTCTCGCGCGCATAATTTTCGGATTGATTGTGGACGCTGATGCTGGCTGTATGGTTTTTCTCAGCGATTTCGCCATTCCAATATACGAGTAAGCGATCACCATCAGAGGAAGGAAGAACTCGACGAGTAAATTCGCCGTTCCAGCTGCCACTTGAGCTGCAAAGTTAGGATAGGTGAACGACTTGCAAGAACCGCTGACCATTTGCGTTGAGCACATGATATAGGTCATTTTAAATCCCATCGCAAAAGCCGTGAGAATCGCTATGCTACACAGTACCTTCTTCTTCGTCATCTTGACGCGGTGCTGGATCGGATGTGCAATCTCCAGATACTTCTCGAACGTAACTGCAGCCAGACTGAAGAGAGAAGAAGTGAAGAGACCGAGAAAGATGGATTTCGAGGTCCAGAGTCGGCAGTATAGTTCAAGCGCCACTCCTTTGAGCTGGTCCGTCTTTTTTATGGTACTCAGAAGGACGAGAAAGACGCCAGTTAGAAGATCCTGAATGCTTTTGTTGACGAGGAAGTAGTTGGCCAGTCGTCGACGCAGAGGCTTGTGCAGTAGCATCACGAGAACTGCCAGTATGTTGTCAACAATGCCAACGAAACCAATCGTGGTATAGATCATATTTGTGTAGTCAGTTAAGTCGCGGAGGCTCTGCGTTTTCGGTCGGCTGGTAGTATTAGCAACAGTGAAATTTGTTCGGATGATTCTGGACGTCAGTGCCTCATCGCTAGTGTTCGCACTCCATCCGACACATGTCGTGAGTACCTGAGAATATGAGTTCAGCAAGGTCGCCTGATCGGCCATTTTGGTCATGGAAAATGCTGTTTGCTATAATGAAAATTATGCCTTACTGTCCACGCGGTTATGATTCGGCAACGGTTGCATAGCAATAGTAGGCCTAATATAATCTAATGTTACCCAGAGACTACCGTTCCTGCAATGATGGTAACAAACTGTTCTTTCGTTTTCGATTGTTAAATTGGCTAAAATTTGTAAGAAACTGTACTTTCGTTTTCGAATGTTAAATTAGTTAAAATTGGTTAGAAACTGTACTGGTGCTATCGATGAATCCAGTTGGTGAAAATTGAGTCGACGTCTGGGCCTCTGTCGAGGAGATTAGGAGAAGCAGAGCTCTCTTTTAATATCAGTCTTGCATTGACTCATTCCCTAGATGTCTGACTTAAACTGTTACATTAACAAAGCTGCGAATGAAATCAACCAACGACCAGATTGACAGTTTAGCACTTGCCAAAAATTCATCCTTCGTATGAGACTGGTTGCTCTTTGAAGGCAAGCATAACTGTGTCGCTGCTGTTTAATGGCTCTAAAGGTAGTAGATGCTAACGTGAGACTGGGTCGGTGCACATTGCATAACAGGAAACTTCTTTTCAAATCGTGCGTTGACCAACTTTCTGAGAATATCTTATATTTTTGTCAACATTCGATTACTAGATGCATCCGGTGAGTCACCGTAGTGGACAAGGCAAAGTCTTGTTGAAACAAACATTCAGTTGCGGGTGAATAATTCTCTAAGATTTCGCAATATGTGGAGGCGAGAAACCGCAACATGACGCCCTGAAAATCTCTCGAAAAATAAATGAAACCAGAAAATATATTCTGAGGAAGGTGCAGCCGACTCTAACAACAGACGCCAGCAACTGACAGGAAAATTTTGTACTCTGGTTTATAAAAGCTTTTTCTGCGTGACAAGAAAGTTATTAGCAAACCAGGCGAATGGCTTCGCCTCGCCTCATCTTCTTTTAGCTTTAAAAGGGCGAAAACTAATAAAGAATTAATAATCTTGTCGATATCGACACCCTTCAAGGAGCCATCGATTGGCTTCAGAAGTCGCGGCAGCCGAGCATAGCGCCGACATTATCAGGGACACGACAGGAAGCGAAATCGAACCGAGGATCTTCTCATTCAAGTCAACGCCTCTGGATAATTGCTCCCTGTGATCATGTGTCTACGACTATAAAGGCGATTTAATTACACAGAACTCCTTAGTTTAATGGTCTTTAAATGTTGATACTCCACATCTCAATCTCACGAATGGTTATACTGCGAGAGAGTGAGACTCCTACTACAATCGCGTAGTTATTACCACGTGTTGCAATTTGAAACACTGTTAAAAATTCTGTCTATGGGCAACAAACACTGCACTCTATCACCCAGACAGAGAGGCAGCCTAGCTATGTGGATAAGCAATTTGAAAGAGGTAAGTTCTAAGTTGAGAACGAAATGACACAAGCGACTGAGCAGAGCGCACAGACAGAGAGTTCCAAAAAATATGTCCAGCAATCGAAAAAGCTCGTTCACCAAGAACAGTTCTTGATTTAGGTATATGACCGGACATAGATAGTCAGATGATCTCGTTGAATAATGATAAGTCTGGAGAAAAAGAACCGATTTTAAGTATTGTGGTTGCCCAAAATTCAAAGTTTTATAAACGATGAATTGAAACTGATTCTTTGCTGAACAGTAAGTGAATGCGAAGATTTTAGCCATTCTAGCATAGGGATTATTGTGTTCATATTTTAGAAGTATTAGTAATACTCTTCATTGCCTACATACTTTTCAAGAGAAACCCATATAAGATATTTTTCGAGAAAAGTCTGTACTATGTTGCCTTTTGTTTTATTTTACCCGACCCTCAGGATGTAGAAATGTCAGTAAAAAATATCTCTAAAACGCGGCCAACTCTTGAGCGAGAATGCTACGTAAGGTAAGTGCTGAAATACAATTGCTAAACATCGGAAGAGGGTTTATTGTTTCATCGTTGTTTCAGTGAGGCCGCGCCTAAAGTCCGTATACAGAGAAACCAAGCGCCATTTGTTCTCATTTATTGCACGGCTTTATTATCATCTGCTCCTCATTGGTTTGCTCATGATCGAAGGTCATTCGACTGATGCGCAAACACGGCACGAGCAACCCAAGAACAGCTTCCATTAACTCTTCAGTACGATAGACAGATTGGCTTTACTCTGATAATTCCGACGAGCTTGTTCTGTTCTCAAGTGCAAATTGACATAACATAGGCTAGGTGCAGCTGCGTGCAAAGCTCGGCAGACTGTTTTTCTAGCTGCATGGTATGATAGCGGACAGCGCCAAGTGGTCGGTGTTGGAGGGTGTATTGCAGGAACTCTGACGTTTCCCTGGGATTTTCCGATCATAATGACGTCTTTTCTGTTCGCAAACTAGATCAAGGATACCGGGCAAAGGCTGCGCCACCGTTCGCCCACAACAAACGACGCCATTAGTATGTTATCTTTCTTTGCTTCAGAACCGTTGTTGCATAAGTCTCGATACCTACAGGAACTAAAGGGACCTGTCAGTGTTAGCTATCGGCAGACCGATAGACGTCAGCGTCTCGTCGACTTAGTTTCGTGGTCTACGTGCAGTTACTACCCCAAACACCACCAAACAACTCTACTCCGCGCATGCATACGCATAATTATATACACCATAAACCTACACAACGTAAACAAACATTTGCACAATTGCATGTGTACACATGCACAAACGCACAAACGTGTGTGCGTATGTGTGCGTAGTTTGTGTGTGTCTGTTTGTGCGTGTGTGTGTGTGTGTGTGTGCGTCATTGTGTGTGTGTCATTGTGTGTGCTAGTGTGTGTGTGTGTGTGTGTGTGTGTGTGTGTGTGTGTGTGTGTGTGTGTGTGTGTGTGTGTGTGTGTGTGTGTGTGTGTGTGTGTGTGTGTGTGTGTGTGTGTGTGTGTGTGTGTGTGTGTGTGCGTCTAGGTGTGTGCGTCTAGGTGTGTGTGTGTTTGTATGTCTGTGTGTGTGAAGGTGCGTGTGTGTGTGAGTGTGTGTGCGTATGTGTGTGAGGGTTTATGTGTGTGTGTGAGTGGGTGTGTGTGTGTGAGTGTGTGTGCTCTCCAAACAGAGTAGTAAGGAACGAAGAATGCCAACTCACTGTCTACCAAAGAATACTGATAGCGAAAGATAGAAGACATTAACAGAATCTAAAAAGCAGAAAAAGTCCGCCTAGTAGTCATCTAAGTCGAACGGAAGATTGAGCGCAAGAACGTAGAAGATTAGAGAACTGCGTCAGTCATATGAGACCGTTCCTAAGCAACAAGGTAAGAGCCCTTTAGATAGTAACCAAATGGCGTCATTCGGTGGAAACCGTCTCTGTTGAAACCGAATCTTAGAGACACACCCGCAAAGGAAATACTACCCGCAGATAGCAAGCAAAAGATTTGACAAAATGCCAATATGTCAGAAGTCTGATTTCTTCGGCAAGGTGACTGTTGAATTAGCTTCGATTTCAGACAATTGATCGACAGCCCATGTGGTGACCTTTGACTGTACCAAATGACCCAAATAATCAACGGATGATTTATCCTGTAGATGAAAGACATATACAGGTTGATATAGGCCTATAGACTATGTTTGTTTTCATTTAGACAAGGTCTACCGGTTGTCTCTAGGAATCTGGAAAAGTTTCAGCTTCCAACGATTAATTAATGTAAGGGAAATTATTAAATTGTTTAAACATACCAATGAATAAGTATATCGAAGCACCGCAATAATCACGATTTAAATAGTAGCAGAAACTACGATTCAAACTCTTGAACTAGTGGAAAAGGCAGAATACACAACCACAGGCCTACTCCATGGCGCAGTTTAATACATTTGAATTTTGATATTGTACCCAATTTATTTCGTCGCAGACAGATTAACATAACGTAACATAACAAGGGTTTTAAATGGTTCAGAAGTCGTGTAGTCTGTGTTAGAACCACCGAAAATTGATAACCCAATGTTCCTATAGCTTCTTCTTAAAAGCTGTGATAGTGTTCACTGAGATAGTGCTATCATCCTAACCATTCCACAGGTCTACAACAACTCTTGTACTGAAGAATTTCTGCTCTAATGTTCCTTTCGGCTTCTTAAATAATTTATACCTGTGTCCTCGAGTTGCCTTGTTTGGTGCTAATTCAAATAATCGTTCCCACTTTAGTGCTTCCTTTCCAGTGATAAACTTAAAGACTTCGATTAGATCTCCTCTGCTCCTCCTTCTCTCCAATGTTGTTAGTATTTAATACGATGATTTGCGTTGTGAGTTTTGCTCATAATTAACGGCAAAGAAGCCTCTTGAATTTTATGCCGCTTGATAGCAATTGTTCGTTGCAGAGGACTAATTTAGTAGACACAGATTAGGATCTTATACTGAAAAAAAAACATTGATAGAACGCTCTGCTCTAGACCTATATGAGATCGACTATCGTCACCTAAGTAAAAACTGTGTCATGCCTCCATCAATGCGTCAACAGCCGTTTGTTGATGAAGTTGAAAGAGCAGCACGTTCAGAAATCTCATTAAAGCTGTTCTGCTTAGATTACATTACATGTGCATAGAATTCTGCTTATTAGCTTCAAGCTTGAACTGGTTGTTCACAAGACTGAAATCTTAAAGGCGCCCGATCATGCTTAAAACGCGGAGAATTTTTTCCGGCAGATGGCGTTGTTGAGGCTCTAGCGTGTTATAAATACTTCCTGCGCCAGCGTCGACGAATAATATCCGGCAGACTGGAACGCGCCGGACGACAGCTGCACGCTTACGCCTGATACGAAGGAAGGAGGAGGAGAAGAAGGAGAAGGAGGAGGAGGAAGAGAAAGAGGAATAAAGGGATGCGGAGAGGAGTGGGAAGCGGCGGCGAAGATGGAGGAATAATAGGAGAACGACGGAGGAGGAAGAACAGGAGGAGGAGAAGGAGAAATAAAGATTTGAAGAGTGGTATCGAAGAGGGAGGAGACGGCGAGGTAGAATACGAGGATGCAGGAAGAAGGGAGGAGACGAGGAGAGCGAGCAGGAGAGGAAAATAAAGGGACTTAAAGAGGAGTGGGAGGAGCAGGAAGAGGAGGAAGTGGGGACGGCGGAGGAGGAGTTCTGCCTGGCTGGCAGCTGTTCGTCTGTGCGCAGGGTGGTGAAGGCCACTGACTGAGAGGCGCTATATTTGCCTGGGCGTCGGTGGTGGCAGCGGCGGTGGCGGCTGCTGCGTTAGCCTACCGTTGATGGAAAGCCAAGGCGGACTGCAATGCGAATTAATAAATTACAAGTAATGCTGGTCGCGAAATAATCGAATACCGTCGATCGATAACTAACGAACAATTGGGGTTTCAGCATTAACAGCCTTTGAACGGGCGTTTCGAAGAACGTTTTGTTCCAGGTAGGCCGTCGGTCATTATTGATGTTCTGTTGCGGGACATTGCTGCACGTCGGCATCCCTTTGGCATGTCGGCGCGTTCTAGGACGAATTAACGCCTAGCTGTGGTTCCTGCTGCTGCTGCTGCTGCTGCTGCTGGTGGTGTTCTGCTGACTCGTTAGGTCATTAGTTCGTGTCATTCAGTCTAATCTTGTAATGTATTTAAAAGGACGACAGTTGTGTGGTGCCTTCGAGGACAAAGTTTCTTTATTTTCAACGTAAACAAGTGTGCATAGGATGTTGTTATCGTTATATTCGAGTTCTAAGAACAACTGTAGTTCATGTGTTCTTCTAAAATTCACTGCTTTGGTTCAGCGTCATCGTGACCATGACGACATGTGCTGCCAAGTAGACCTATTATCTATCATCTGCTGTTCCTTTTCCGAAAACCCTCCTCCTTATCATCATCATCAGCATCATCATCATCATCATCATCATCATCATCATCATCATCATCATCATCATCATCATCATCATTATCATCATCTTCTTCTTCTTCTTCTTCGTCTTCTTCTTCGTCATCATCATCATCATCATCATCATCGTCATCGTCATCAGCATCAGCATCATCATCATCATCATCATTATCATAATCATCATCATCTTCTTCATCATCATCATCATCATCCAAATTGTCATCGTCATCAGCATCATCATCATCTTCATTGTCATCGTCACCACCATCATCATCATCATCATGCGATAAATTAAGTGCAATTGAGAGGAGAGCAAATATAGACGCCAGAGAGGCAAAGAAATTGAAGCTGCAGGAAACGCTGCGTGTTTATTGATCAGAGGCTTAAGCAAGATCCAGTGTCGCAGGAGTGCTAACGCTGTTCCTGTAAGGAACCACTTGTCAGTCGTAATCATAAACTCCAAACTTCTAAAGCGCCACTCAAAGCCCAAGCGCAGGGCACCAGTCTATTCACTAGTGCTTCTGCTCTGCATATGATGTATGTATTAGCGACTGTCAACAACAACTGCTAACTTGGCGATGTGAATGTTATGACATCTTCAAACTGTATTAAAAGGCAAATCCTATGCCAGCAATGTGTACGGAAGTTATTGAAAAGAGAATGCTTCCTTTCAGGAACAACACTCACTCATCGGACTGCAGAAAGGGGAGCTGACTGCAGTTTGTGCGGATTCTGTCGGGCTTCAGTCTGCTGCCAAAGAAAGGCTGTAGGGTGACTGAGAGGAGACGCTTGCAACGACAACTTCTTCATAATGGATAGCCCGTCCGTACTGCCACAGGAATACATAGAAGGTAAAACTATGACGAGATTAAAGTTGATGCTGTTAAATTAGGTACCTCTGATGCTCTGATGCTATATTCTGATGCTTGTACTGTTAATGATACTGCTGCTGATGATGGTGATGATAATAGGTTCAATATTCATCTATTGGAATTTGTTTATAGAAATTAATATAAATTTATTTATAGAAATGATCTGTAAATGTCCACAACTAATGATATCTGGCACATAGTATGTTTGAAAGTGTATGTATGTACGATTGTACGTAAGTATGTATGTATGTATGTATGTATGTATGCATGT
>OY744606.1:62130042-62142245 GCA_963556255.1 Allolobophora icterica
GTAATAAGCAACAGTGAAGCTATCAACCTGTGTTCAGTAGTAACAGTAAATGTAACTAATAATTTGCAGACATCGGATACACAGATATGATTCTAATACGACTTAATACACTTACCAAAATCAATGTCAAACCCAATTGCAATTTCAGAACATAAACTTTGAAAACTACAACACCTACTCAGAAGAATGCTCATGTCACACTAGTATTCCGTCAACAAGCGAACTATACTAACAGAGAACACTCAGGCTTCCATATGCTAGGTAATCTAGAAAATTCTTGGAATATTGATAAAATCTACATATTCCAGCAGGCTTTCACGCTTGAACAAATCTATGACAAGGCGTACTGCATAGGCCCAATTACAAATATTTACTTAGCAAGATGTACATCGACGGTGCACATAATCAAATATCGATATGGGCACCAAAGCCAAGTTGTAATCAACTCGACAAGTGGCTAATAAAGGGTAATTAAGCTTGTGGAGTATAGGCCTACGTCGATTTCCAATAAACCCGGATTAATCTCAACCTATTTGCTGGTTTACTATTGATCAACTTCAACCTCATTGTTTCTTTCGACTATCCAAGTTTATCTCCAAGTTTATCTTTGAAAAGCGATCGGTATCAGGTATACTATAGAGAGTAGACGAAATTCGATAATTACTTAACACAATAAACAAGAAATTTCCACGAATACTATGTTGCTTTGATGTACGCTTACCAATTCTACTATTATTTGCAACTTGATGCTTTATGAGTAGGCCCTATTTTAATAGGCACTTCATTTGGCCTAAGTAGGCTTTAAATAATATATATATATATATATATATATATATATATATATATATATATATATATATATATATATATAACGTTTAATATTGCAGGTATTGACTAGGAAGGGGCTATTTTCCTGGAAGTTTTTATCTATAATGGGTCTTGACTGTAGGTTATTTTCCAAGCGTTATTGTCCAAAGTTATTGTCCGAGGTTTATTGTCCTGTGGATTCTTGCCATAGAAACCCACAAGGCTGCTAATGGCGTATTACTGGCTTTTTTGTAATTGCAGTATTAGTATGGTTACACTGTTGCGATTTATTAAAGTTTCAAAATGATGAAACATCAGTCACATTGTATTCATTTCACTTTCGATAGCGCATTGGATAACATCTGGCGTAGAGTGCGAGAGGTACAGAGATCGAGTCCCATAGGCGGACATGCTTTGTAGGCTGCAATTTGCGCCGTGTATTGCAGGCTGTCTGTTCTGTTAGTAGTTAAGATTTATCGCATAACATGTACATGTACAGCGCAGTGCGTTTGCAGGCGCTTAATTAAAGAATAAATATTATTATTATTATTATTTCTAACGAAATATTTATGGAACTCAATTGCCTAAATTCAGTACTTTTAATCAGTTCTCCATAAAACACTTAGGCAATATTTAACTATACAACTGAATGTAAAACTCGCTTCTTGATATTCTATTGATAAACCAGAAGCTACCTTACATGCGTTATGTGTATTGGATTTAATTAGATACATGCAAGGCAAATGAATGCCACTAAGACGATGTACACTTCGTCAGTGGAAGCTTCAGAGCTGTGGAAGGATTGTAATGGATCTCGTGAGAAGGATTGCTGCGCTCTGATTATTGACAACTGTTTTCTTACGACAACGCAAGTCCTATCTGTTAGGCGTGGCTGGGCTCGGAGCGCCTCTGAGTAGGTCTCTTGAAGAAACGGTATATAAATTTCCAGAATGAATGAATGAACAACTAGCAAAATATGACAACAATTCTGTATGTTCTTTTGAAAAACCTTGCTTTAAACCCCCGCCCCCGCCTCCCTCCCCCAAAAATCATGTTCTGTGTCAGCAAGCTTTCAATTCAACCCAATTCATCAACAAGGAGGTATTGAACATGTGTGGGCGAGGGTGACGAGCATAGTGCCTACTGCAGGCCTTCTTATATGGAGCTCATTCGGGTCATAACTGTTCACTGACGCATAAGCTCGTAAAGCTACTTCCTTATCGTACTTCACTCCAGCTCCGTTAAATGAGGCGCTATTCCACTTCAAACACTCCCTTGAACAATTGCCTTGCTTTATTTGTAGTGTCAGGTTGTTAATGTTGTACAGATATAGACTAAAGGCTTGCTACTGCGAATCGGGTGTAAACAAGACTTGATAATGACATTCAGTTCTACAGTTAACAGTTCTTCTTAGTGTCATTTAGGCCAAACAGCTTCAGGTCCGTTTGCTGTAGCTGTGCCAAAATCAGCGAGATGGAAGGAAATCCATCGAGGAAACGCTGCACGGACTTGAACACAATATTCACTTTAAGATATTGTTTACAGCTTTGAGACAAACTTGGGACGACTATAGTATAATAAACTTTTGCATTCTTTGTAATCTTATAGATGTAATTGAATATGGTGTACGCACATTACCCCCCACAGACATAATACCCGGACATTATTTTCCGGTAATTATGCCACTGACAAAACCCCCCTCTGTGCAAATAGCATATGTCTACATATGTTAACGTCGTAAAAGTATAGACTAAAGACTTGTTAGTACCATTCAGGTGTAAAATTAAAACTTTTTATTACCATTTTAGTGACATTCTGTCACTTAGGTATAAAGCTAAGACTTCTAAATGTCGCCTAGTTCTTAACTTAAGCCTTATTACTGTCACGACTCGCGAAGTAAGCTGCCCAAAGAGCGGGTAAGTCCAAGTAGCTACAGACCCGTCTGCTGCAGCTGTGCCAAGATCGGCGCGATGGCAGGATATCCATCGAAGAATCCTTCCATGGACTAGGACGTCACAGTCGCCTTTAGGTTTTCAGGTTTTTAAAATATTGTATTGTATTCAGATATTTATAAAGCGCTTGTAGCGGGAGGGCCATTCAGAAGCGCTCCCAGTGCGAGAGACCCCGAGAGAAAAAGCAAGTTTTGAGAAAGGTAAAAGAGGAAGAGACGTTACCTGAAAGAATTGAAGAGCGAACGAACGGAGGAAGCTCATCCCAAAGAGCAGGGCCAATGGAGGCAAAAGACCTAGATTGAGCCGGAGAAGTCCTGACACGGGGAACGAGGAGGTCCAAGCGGTCAGATGAACGAAGAGGACGAAGAGAAGCAGCAGAGTGAGGGCGATGAATTAAGTCACATAAATATTTTGGAGTGAAACCAAGTTGAGCCTTAGAGACGCGGATGAGGACCTTAAATTGGATGCGGGCAGAAAGCGAGAGCCAGTGAAGTTCTTCTGCAATAAAGGTGGTGATAAGAGAGAATCGAGGAATGCGGGCAATTAATCTAGCAGCAACATTGAGAACGGACTGAAGAGGAGCAAGACGGACTTTGGGAAGACCAATGAGGAGGGAATTGCAGTAGTCAAGTCTAAATAGCTTTAGACAGCTATTCTATTGTATAGAATAGCAATACGCAGATGAATGGATCGAATTCCGGACAGTTACCCCCTGGACATATTTCCCGGACATATCCCCGGACAGTTATCTCCTGGACATATTTCCCGGACATATCCCCGGACAGTTATCCCGGACACTTCCCCCCGATTCTAGGTAGGTCATTTTCCCCCGGACAAATTCCCCCTCTGTCGATTTATGTATGTAAGTATGTATATGTGTATATATGCATCTATGTATGTAAGTATGTATGTATATATGTATGTATGCATGCATGTATGTAAGTATGTATGTAAGTATGTATGTATATATGTATGTATGCATACATGTAAGTATGCATGTAAGTATGTATGTATGCATATATGTATGCATGCATCTAAGTATGTATGTATGCATATATGTATGCATGTAAGTATGCATGTAAGTATGTATGCATGCATGTATGCATGCATGCATGTAAGCATGTATGTAAGTATGTATGCATATATGTATGCATGCATGTAAGTATGTATGTAAGTATGTATGCATGCATGTAAGTATGCATGTAAGTATGTATGTATGCATGTATGTGAGTATGTATGTATATATGTATGTATGCATATGTGTATGCATGCATGTAAGTATTCCGGTGGCTGTTCTAACAGAGGACCATATAGGGCAAATCGTTTAACCCACTGCCTTGTATTACCCTCATAGGTTTATGTAGCGCGTTTATTATACTACATATATCCATTGGCGATTCCGATATGAGTCTGGTTAAGAATGCTACAGTTGGACAATGCGACTGCTGTCAATTGAATAGACAGACAATGGTATTTATGGGTTCAGGGCCTATTTATGAACAATAGGAATCCAGAGCGCAGACTTTCCAGGTCATAGCGTCATTAATATTCATGCATTAGTATGCATGGGCTCGCATTAAAGCTACATATTACCTCTCTTGTTAGTAAGAGCCGCTATCGAAAATCGAAAATAGCGTAGGAGCCTACGCCTACTTGCAACTGTGGCCGCTCTCGTTTACCTCTTATGAGACTATTACCAGCATAGGTTTATGTAGCGCCTCTCAGATGACTTGTGGAGTTGATACTTTCTAGGACAAATTTAATGGGGGAGTTTATTGTTTTATGACTGGTGGCACTGGCGGCGATCTTGTTTGACACTTTAATGTCGTGGTCAAAAAGAGGTCAAAACAATTTCTTGCGCTCACTGCGCGAAAAAATTGGTTTACCTTATTTGGTGTTTCTTGAAAATGTGTGGGGGCAGATGAATGATGTGTCCCCTCACTCTTAAAGGTGGGGTCTTGCCCCCTCGACCCCGGGATCGCCGCCCATGACTGGTGGATTGATTCTTCCAATGACCAAATGACTTGTGGACTTGATTTTTTATAGGACTAAATGACCTGTGGAATTGATTCTTCCAATGACAAATTGAATGGGGAGTTTGTTTTTACGACTGGTAGAATAAATTCTTCCTAGGCCAAAATGACTTCTGGGGCTCACTCTTCCTGGGACCAACTGACTTGTGGAGTTGATTCTTCCTAGGACAAATTGAATTTTGAAGTTGATTCTTCCTAAGACCAAATTTCTTAAACGTGGAGTTGCTTCTTCCTAGGACTTAATGACTTGTGCAAGTTTATTCGTCCTATGACCAAATGACTTCTGGAGTTGATTCTTCATAAGACTAAATGACTCGTGGAGTTGATTCTTCGTAGGACAAATTGAATGGGGGAGTTTATTGTTTTTACGACTGCTGGAGTTGATTATTCCTAGGACCAACTGACTTGTGGAGTTGATTCTTCCTGGGACCAAATGCCATGTAAAGTTGATTCTTCCTAGGACAAATTTAATGGTGGAGTTGATTCTTCTTAGAATCAAATGACTTGTGGAGTTGATTCTTCTTAGAACTAATTGAAAGAAGGGAGATGAATGGGGGAATTGATTCTTCCTGGGACCAAATGACTTGTGGAATTCATTCTTCATAGGAAAAATTGAATGGGAAAGTGTATTGTTTTTACAAACGGCGCCCTGTGTCCCATGAATACTTTGAAACTGTATCCCAAGAAGTGTCTTTGATCTAGCAGAAGTTTGAGAGTCTATACAAAGTGAGCGATCTGACGAATCTGCTACATCCATTCTGACACGACGCCATGCTTGTGAATAAGCGAGTGTAGGACATTAACCCCCCCGGACAAAAGCCCCCCCGGACAAAAGCCCCCCCGGACAAAAGCCCCCCCGGACAGAAACCCCCCCGAGGTAGGACAGAAACCCCCCCGGCTAGGAAATAATAACCTATATTTCACACATATATATCAAACATACATATATACATACACGCATAAAATACATATATACATACAAACATATATACATACATGCATAATATACATATATACATATATACCTACATATATACATGCATATATACATACATAAATACATACATACACCTCAACATAAGTCGGAATATATTTCAATTTGTTTAATAAGAAGAAATATATATTTACAGTTTGTTTAATTCGAAGAATGATTACAGACCAACGTAAAAGTTTATAAGACTATAATGGTCCAAAATTTGTCTCTAACGCTGTTTTAGTAAAACTAAAAAACCTACAGGCGAATGTTATGTCCTAATCCATGGAGGGTATCTTCGATGGATTTCTTTCCATCACGACATTAAAAAGCCTTAAGTTAAGAACTAGGCGACTAACAAGTCTTATTTTACACCTGAATGACACTAACAAGTCTTTAGTCTATACGTTTACATCATTAACAAGCTGACACGAGGGCAACAGGGCTATTAAAGTTTCTCAATTAAATGTAGATATAGGCTTATAACACAGAGGGGGGTTTCTGTCCGGGGGGGCTTTTGTCCTAGCTAAAATCGGGGGGGTTTCTGTCCGGGGGGGCTTTTGTCCGGGGGGGTTTTTGTCCGGGGGGGCTTTTGTCCGGGGGGGTTAATGTCCGTTCCCCGAATAAGCTGGGGCCCTGTTTCCCACGAATTCTTTGAAACTGTTATCCAAGGAATTCCTTTGATCAACTAGAAACTTGGGGTTCTATACAATATATATATATATATATATATATATATATATATATATATATATATATATATATATATATATATATATACATAATTATCTGTATATATATAATTATCTGTTCGAACATGTGGCTGCATATTTGCGTGCACACTTACACATGTATGTGCACCATGTGTATGATTGTATGCTATTTGCATACAGAAATATAGATTCAGGTAGCATACAGGTAAGAATACGCCGACCAAGCCCAGGTAATGGATTTAGATGGAGTTAGTATCATTTGTTTTCCCGAATCAGTACGAGTCAGTCAGTAGGCCTAGTCAGTCCACCATAGCCCAACTGGCATAAGAGAGGTGTCTCGAATCTAACAATAGGACTGAAGAGCGTGAACTCTCCAGGCCATTGTTTCATATATGTCTAGTCATTCATAAGTATGCATGGGATCTCATTAGTATTCATCTACGTCACAGGACGATTTACAGTAAGATTTGAAAGCGTAGGCTATAATATTGCTTAAGGGTCATCTCGTTGCTTGTAGAATCTCTGTCGAAAAAGCAAGAACTTACTGGTCGTTCCGATATGAGCCTGATTAAGAGCAGGCCTACAGTACTATAGTTTTACACAGTTGGTTTAGGGTCTACTGTACCCTTGCGGCCCTCGATGCACGTTAAACACGGTGGATGGCAAAATACTGTGTTTCAGTTAAGAAAGTTAAATACTATACGGCAACAGGACGATTAAAGTAAGATTCAAGAAAGTATCCTCGCAACGGCTGCATATTAATTAGCCTCAGTGCCTGTCCATTGAGCGTTTAGCAAATCAAGCAATTGACTGTAGGCTATTCTGGCAACTGCTCGATATTAATTAACCAGCGCTGTCCTTATTCGGCTTGACAACTGCTCTAGGCCTCTATTGGCCTTCCCCTCACTCGACTGAACTGCCTTGAACGCGTACTACGTTCCGCTGCGCGCTTGGTCGGGCGCATGAATATATTCGGCCAAGGCTCTCAATACATACGATATGTCCTCCACTGGTTACCACTATCGCAACGCATTGTCTAGCAATGACAGTTTGGCCGTGCTCCCTGTTATCTACCTGAGCTCTATGGCTTTGTTCCACTTGGTCACCGCTCTCTTCGTTCTGCCACCCGTGTTGACCTCTCTGTTCCTTTCACACGCATCGCTACTATGCAGCAGCGCTCTTTCTCCGTCGTTGGACCCACAATTTGGAATGGGTTTCCTCCTGATCTGCGGTCTCTTCCTCGAAAGCCGGACATTTGACCTCTGGACATATTTCCCCGGACAGTTACCCCGGACACTCCCCCCGAATCTCAGTAGGTCATTAACCCCATGACAAATTCCCCCTCTGTGGATTTAGCAATCGTACCAATTCAAAACGGATGCTTTTAAGTAAAAGATCACAGATACTTCGCCAATAACTTACATCATCATACCGCATGTTACAAAACAATATTATTGCTTTGAAATAAACCTCTGGTAAATCGGCATGAACAAGACAAACATCTAACCGCATTAGACAATGATAAACTAGAGATCACGAGAAGAGGCTAAGGCCTGTAGTAAGTTGTTTACTTAGAATGTCGCTACAAAGCGTTACCTTTGAAGTAAACGATCAAAGACCTGAAGTAAATTGGTATGAAGAAGACAAAGATCTAACCGCATGTATGTGTATTTCGTTTTAGCCAATAATTTAGTAAGTGTTTTTTATCATTAAACAGAGATTTTTTTGTATGTTTCATAATTTTTGGAGTAGCTTCGTTGTCTGTTGGCAATGTTTTCATTGAAGTTTTCTTAGAAACAGAAAGCTTTATTCTGTGTTGCATTGGGGGATGTCCTAGTAGGGGAAAAGTGTCCGGGTGTAACTGTCCGGAAAAAAATATGTCCGGGGATAATATGTCCATGGGGTAAATGTCCGTTCACCATCTTCCTCGAAACTCCTCTTCTCTGCTCTAAAGACTTCTCTTTCGCCGGCGTTGGGCTGGGAGCGCCTCTGAATAGTTTCATTGAAGAGGCACTATATAGATGCTTAGTTGATTTATTGATTTATTCAATGAGCGTCTAGCAAACCATTCAATTCAACGTCCTTATATATTGCCGTATACAGATTCAAAAATAATTACCACGCATTTGTATATGTTCACTCGGTGACTAAATTGGCAGTATGGATCGGCTACATTGAGTATGATTATGCTCCTACACACGTTTGTTCGAAAGTGCTTGTTTTAAAAAACATAATTTGCCTTTTCCATAAAAATCTTAACTAAAGAAGCATGAAATAGGCCTAATGAACTTCCCGAAGCTGTTTTCTTCTAAAAATGTCCGCTTTCATTATGCTTGACTGAAATTACTTGTCACTGGTGTTTAATACATATTTCAGAATTCTTTTTTTAAAGTTCTTAAATCAGAAACTATCTAGGCCTAGTTCTTGCTTTAGATCTTTGCCATGCATGATGCATTACAAGGTGCATGAGCGACTCCTACACTGCATTGTTTCGGGTATGTATGGAGGCCCACATTAAGAGGGGGGCTGCTGCACAGTGGACCCGCAGTTTTGAGGGGCCCCGCATGTTCGAGGTACATTATTTTTTTATTGTATTTATAATTGGTACCCGCGCTGATGGCTATATAGGTAATCACAGCACCCGAGCCTACACTATTCTTAATGCGGCCCTGTGAGTAGGCCTCGGCCTACATGTATAATATATGTGTGAAGTTGTGAACACTTAACATGAGCTCTTACAGGTGCCCTATACATCGTCAATGCTCAGGGTTCCCTTGTGCATTTAAAACACTTAGAATTAACATATAAAGTGTGATGTAACATAAATATTATATAACACCCTGGTACACCTCTCTCCAATTAGTTTTAGTCTGGTTAGATTGTTTATGTTGCTGCTGATCTAGTGATGCTCCAGATCAGTAAAGTCTGTGCCACTGGATAAAAGTACACATTGAATCCAAAAGTTAAATGCCCTTCATTGGAAGGAAGTGGTTGCAATAAATTATAGCTTATCTATGATTTATAAATCACTTCAATGCAGTCATGAAACACCAAAAGCAATTATATTGCACGAAATTCAACTGTATATCGTTAAGAATATTACCCAGCAAAACGAGGCATAATGATGGCTCGATTACAAAGAGCTTTTCGAGAGGTATGTTAGTTACATTACACAACGTCTTAGAACACACAGTTCTTAAACCTGCACAGTACACTTATACTCGCTCTCTCACAATCACTCAGATTTTCTGTTAAATTTATTTTATTATTATTCCGGATAAATATTATTTCTATAGGTGAACGGACATTTACCCCCTGTACATATTCACCCGTACAGTTAATTCCGGACACTTTCCCCCTTACTAGGACATTTCCCCCTCAATGCAACATACAAAATGTTTCCTGTTTCTAAGAAAAATGCATACAAACATACAAAAAGCTCTCTGTTTAAATGATCAAAACATACATACATACAACATGCATATATCCATACATATATACATACATACGTACATGCATACGTGTATACATACATAGTATTACATACATACACGCATACATACATGCATGCAATCAATCAATCAATCAATAAACTAGACATTTATATAGCGCGCTCTTCAAGGCAACTATTCAGAGGCGCTCCCAGCCCAACCTCGTCGAAAGAGAACAGTCTTAAGAGCAGAGAAGAAAGACATACATACATGCATACATACATACATACATACATACATGCATACATACATAGAGAATGCATGCATACATGCATATATACATACATACAAACAGATATACATGCATACAGACATGCATACATACACAAATCCACAGAGGGGGAATTTGTCCGGGGGAAAAATGACCTACTCAGAATGGGGGGAGGATAGTGTCCAGGGTAACTCTCCGGGAGAAAATGTCCGGGGAATAGGTCCAGGGGTAAGTGTCCTACGACCATTTCTATAGCACCTCTCGAAGTCAACTACTACTCAGAGGCGCTCCAGACTACAGCATTTGATACTGTGCCGGAATTTTCACGCCGAAGCGCCACGAGCAATTGCGAGTGAAGGACTTGCCCAAGGTCCGTACGCAGCGGCTACCTAGGGTGGTATTCGAACCTGCAACTCTCCGGTCACAAGGCGCTGAACTTACGTTACCACTGGTAAGTTCAGAGCCACAAATGCATAAAAGTTGCTGGCAACAGAATCCAGGACCTCGCTGAGTGATCTTAAAGATGTACCACTTAAATTCATTCCTAGATTTAATGCTAAAGTGCATACATATGAAGAATACATTACTGTATCTGAGCTCCAAATGCTTCAAATTTGCTTAAAAGAGTGATGAAACTTGAGTCTACAATGTTTAACGAGCATCAAAAGTGTTTTCAATAAAGACCAACCTCAAAGTTTACCTCCTATAAAAGCACTACTCTGGTTCTATGGAATGCAGGACATTTAAGAAGCTCCTTAGACAGTAGACATTAGCAGTGGTAGATGCTTTGCTTGGGTACAGTCGTTGAGAATGAGGGTCGTTGCAACAAAAATTCTTGTAGAAAAATTAAAAGTGAAGCAATTATTTTTCCTCTAATATGACTATCAAACCAATTTCACAAAGGTAAACCCAAGGTTCTTCTACACTGGACCGTGAAAGCTTGCGCCAATAGGGCATTGGGCCAGACAGACATAATTCTTCAAGATAAGATGGAGTACACCCTGCAAGACAATTATGCATGAGCATTATAAAAGTCAACTCCATACATTGTAACCAAAGTAGTTCTTTCTATGCAAAAGTGGATTTGTACCCAAATCGAGGCATGCTGTCGATCAGCCGGGTGGCAGCATAAATTATGCTGATACGATGCCGAGAGGCACCATGTAATTAGCAGAATTAAACACAGTTATTATATTGTAGTGCATTTTAAGATTTCTAAAGCGCCTCTCTCAGTGTAACCTATCAGAGGCGTTTCTGTATGTTGACAGTTAAGAGAATGCTATTCTACCCCTCACAAATACATACAGGCATACAAAGCTATCCACACACATACACCCATGCATAATATGCACATTCAGTAGCGTAACTATGGGCCCGCAGGGCCCGCAACTGCGGGGGGGCCCAGGTAAAAGGGGCCCATTTTCAAACCTGAAAAAATGAACTATTTTAATTAATAAATGCACAGCAGAAAGCCGGAAACCGAAACTCCTTGTAAACTCCTTAGCCTTGTAAAATCAATAAATCATGCAGGCAGGCAGATGATGTGGAATATTACTATTGATGCGCGGTCGGCGCATATTTTTCTAGGCTTTGATTTAAGCTAGTGAACAGTGACTCGAAGGCAAACTATAATCGCCAGATGACGCTGAAATTTGCAGTTAATTCACTCAATTAGTGTGTGGTGTGTTAGATATTCATGCAGGCAGGCAGATGTGTGTCGGTGTGTTAGATATTGTGAACTCACAATTGAAAACTAGATTCCAAGGAATGCATGACATTGTAAGCAGTTTTTCGGTACTTTTTCCGGCAACTCTTCTCGCTGAGGATGATAACAACATTGTCAAAGCTGCTAAGTCATTACAGGAAAAATATCCCGACGATTTCTCACCAGAATTTCCGCTTCAGTTGTTGTCTTTCAGAATGTCAATGAACAACGAAATTAAAAAAATTACAACAGTTAAGCAACTGGCAGACTTACTAATTGTGCATTACACCTCTATTTCATCTTCATATCTGGACGTGG
>OY744606.1:62142445-62272445 GCA_963556255.1 Allolobophora icterica
TATCTGACAAGTGATTCATCTAACCACCTAAAAGAGAAGAGCGCACTGCCTACATTGTTACCGCTTGATAGATTGGAACTACAGACGATTACACTTCAACATTGTCGTGGTCTACGCGGGTGCATGCATCAAGGGAAGAAAACCGACGCGTCAACAAGCTTGTTTACAACGCACGGAAAATTCTGCAGCAAGCTGTCAACATTAATTCGGTGCATGCAACAAGGATATACGTGTTCAGTAGGACTTTCCAGGGAAAAGTACAGTGACGTCACAGAACGTTCTGGAATCCGGGAGAACTCTATATAAGATAGACCTGATGTACATTAAGGGCCTTTTGACGAAGATTTGTAAACGTTGAAACATTGATCGTATGACGTTCAATCGAGACCAGCCAACTTGTGTGCTGTCTACGATTGTGATATTTGATAGACGAGTTGACTTACTTTACACTTAATCGACTTTATTTTTAATTAAAGATCTTTTAATAGTTCCTTCGTTGGTTCGTCGTTGCGATCGAAGGAGTCGACCGCGACATTATTGGTGGCAGCGGTGGGATCATCGGTGTTGGATCCGGTGAAGAAGACGCGAGCCGGCGGAGGAAGGAGTCAACCCGGAGGATCAAGAGACGGTCTGTTCCAGACAGCGAGCGGATCGAGACGCCTTTCTACCGTGGGAGACGGGTGAATCGGCATACGACAGTCGGACGGACGAAGTGCGTCGTTCGGCTGAGACAGCAGAAGACAGCAGTCAACATACGGGTAAGATCCTAGGTGTTGTCGTGGCTGAGAAGGAGAAAAGAGAGTGGAGTTGCAGCCGAGTGGGAGGCAGCCATTGTTTCTCTTTCAATATCTGCTGATTATTTCTTTGAAATTTGATCCATTGTTGTGATCGAGGCCAGACTTGCGTGAGCTTGTATAGTTTTTGCGTACTTGGCGAGTGTACTTCTTTGGATACTGCATAGTTGCACTTTGGGTTGTGGAATTTTCCTTTTGTGTGGCGGGTTTGCCGCGTGGTGTCTGTTTTTTTTTGTTGATTGTTGTTGACTGACTGTTTGTAAAAATGGAAGCGTTGACAACAGAGATGCAAGCGAATATTCGCAAAATGTCGTCTGAGCGCCTTAGGGTGTATCTTGTGAAGGCAGGAAGGGACGAAGATGATGTTATGTCATGGGATCGAAATCAATTAATGGAAGAATGGGCCATGGAGATTGGAAAAGAGGAAGAGGAATTTAAGGGTAGTCCAATATCTCCAACAGGAGTGGATTACGAGCTGCAGAAGCGCCGTCTGGAGTTCGAAATCCGTAAATATGAAGAACAAAGGGAGGAACGGAAGGAGAAGGAAGAAAGGGAGGAAAAGAGGAGAGAAGAACAAAAGAAAGAACAAAGGGAGAAGGAAGAAAGAGAAAGGGAGGAACGGAAGGAGAAGGAAGAAAGAGAAAGGGAGGAACGGAAGGAGAAGGAAGAAAGAGAAAGGGAGGAACGGAAGGAGAAGGAAGAAAGAGAAAGGGAGGAACGGAAGGAGAAGGAAGAAAGAGAAAGGGAGGAACGGAAGGAGAAGGAAGAAAGAGAGAGGGAGGAACGGAAGGAGAAGGAAGAAAGGGAGGAAAAGAGGAGAGAGGAAGAAAAGAAGGAACGGAAAGAGAAAGAAGAAAGAGAAAAGAAGGAACGGAAAGAGAAAGAAGAAAGGGAGAGGAAGGAAAAGCAGGAAGAACGAAATGTTAGAGATTCTTTAGCAAGTCGTACTAAGCGTTATAGTGATGCCCTCAAGAATATTCTTTGGAAATTTCCTTCCGACCCTATAGAAATTCCAGGTTTCTTTGATCACTTGGATGGTTTGTTTAATGTGTATGAGGTGGATGAAGATGTTAGAGCAAAATTATTGCTAGCCATTTTAAGTGAAAGAGCTAAGGCATTAACCATGCGCCTTACTGAGGCACAGCTCCATGACTACAAATTCCTGAAGGAGTTTTTGCTAAGGGAGTTTAAGATAAGCCCTTCAAATCTTAGAGCCCGATTTTGGTCGTTGCACAAAGCATCGGACGAATCATTTACGATCTATTCATCCAAATTGCGTGTGGCTCTTATGTATTATTTGAAAAGTAGAAAGATAACTGATGAGTTTGATAAACTTGTAAGTTTATTGGTTGCGGATCGGCTTAAGGAGTCCTTGTCGAAGGCTTGTTTAGATTATATCTTGGCCCAAGAAAAAGAGGAGTGGTTGAGCTGTGAAGACATAGCTAATGCGGCTGACATTTATGTAGCGTCGCATGATGGTGGGAATGACTTAGTATGCCGTAGTCATCCGACACCGAAGTATAACAATTGGACGAGAGGTCAACCACATGTTCAAGTCAATAACCAGACAGCTCAACCCAAGTCTCCCAAACCGGAAATAAGGGGTGAAGCCAAGATAGGTGCGAGGGTGTCTCAGGAGGAGGCCAAGGTAAAGGGTCTCTGTTTCCTATGTCATCAGAAGGGTCATATGGCAAGGGAGTGCCAGACCAAACCAAGTTCTAAAAAGGTGAGTACTTGTATATCTGGGAACCCAACTGAAGAAGTGACCGACTTATTTGTTGAGAAGGTCAACGTGTTGCATGAGATACCTGAACAGGTAAAGCAAGGGAATTTATTGGATAATTCTAAACCAATAGGGTTGGAAACTGTTGTAAGGGTATACGAGAATAGTATTGATGGATTACACGAGAGGTCGTATATCAATGTACAGATTGAAGATCTCCCTTCTCAGCCAGCATTATCTGATTCAGGAGCAGAAATTTGTTGTATTGATAAGAAATTAATTGAGTCACTAAACTTACCCGTGATTAAACGGATTAATATAATTGGTTTTCAGGGAGAAGGATGTAAGGCAGATGTAGTATACCTACAAATGAAATTAGCTAATTCAATGGAAGGAACGACGAACATTGCGCCATCTTTGTGCGTCATGTTCGCTGTAGTCCCTGAACTAAATGAACGGGTTATTTTGACACCCCATGTTGTGGACCTATTAAGGGATAGTTCGCAATATGTAGTGATGGTAGCTGGCGTAGATCGATGTGTACAAATAAATAAAGGGGCAGAAGAAGATAACTTAGAAGTTAATATCGAGAAAAGTAACAGCAACGAATCCTTGCCGTCAGAAGTGAATGAATATTCTCAGGAGCAACTAGTTGATGATTCAGATAATTTTCTTGATGTTGAGTCAACAGAGTTCAAGTCTGATGAGGGAGTAGCGAATAATGATACTTTATTGCGTGAGCAACAGAATTGTCACAATCTTATATCTTGCTGGCAACAAGCGAGACAGAATAAAAATAATTTCTTTATAGATAATAACCTCCTGTACCACAAAGGGGAAATTATGGGACATAAGGTTAATCAATTATGTTTACCGGAAGATAGAATCGAGGTTGTCTTGCGAGTAGCACACGATGCCCCATGTGCTGGGCACATGGCTTTTAAGGCAACGAGAGCCAGGATCAAATTAAACTTTTGGTTTCCAAGAATGGATGAGAGGATTCGCGAATATTGTGCGTCTTGTCAAATTTGTCAACTAAGAACTCCAGTTAAAGTGGCAGATCGAGTCCCGATCACTCCTATTCCGAGGGCGGATGAACTCTGTTTTAACCATCTAAATATGGATTGTATTGGCCCTATGGTAGTGACTGGAGAATCCAACAAATCGAAACCCCAGTACAATTATGCTCTGGTTCTGGTGGATAAATTTTCTCGTTGGCCGATGGCGTATCCTCTTAGATCGCTGAATGCAAAGGGAGTTTGTGAAGCTCTGTTGCAAGTTTTTACAACTTTTTCTATTCCAAGGATCATCAGTTCTGATTGTGGTACCAACTTTACCAGTCGTTTGACGAAAGAATTCTTGCGGCGAATGGGTTGTAGTCCCAGATTTAATACCCCTGGACATCCTGAGGCAGCTGGATTGGTTGAAAGATGCAACCAAAGCTTGAAAACCATGATCTTTAAGCTTGCTCAATCTGATCCTCGTGGATGGCACCAATTGTTACCGTTTGTTCTGTGGAGCCTTAGAGAAAAACCTTCAGGCACGACTCATATTTCGCCATTCACTATGGTTTATGGAACTCTTCCTCGGGGTCCACTTAGTGTGTTGAAGGAATCGTGGGCTGGCGAACGAAAAGTACCTCTTAACTTAGGTAAATCACCCGAAGAGTATCTCCAATCACTGAAGGAAAACCTCGAATTCGCGAAAGTTTATGCAGATTACTATAGTGATATAGAAACCAAGCGGTATGCAGATTATTATAACTTGCGTAGTACTGACAGAAAATACGAAGTTGGAGATAAAGTAGCAGTATTAGCACCAGATTTTGGTAGTTCTAAATTTTATAGTCGATGGCAAGGACCTGCTACCGTAGTCAAGGTTAAATCCCCATATTCTTATATAGTAGAAATAGAGGGAAAACAAAGACATTTACACGCAAATAAGATCAAGCGATACCATGAACGACTCGAACAAGCGATGATCAATAGCTGTTCAGTAATTGTTGATCAAGATGAAGAATTTGGTATAGTAGAGGTTGTAGATCAGGAAGAACGTGAACAAATAAGCCCGAGTAAGCGAATTGATCCTCTGATTATAGCGCATCTTTCGCAAGAGGAACAGAAGCAACTTTTTGAAGTTTTGGATCGGCACACGGCAGTATTTGTGGATAAACCTGGGTATTGTCCAGTATTAGAACATGAAATTAAGATAACTCATGATTTCACTCCTAAGCGTTTAAGGGCATATAAAGTACCTGAGCTACTTAAACCTGAAGTACAACGCCAGATAGAAGAAATGTTGGCATTAGACATCATTCGACCATCGAAAAGTGAAATGGCCAGTCCGGTAGTTTGCGTTTTAAAGGGACCCAAAGGTCAAAATGGCGTTCGATTGGCAATTGATTATCGCCATGTTAACAAATATTCTCTAGGTGATTGTTACCCGACCCCAGACATTGCTGACGTCTTACAAAAGGTGGGACGGGCAAAGTTTATTAGTGTTTTCGACGCGAAATCGGGGTATTGGCAAATTCCAGTTCGGAAAGAACATCGATGGCTTACGGCATTCGTATGTGATGCAGGACTTTTTGAGTTCACAAGAATGCCGTTTGGACTCAAGTCCGCTAGCAATACCTTTATTCGTGCTATGACCCAAGTTTTACATCCAGTGCGAAGTTTTACCGAACCATTCGTCGATGATATGGCAGTGGTTTCAATGAATTGGAATGACCATTTAGAACATCTAGAGAAATTCTTGCAAACTATTGAGGAAGCAGGACTCACTTTGAATTTAAGAAAATGTAATTTTGCACAAAACAAAATAAAGTTTGTTGGCCATATAGTAGGGTCAGGTTGTATTGAACCTGATCCAGGTAAGATCGCTACGATCAATGATATCCATCCTCCAACAACAAAGAAAGAAGTTAGAAAGGTTATGGGTTTTTTCAGTTACTTTCGAAATTTTATACCTGCTTTAGCTGAAAAAGCACGGGTAATAACTGATTTGACACGAGATAACATACCTACGAAGGTGCCTTGGGAGCAAAAGCATCAAGAAGCACTAGATAAGTTAAAGGATGATCTCAGTAAAGCTACACAGTTGCATACCATTGATTTCACTAAGGAATTTGGTTTAAGTGTTGACGCAAGTGCCACCGCGGTCGGGTGTTGCTTGTTTCAGTGGACCGAAGAAGGTCAAGAAAAACCAATTGCTTTTGCTAGCCTTAAACTTACAGATACACAGATGCATTGGTCTACAATTGAGAGAGAGGCTTTCGCAGTAATTTGGGCACTTAAACGATTCAAGTCATGGATATTCTTATCAAAGATAATCATTTATTCAGATCATAATCCTTTGTCTTATCTCACAGATGCAAGCCCTAAGAGTGCGAAACTGACTCGTTGGGCGTTAGCATTGCAAGAGTTTAACGTGGACTTTCGATATCGTCCTGGACGTCAGAACACGGTGGCTGATTTCCTCTCTCGGTTGTGACTCGGATGGTGAAGGGGGGGAATGGCCCGACACACAAGGATCGAGCCCGCAAATTGTATAGATAAATTGACTAACTGATGTGTTTTGTTTTGTTTGTATATGCTGTGTCGAGATGGAGTCTGGAGGCCCGGCTTGATTGTGATGACCCGTTCGGGATGGTGCTGAAGACGTGTCATCATCTGAGGGCGGAGGGAATGTCGTGGTCTACGCGGGTGCATGCATCAAGGGAAGAAAACCGACGCGTCAACAAGCTTGTTTACAACGCACGGAAAATTCTGCAGCAAGCTGTCAACATTAATTCGGTGCATGCAACAAGGATATACGTGTTCAGTAGGACTTTCCAGGGAAAAGTACAGTGACGTCACAGAACGTTCTGGAATCCGGGAGAACTCTATATAAGATAGACCTGATGTACATTAAGGGCCTTTTGACGAAGATTTGTAAACGTTGAAACATTGATCGTATGACGTTCAATCGAGACCAGCCAACTTGTGTGCTGTCTACGATTGTGATATTTGATAGACGAGTTGACTTACTTTACACTTAATCGACTTTATTTTTAATTAAAGATCTTTTAATAGTTCCTTCGTTGGTTCGTCGTTGCGATCGAAGGAGTCGACCGCGACAAACATCAATTATTTAAACCGACCAATTTGCTAATTTTTCGACCGACTTTGGCTAATATCATAACGACCATAAATCATTTTCGATCTAACATCGACTAATGCTGCATTACGGATCAATTCTCAGAAAGAATTAAATTCAAAAGTTCAGTCGTTTCTATTTCTCTGTACAGGCTACATGTGTCTAATCTAGCGGATAGGTCTACGTCATCGAAAGTTGAAGAGAAAATTGAACCACGTACGAACCCATTAAGTTAGTTCTCGCATAATTATATCATTTACTATTGCAATAACTATCTTGATTATACAATTATGCTATTTGGTAACGAATCACAGATTAATGCTATTGCATCAGTAACAGTAGTATCATAATTTTTTTTACCACAGTATGACCCTAAAACAGCTATAGCAGATCTTATACGCTATTGGGCACCAGAGATTTAAGTGGCGCAACAGGAGCCTTGAAATGTATTTAGATATCAGTCAAGTCTAAGTTCATTTTTTCCTGTACTGACTTCTTTCATATCAGAAGATACGGTATACATGTATATCCGACTGGTTTGAGCGCTTGCCTTTCAGCGCGAAGTGTGTGTGTTCGAGCCTCGCCTGCATGAGACGGCTACTGTACAGAGGACCTAATGAAGTCCTTCACACACAATCGCACAGATGTCGTCGATTGATGTCTTGATAGAGACATTGGCGCTTAATAGGTATACAATTACCGAGAAGACAAAGGCAGTGAGCCTAAACTGATAGACTCGTATCCTTCATGTTGGAAGAAGCAGACATATAGGTCTATATATTCCTTGGAGGTCGACTATTTTTGCATATGTATATATATATATATATATATATATATATATATATATATATATATATATATATATATATATATATATATATATATATATATATATGAATACGCCATAGGAAGATGGGTGTAGAATGATACACTGTTGGCAGTCTGTTTAAAAAGATCGACATACCTTTCTTTCTCTAGTCATGAAGCACATCTGTCGATTCCTGCTTATCAGAACAGACAAATTCCACCGACTTGGCCGCAGGCATATATGAAAACTGATAGTGCGCCACTGTGCAGCCGGCTACCACATGACAAGGCTCTGATATGCGATGACACAGCAGCTTCTTTCAAATCTCTCAACACCTGACAAGACTGAGCGATAAAGACCGGCACTATCTATCCAACATCATGCCTCCAAGGTTTTTAAAAATCCAGGTGATTGCACGCGGGCGGTAGTCATTCAGAGGAACATGAAGCACGTGCGTGCACAACCCATCCATTGTTGTACTTGAACACATCTTAAAATGCGGATCGAGTAAGTATAGACTGCAGCACGCACCGAAAACGTCATTCATTCAATCTACATTTACGGTTTCATCTGAACTAAGCTTTCAGCGTAAATTCGTCAATTTCTAAGTCCACCTGCGGCGCCAATCCGAACGCGTCTGTTTATCTCTGGCGTGAATCGTTAAATGCTGTCAATCAAACGTGTAGCAAACAAAACGGACAGAAAATTACGTCCGTCTTCGCCAACTGATATCAATTAGGAGCGCTTTTAGGGTAGATAAGCCGTCTTTTGATCTGTCAGTCAGTCCCGTCTGCGCTCGAATGATTCAATTTGGAAATGAAAAATGCATTCTGGCAACGAGGCTAATTCTGCCTCCAGCCTCAGGGTCTACTACAAAAGGCATCGCCTGTCCGCCCTGAAGAAGTATACGCTACGGAGCGATCTTATTATTCTGCCATTATTATCTGCGAGGAGGTCATTGTTAGTGTGCTGGGGGTGATTCGAGAGTAACAAGGCCTGAGTCGGTCCTTTGGTGGAGTCTCATACGGTTCAGTGCACGGTCAGTGAGAATCGCTTTCGTAGAACTGCCTCATCGGTCGGTCGGTTAGTCCATACGTGATCTGGCTTAGAAGACAACGATCAGAGGCCGCGTCATCGTCGATGCATGAAAGGCCCGACGTCTGCATCAACGAGAACGAGGAAAGCAAACAAACTAATTCGCAAAGGCAGTCTTTGTCTAGTTTCAGCGTTAGTTGGAATCGAAGTGTCTCCCTGCCACTGTATATAGGCTACGGCTGACAGCACTATGGGGTGGATGAGCAACCAATGGAGCGTATCGGTCTAACAAACAGTCCGGAAACTGGTCAAAGACACACGTTGCAGCTGTTCAGACGGCATCTCGCAAGACCAACACTGGTGGCGCTGCAGTATTCAAACAACTGATGACAAATACACAAGCAGCACAATGCTCTTGTGACGTACTAAAAGGTGCGTCACCAAGTGTCCAGATACATACATACATATATGCACACATACATACATAAATACATACATACATAAATACATACATACATACATACATACATACATACATACATACATACATACATACATACATACATACATACATACATGCATACATGTGTATATATATACATGCATATGTACGTACGTACATACACATATTCATACATACATACATACATATATTCATACATACATACATACATAGAGACATACATGCATACATACATGCATACATACATACATAAATATACATGTGAATAATGCCTGCTGCGATCGTAACAGAACTGGAAACAACTGGAGCTGAAAGAAACACCTGGAAAATATGAATAAATAGACTGCAGCGAAATCAGTCACACGTCGGAGTGTCACACGAGATATGAACGGAATGGAAGAGGCGCTATATAAATGTCCAGATAGATAAATCTAGACAGGAAATGTATGGGTGCATAGTAAATTACCTGCTGCGTTCACATGTGCCAAGTGCTGCACTTGGCTTAACGCCTTCAAGTGCAGAGCATCGAGTACAACCAATAATGCAGACGAACGAACTCTTACTTGGCTGCCTGGCTGGTGTCTGTTTGTATGTCTGGTTATGAGTAATTGCGTCTGTGTGTCTATCCTTCCTTCTGTCTGTGTGTCTGTGCTTATGTGTATGTGTCTGTGGGTCTGTGTGATTGTGTATATGTGTTTGAGTGTCTGTCTGTTGTCTGTGTGTATGTCTGGTGGTTTGTAATTGCGTCTGTGTGCCTATCCTTCCTTCTCACTGTGTGTCTGTGCGTCTGTGTATGTGTGTGCGTTTTGTGTATATGTGTCTGTGTGTCTGTGCGTATGTGTCTGTGTGCCTATTCTTCCTTCTGTCTGTGCTGCGTGTCTGTGCGTCTGTGTGTGTCTGTTTGTTTGTGTGTGTTTGTGCGTCTGTCTGTTGTCTCTGTGTCTGTGTGTACGTTTGTCTGTCTGTCTGTCTGTTTGTCTGCGTTCCAACCCTTTAACCTACTCCCGCGTTTGATGCAAATGCGTCTATAGTGAATTGACCGTCAGAGCTGCGTAATAGAGTTGACTGTGTCTGGGTTTAGTTCGGATGCAAGTGACGACGACGACGACGACGACGACGAGGAATGGAAAAAACAGAGAGGCGCATTTAGCTTCCACTCATTCATTATTCAGTGAAAGAGGACGACGCGACAATATTGCAGAGAGAAACGATTACTGTGGATGGTGGTCTGCGTTGAAACTCCGACATAAAAGCATAAATCCATCACTCTCTCGTACATTTATTCTCTCACTCACGCACTTTCTCACTCTCTTTCTGTCTCGCTCTCGCACTCTTACTTTCTCACTGAATTTCTCATTATTTTTCTCAATTATTCTCTCTTTCAAATACGGCGACTTATCCAGGTTATCCTACATCCTACTTCTTTAATTATTGTAAGTGACTACGTAAACAGCGATAGAAGTTTTATTAAAAAATTATTCCACGTAATAGTAGGTTATAAGTGCAAAAAGAGCAACGTAGGAATTCATCTTTAGTCAAGACGCAGCTGGGATTGATGCTTAGCAATCATTCCATGCATAGCTTCTCATCACTTGACTCAGTCAAAAAGACCTGTATACGATCACATCATACTATAGCTGTGCTTCAGTTCTGCATGCATTGAATCGTTGGTTGTGACTCAGCAGGAGTCGGACTCCCTTCCTCTGCTTAACTGGCCGCAGTGTCTTTGATGGCACTTAGGGTTTCGAGTGCAGATGCAGACTCCCGAGTGTTTACCTAGATCGCAGTCATGATGAGGGACTTGTCAGCAGCCGCAGCTGAGAAGCATCTTCACCGCCAAAGATGAGAGGAAGAAGAGATCGTGACACCAGATCCCCTCCCCACATTTGCTAGGATGATTATGACGAACACGTCTATCATTTATAGATCTTCTTCTCTTTGCCCTCCGATCGCCGATTGCTCTGTCTGTCTGTCTGCCTGCCTGTCTATCTGTCTGTCTGTCTGTCTGTCTGCCTGTCTGTCTGTCTGTCTATCTGTCTGTCTGTCTATCTGTCTGTCTGTCTGTATACCAGTATCTTGTTTCATGGGTGAAGCCGAACACATGTCTCGTTAGAGTATGACTGTCGCTGCCTCATCACCATACATACACATGTATTCTTATACATAGGCCTACACATATTATATATACACACGTATGCATATATATATGTATATATATATATATGCATTTATAAGAGAGCTAGGTATACGGAAGGAACGGTCAGTTCGCACTCACCGGCCATTCAGAGCGTCGCGCAGACTTTCTGAAGCAAATATCGATGGCCACTGATGATGAATAGGTTTTCTTGCACGGTGCGCGGATGAGTCATTCTCCGAAGCACGTCTACACGCCTATCAAGTCCTATGGACACCAGTCGTAGAGATCTGTGGGACCGCCTGACATACGTATAGATAGACGAGATACATAGACGCACTCCTTCTAAACGTTGATAGACAGAACTCGTTGGAAGAGATCAGATAATATTTATACGAAAACTGCAATCTGCTGCGTGTGTTGTATAGGGTGTAAGTGTGTTATGATGAGAGGACGATGCCTATCAAGAGAAGGAGGAGGCGATGGTTGGAGGAGGCAATTAGACAAGGCGGCGGATCTTCTGATCTTCTCTTAGTTTGGAGGGACATCGATACACACACACACATGTGCACCGCGTGTATTCGCCGTGTATGCATGCGTTATACGTAGAAAAACCCTTCTCACGTGTCTTTGTATACAGACCAACGTGCACGCACACTTCAGCTTGCACTGCATGGTTGCCATTATGTATATACTGAGTCTATGGCTTCTACATATGAACCTTATACACTTTAGCCTATATATATATATATATAATCATACGTATGTGTGTGACTGTATGTATGTATGTATAGATGTATGTAAGTACGTATGTACGTATGTATTAGGGTGGTCCTTAGAAATAAAAGTTTGAAACTACAGTTGTTCAAGGTTCCATTTGGTTCCATTTCCTCCAGAAACATCACACAAAAAGTTGTTTGAGAAAATATTAATATTTAGGACTTGCACAACACCATCAAAATTTTACCCTTTATCAAATATACGAACACTTGAACAGTAAGCGTAATAGTTGTAATCGACCATAAATCTTTGAACCAGGAATAAATTTAACTACTTGTAGGTCCAGATTACAACACAATGATATTAGTGTATGCCTGATTACAGTGATTACACTGATTAATGATTAAATGATCATTTATTACAGTTATTATTATTGCTACTGTAATGCTTAGTCAATGTCTATGTGTCCTTGATCGCTTGACGGTACTCTCCTTCGTCGGTGCCCAGAACGAGTTGCAATGACCTTCCACAGCTTGTAGTAGAAATTGTTTTTGTTCTTCATTGCTCGTAATAGAGGTGCTGAATAGGTCGATACCACGCTCAGCAGGTCATTGACAACCTTTATGGATCTGCGGATTGCTTGGCTCCTCGTGTAGTCCTCTTGATTTAATTTATCCACTAGATCGTCTTCCAGAAATGCATTATTTCTGGCAGCTTCAAGATGCGGAACAGACGACATTTTGTCATGAAACCATGTAGTCCCTTTGTGGATGACTGGGAGAAGAGTGGGATGCGTTTGGGGGTTCCTCAGAACCTTCCTTGTCTATCATGGCTGCTACCATTAGCCATTTCTCTTTCACTGGCACGTCATTGTGAAAGAAGATCAAGACTACCAACTCAGAAAATAGATGGCATCCAAAGGCTGTGATTGCGGCATCAGCAATGGCCTTCTGTGGATACAAAAAGAGAATACAGCAGAGCTAGATCATTCCTATAGGAGCAGTGGTTGCTGATGGGGTTTGAAACCAATAGCGGACATAAATGCATGTCACAGACTAACATTCCCCAGATGTTCCCACACACGTTTGCGAAAAAATGATTCACGCGTGTACCCCTTACTGCTGCAGTAAGAACGTCTCGAAATAGTCACATCTTCAAGCAGTAAATCGCTCTCACTTTCCAAGTGCTCCTGGATAACGGATATGGATTCCGCGTGAAGGAGTGGTTCCAAACATTGTATCATCCTCCTTCTGTGGAGCGACTATCATTCCATGTTCTCATCGTCTGTAGCCGTTGTCAAGGCAGTTTTATTAATCCGAGGCCAATAATTGCGAAAATGACTCAAAAGTTCCATGTTTGGAGATTTTGAAACGTCACTGAGGCTGAAAACTCTCCATTTATAATATTATATGTAGCCCTACTTTTTTATGTAATATGTACGATGTTGTTGGTTACAATTTGACCATGAACAGCACATCATGTTCAAGAGGTGAAGATAAGACATGTGTTAACAAGCTGATGCAACAGGAAGGAAAAGCAGTAGTCACGACTGAAACTAAAAGGAGATTGAAGTCCAGACCGCAGACATTTTATACGGAAACTTTGCACCTGTATAATGTGTAATTGTATATTCTATATATATGTTATATATGTAGTGCATTGAAGGTTTAAATCAGACCTTAAAAACGTAGCATTGTGTATTCTTGCTTGGGAAGATTTGTGGTCATATGTCTCAGGAACTCACGGGTCAAATACTACTAAAATGCTCTAAAAATATATAATAAACAATCACTGAAAAGATCCACATTGTAGAATTTAAACATATTAGCTGTGCTTAAGTAAAATCATCCAGTCTTTTTGTTAAAAACTAATCATAGGTCCAAAATTGCAAAACAAATATACGTATACTCGAAATGATGACAATTATTTGTAAAATCCGAAACTTCAAACACATTGTGCAAGTTCTAAATATTGTTCAATCCTGATAATTTTTTTGCTACAACAGTTTTAGATCAAGTGGCACCAAATGGCGGGTTGTAAAAAGAAAAATGTTTAAGTTGAAAATTTTCCATTGGAGATGTGACCACCCTAGTATGTATGCATGCATGTTTGTATGTATGTACGTATGTATGTATATACGCACGTATGTATTGTATATATGTATGTATGTATGTATGCATGTATGTATGTATGTGTATGCACACGTGCCTCCATCCTTACATAGGTATTCGTAAACTTCAAATTTCTAAAGCGCTTATCGATAGCCAGGTGATGAGCATCCGCTTTTTCGAGTTCCGCTTCTAATAGAATATTTTTCAGAGCATATAGAAACATGGTTCTAAAGTGCATTTCTTTCTCTGCCATTTCTTGGGAGATGCCTTTCATCCGTCTAAATAAAAGAAATATATCAGCCAATAAATATATTCGCCTGCATTACATATAGAGTTTGGAGGAACATATTGCAATACATAGAGCTACAATGTATACATATTGTAATACATAGAGGTAGGTACAATGTACATATTGCAATGCACAGAGGTACATATTGCAATACATAAGGTAGGCCTACATATTGCAATACATAGAGCTAATTATTGCAATACATAGAGGTACATATTGCAATAATCGTGGCAATGCATATATATATATATATATATATATATATATACATACATATTGTAGAAATATACATTCCGAGCCACTGCACTGGTCTGATTCCGATGGCCTTAGTAAGCGATTTAGAACGAATCAAGCGATTGAAAGTCAGCGAATCCGATGTTGAAGCAGAGTTTAATTTTCACACGTTCGATTGGACTGCCAGACACTCAGCTCGCTCTCACACTGCTTCTCTGCCTCTCTCTCTCTCTCTCTCTCTCTCTCTCTCTCTCTCTCTCTCTCTCTCTCTCTCTCTCTCTCTCTCTCTCTCCTCTCTCTCTCTCTCTCTCTCTCTCTCTCTCTCTCTCTCTCTCTCTCTCTCTCTCTCTCCTCTCTCTCTCTCTCTCTCTCTCTCTCTCTCTCTCTTACAAGTAGTTTTTGCATGAAACATCATTCCGAAGTACTGAGCACTTTCATAACGCATCCTGTGCTACCGAATCTATCTGGGCAACACCAAGCTTATGATGAGTTGCTATACCATCTTGTACATGAAGCTGACCCTTATAACAACGATAAGTGGATATTGCTATACTACTAGTTGCAATACTCATTTTGCTATGTGAGAAGAGTAAACAATTACAATTGGAAGCATTTTTTATCATTTTTACCATTTTGACCACGGTAAAATATAATAAATATAATACGATTTTTTTCTTTACCGTTGAAAAATCCGGATTTTTACCGGTAAAAAATAATTTCACGTCACTAAGGAAATTACATTACAATACAATACAATACAATATTCGTTTATTGCAACAAACAGTGTTGTCAAAGATGCAACATGTGGCAGTGCTACAGAAACAGCTTCTATAGCAAATTTTGTAACATATGGTTTTATTTAATCAATGACATTGCTGCAGAAGGTCCTTAATTCTCTGGAATGGGCCTACGTTGATGATTTCTGCAAGAGCATGGTAGTTCAACGCCATTTGTGGAGTTGGTGGCTTCTTTAAGAAGTTTAAAGACTTACTTTCACGAAAGCCAACATCTAGCATTAGTTACTATTTCAGTTAAATATTTGTTAAATTTATTTGCTATCAGCTGAATGTCTTACACTTGACTACAATGAATGAGGAAGAATCTACTGCTATGTAGTGGCTCGTATGCTGGGCAATACGTATTTGAATATGATTTTCACATCCAAATAAATCAGTTAGCATAAATAATAATAATAATAATAATAATAATAATAATAATAATAATAATAATAATAATAATAGTAATAATAATAATCTAGTATCTTTTAAAGGTACCTTTCCGTCAAACCCTGAAGACGAGGCCTGACCCTCCAGACAATTACCCTGCTCCTATAGATAGGCCTAATTTTTTCCAAATCCCGAGGGATCACTGATACCTCGGGTTAAAAAAAATAAAAATAATAATAATCTTTATTAATTCAAATTGACAAACGCAGTAAGATTACATTGAAACATGACGTACAATCAAATCTTAGCTAAACACACGGTTTGGCAGCCATGCAAAGGCGCCGCCGTAGGGGGGTTACGGGTATCGAACCGTGAATCTAATGCTCTCCTGGCCATGAGTGTTACCATTACTGTATGATCCCCCCCTTCCAAACATGGTCTCTCTGCTGTTTAACGAAGTTTTTAATCTTATTTCTCTATACTGTATCATTGATTTTCAAATAGAAATAGATTTTTCTTTTTCCATGATTTAGATCAAGTTTTTCATTTATGCTTTATTTTACTGTTTTCCTGTCAAAAATCTGCTTTATGTAAATGCTTTATTGTAGATATTTTTATGTTTTTCAATAAAATTAATATTGTTTAACCTAAAGATGGATCATCTTTGCGGCAGGTTTCTCCTAACGGTGACCAATCGTTGCCATTCAGTAATTACTTAAACTGCAATTGTATACATTCAGTAATGAGCCAATTAGTACCACACGTGGGGTTTCCTGACTTTGACAAGTGCAACATCACAGTGCAAAGTAATTGGCAGGTTATTTATAATTGTTTGGAATGATTTTCTGGAAATAAGTGAGTATCGACAGTCAATATTCACTGCCGTGATAAGATATTACATGTGTCGGACGCAGAACATTTGGTTGAAATGGTTAATATATCAAGGAAATGTTTCGTCGGCTGATGTGCGCTATTTTAATCATATCCAAGTATTGAAGTAACTTCCTAGAAAATTGTGTTTTAGTACAGAGCTAAATGTGATTACAGACTATGGGACTCTGCGTTAAATGCTTAAGGTTTAGAACCAGACGGACGGTATATATATATATATATATATATATATATATATATATATATATATATATATATATATATATATATATATATATATATATATATATATATATATATATATATATATTATATATATATATATATATATATATATATATATATATATATAGGCCTGGCTCCAACGACAATATCCTCTGATTTATTCTGTGGCAATCTAGCAAATATACTTTCAAATATACCTGTTTGACCTCTATGACATCTAAAGCAATGTTTTCTATTATAAATATGCCACTGTGCCGCCATGACTCCCATTTCTCGGGTTATCTAAATGCAAATTATATGTAGGTATGGAAACGTTTGAAGTTAAATCCGCACTCAGCCAAGTTTCAGTAAGCCCTATCAATTTCAGTCGTGTGAGGGTGCACGCAAGAAAGGAGCTGTACTTCATGTGGTATATACTTCTGCAATATGCACGCAAGACGGAGAATGACCTCTGTTATTTTGCTCTATAGAAATGTATGCAGCTTCCTCATATAGAAATATACTCGCTGCCATTTGACTGCACAATGTTGGAGTAGTAAAACTCAGGAATTCGGTTCCTCGATCCGCCTCTGTATTGATCTCTACGTAGTAACTGATTATGCTTCGTTTATGACTTGATATTGATATTTCTTGCGATAGCGTATATAATATAGGAGCGCTATCTTATTTCTTATGGATCTGAGTTAGCGTGAAGGCATTTACACGGCTTCTGGTTTATGATCGCTGATGTTATTCAATTCTGCAGCGGATCAAGACCTACATTGATTTCCCTATACATAACATATAACATATATAACATATACACAGACCTGTGTAGCAAAGTCCCCGCAATCTCTCTATCTTCATCCTATCGTAGGCCGGCTTTCCGGAACATCACAATAAGAAACTTGCCCTTCCTTCTGTGAATGCCTCAACCGTTTCAATAATCACCAATTCGTATGAGAGACAAGCGAATCTCCTAAAAGCTGCGGTGCACTTGGACGACCCGTTGGGGATTTGCGCTGAGAGTAAAATAAAGTGGATGGGTGGGAAGAATGAGAAAGGCTGGAGTGGAGAACAAGAAAAATAAGGAAGGTGCATCTGCAGGAGATGAAACACAGGATAGAATGCGGAAGGGAGGAGAAGGGCAGAGATTGGAAGAAACTGGATAACCAATAGAACGAAAGGAAAACAGAAGAAAATACGGTTGATATAAAAGAATCGACGGAAGATACGGAGAAAGACCAGGGGCGGATCCAGGATTTCTGGTTAGGGGGGGCGTAAATACTACCAATCCAATCCCGTAAATATATATATATATATATATATATATGAAATTAGATCACGCAAAACTAGGTTTAGGGGGGCGTACGCCGGCTCCGCCCCCCTCTAAATCCGCGCCTGAAGACGAAAACATTACGAGAGAAGAGCAGAAAGAGCAGAAAGAAGAAGAAAAAGATGAAGAATATATATAAGGAAAAAAGAACGAGGAAGATAAGACTGGAGTAGAGAACGCAAGAAAAGAAAACCAAATTAAGGCTAAGGAGGTAGAGATTCGAATGGCAGAAGAGAAGAAGAGGAACAGCCGCGAGATAAGAGAAATGCGGATGGAAGCTGGAGAATGAGTAAGTTGGAAAGAGATGAGAGACTGGAGATAACAGTTGACAGGCGACAGAGAAGGAGGGATAGAAGATGAACAACAGAAACAGAATCAAAAGAGAATTCACTGCATCCTCTCTCTCTTTCTCTCTCTTCGTCTGTCTCTGTCTCTCTCTGTGTGTCTCTCTCTCTGCGTTTCTCTCTGTATCTCTGTCTGTCTGTCTCTGTCTCTCTGTGTCTCTGTCTGTCTCTCTCTTCTCTCTTTCTCTCTGTCTCTCTCTGTCTTTCTCTGTGTCTCTGTGTGTGTGAGTCTCTCTCTTCGTCTGTCTCTATCTATCTCTGTCTCTCTGTCTCTCTGTCCATATCTCTCTGTCTCTCTCCGTCTCTCTCCGTCTCTCTCTCTCTCTCTCTCTCTCTCTCTCTCTCTCTCTCTCTCTCTCTCTCTCTCTCTCTCTCTCTCTCTCTCTCTCTCTCTCTCTCTCTCTCTCTCTAACTCTGTCTCTCCTCTCTGTTTTCTATCTCTCTTCTTCGTGTCTTCCTGTCACACGGAAATCCGAGATGAAATCCCAAATCTCTTGTTGATTGTCGCCATCAATAGCAGTCAGGCGGTCCTGACAAACGAACAGACCGACGGACGATGCGACCAGGAGGCAGACAGACAAAGAAACAGACGAACGGACAGACAGTTAATGTCATCCACAGATCAGCGAGCTACAGTCAGATGGTCAGGCAAGTGGAGTGGAGATGATAAGCCAGGGAGTTGGAGAGGAAACGAGAATGGAAGAGAATAGACACCAGCATGCAACGACCAAGTGGCAGGCAGTGAAATTGATTATTCATACTTTTCCACACCCACGGTCAATTCCAACGCATCGCGTATTCCACTCCACGAAACCATCGTTGTGTTCCCAGCTGAATGAATAAGGGATGGAAGGAACAAACAGATGAACGAATGAACGAGCGAATCAATGAACGAACGAATGAAAGCAAACGGATATTGCAAGACGACGCATTTGTTTTGTTAAGGGGCAAATTAATGAATGGACTAATAATTACTGAAGGATTCTCTGCAGAATCAATCAACCGGAGTCATTCTGTCGCTTATCAATCTGACCTGTCATCTGTTGTCGCTAAAGCACAAAACCTGTAGATGAAAACATATCAGGTGCCCTATATGCATACAACAATTGAGACATGCAAACTCCTCTTACGTGGATGTCCGTGGTCTCTTGTAATAGGCGGCGTTTCACAGGCAATCTCTGAATTCTTAGTTCTTTCTTCGTAACAATACTATCAACTGTCAGACGGAACGGGTTTGAAGGGATCGAGTCCTTTGGCGGCGTGACTGGAAGGAAGACTGAGATGTATTTGTGTGGTCTGGGTGGGAGGGTGGGAGGGTGGGAGGGGGACGGTGTGACAAAGGCTAAGCCGGGTTCAAAGAGATTCCCTTCAGAACAAAACTACGCTTATAATTACTAAGAAACCGACTGAAGATGGAGACTTACATGAGACTTCTGATGACTGAGACAGCTTTGTAACTGTCTTTCTATCGATGTGTACGCGTCTGCCTGTAAGTATGTCTTTCTCTGTGTGTGTGTACTTGTGTGTTTGAGTGCCAATGTGTGCTGCTGTTCTTCGTATGTCTGTCTTTGTGATTCCTCTCTTTCCCCGTCTGTGTCTATCTACGTGCCGTTCACCGTCTGTCTGTCTGCCTCTATATACATAGGCCCCTACATATACAGTTATATGAACATAGAGGGAGACAGAGAGAGACAAAGAATGACACGTAGATAGATGGATGGATATATGTACTGATATCTGCATATATGTATATATGTATGTATTTATGTATGAATGCAACTGAGCATTTGCATAGCGCCTTTAATTTTTTCTCAAAAGCACTAAAGCATGGCTGGCTGCAGGATCTAAACAGAGAAGCCGAGACTGCTTCCTTTTTGTGTGTGAGCTGTCTGTCACGTTCGTCTGCCTGTCTCTTTGCATGTCTGTCTGTATGTCTGCATTGATGTCTCACTGCTGAATATGTTCTCAATTAATTAACTATTTTCGACAGAATAACTTATACGAATATTTGGTGTGCGTTTGTGTGTTATACGAGAGTTGTTCCTGATGCAAGCCATCGTCGACCTCAGAGTCCATTCATTCGCTCTCCTCTTCATTGCCTCTCCTTCTTATTAGTTCGTCTTATCGAGTGGAATCTTTTCGAGGGAATGTATACCATCCAAAGTCCGAGACGGAATTGGACGCAACCGGAACTGGATAGGGAACGCGAGGGGTCAGGTGATGGAGGAAGATGATCCGATGCAGAGAGCAAAGGTTGGATGCACAGCGGTCAGAAGACAGCCGGAAATTAAATCACTCTCGTTTTCCATGATTTGCTTTTTAGCAAATTTAATCAATGTCCGCCGCATATCTGTTTGTAATAAGCGGCCGAGAAGGTCGCAGGGCGCTATACAAATGCTCGGTTAAATAAACAGACGACATCAGGAGTCGAGTCGTTCAATCAATTTCAGGCGACGAACGCAATTTGGACCGTGAGCAAATTAAGGCGACACTGAATACACCTCGACCACGGTGAGAAGGAGGAAAGAGGAGATGGAAAGGGGAAGGGAGGAAGGGAAGAAGGAAGGGAAGAAGGAAAGGGAAAGGGAGGGAGGGATGCTTCGCCCTCTCACCAACCACGCACCATCAGGAGATCATGAATGCAAGACGATGCGCGATATCTGACGAAACAGATTCTGGCTTTCCTATTAATCGTCCGAACTCATTTAGACCCAAATCAAATAGACATGAACTTCCTTCTGTCGTTCATTTCCTCTCGTCTGTCCTCCTCCTTCCTCCTCTTCCTCCTCTTCCTCATTCCTCTTGAATCCTCTTCATCCTATATGCACTGCATGCCTCCTGTATAATGGTGGGTCTTCCAAAATCCTCTTCTTTTGCCTGCTCCACCGTCCAGCATCCACTGCGTTCCCTTCTTAGTCAGTACAAACATTTCTTCTTCACTCGTTGCTCTTCAACCTCGTTCCTTACTCTATGTTTTCCTCTTTTACCCCTGTCGCTTCCAATTAGTTCTTTCTTTCGAATCAACTTTCCTCCCGTCTGTCTGTGTGTCTATTTGTGTGTGTCTGCATGAGTGTCTGTGTGTCTGTCTGTGTCTTTCCATGTCTGTCTATCTGCTTGATATTGTGTCCGTGTGCCGCCATTTGACTGCCTGCTCAGTTGTTTATTTGCTTGCTTTTATGTTTATCTATTTGTTCACTAGATGTTCATCTATCTGTTTGCATCCCTGTTTATTTGTCTACATGTCCGTATGTCTATGTGGATCTATGTTTATCTCTGTATGCGTGTCTGTTTGTCTGTACTTGTCTGTGTGTGTCTGTTGGGATGTCTTGTATCCCTTCTCCATCTGTCTGCCTGGAATATGATATCTCTTCCAGAGAAATAATAATATAGCGCACAAACAAATCTCGTCTTTCTAAGCAGACGCAGTCTATCGTCAAAGCCTTGTTCCGCTGCTTATAATTCCGTCTCCGGTTCTTTTGAAGATGGTTCCGATCAGGAACAGCGATTGGAGGAGTCTGCACGGAACGAACGAAGGAAGGACGAATCATTGGTATCCTATGCAAGAGAAGGAGAGAGGGAGAGACAGAGAGACAGAGAGAGAGACAGAGAGAGAGAGACAGAGAGAGGCAGACAGAGACAGAGATACAGAGATAGACAGAGACAGACAGAGACAGACAGGGACAGAGTGTGTGTGTGTGGAAGTGGAGTGGAGGTATTTATGGGTGGGAGTTAAGTGGGGATATATAAGAAAGCACCGCCCTTGGCAAGTTTCACAATTACTACATGGAAGTATGCAGGTGGAAATGGGTGCTTTGGTTAGGAAGGAAGCGAAAGATATTGTGAAAAAAGGAAGAATTAAAGAAAATAAGTGCACTTTAGAAAAAAAAGACATCATCAGATATTGCATCATATAGTAGGCGATAATGGAAATATAACCCTGTGGTAACGAAAAATAGTGTGGTTGGCAATTGTAAAAAAAAGGTCAATGACTAAAGCATACGAGAGAAAAGGCAAAGAGAGGCATGAGAAAAAAACGGCATGAGAAAAAAACGGAGGGTTAGAAGTAGATGCGAGGATGAATAGGAAGAAGCAAGGATGCGAGAAGAACGAAGGAAGGTTGAGAGAATGATAAATAATAAGAAAGAAGGGGAAAGAGGGTCTTCTGGAGACCTGACGGACACCATCAAAACGAAGCTTTAGAACTTAGAAAACAGATGCTGGAAAGATGGATTGGCCCTCATAAAATATGAATCTAATTTACGACGCAAATATAATAAATAGCGCTTTTATATATTACATGTAGCCGACCTCTACTCAGGAGTCAGGACTGCTCTGGTGGCCTTCAATTATGCATCAGCTAAAAGAAATATGTCAAACTGAATCTAACGGAGTTGTAACCTTTAAATTGAATTAGACAGAGAAAGCTTAATACGTTCATAAAATTTGTAGCGCTATTGTTATTACAAGTTCCGTAAAATAAAAACCCGATGAAGCAGGGCTGCTATATAGGCGTAATCGCTGCTGTCGACATCATCATTATCATCACTATCATCATCGTCTTCTCCTTCTAGTTCTTCTGCATTATTAATGTCATTATTATCATCATCATTAAACGCAGTGGCTGTCATCATCGGCATCGACCCTACCATGACCCCAAGACCACCTTCATATTCGCCGGCGTAACGTCAGATTTTTGATAAATGGCGCGGAACTGCCTGACCCAAGATGGCGCTACTGCCAGTCTGCATAGTTCGCACTCTGCCCGTTATGGTGCAGTCTATTAGTTTATCAGTGATATCTACTTGGCGCCTCTTCCTTTATTGCCATCGTCCTAATGTTGCTGTGAACTTAGATGATCGAAGAACTTGCCTCGGCTGCGTTCGTGTACTCGGCAATCTCCGGAGACGATCGCTAGACGTCGCTCGAAAGCCGCACATAAATCACGTGGCGGTTTTACGATTTATCGGAATGCTAGCGACACACTGCGGCCGTAACTTAACCAACGCCTCATTTACGTCGCTACATATTGGCAGCAGCACCAGCTTCAAGGGGCAGCAGCGTCTGGTCTTCGGTGACCGGCGGGCAGCGGCCGGCGCCGGGCAGTGGCCTGCCTGCCAGCGGCCAGTGGCCAGTAGGCCGTTGGCCAATGCCTCGTCGTGCTTCAGATGATGAGCATGACTCACCGACACAATATCGACTACTCCTTCTACGGATGCAAGAACAAAAATTAATAGAACGGCCTCCGAACACACGACAAGACCGTTCAACGACTCACACTAGCAGCGCATTAGCAACACACACACACACACACACACACATATATATATATATATATATATATATATATATTATATATATATACATGTATATATATATATATTGGCTTACATAGTTAGAACACGGTCTTTCTTTTATAATATGCTCTGTCAAGTACTTGCGGATCGAAGAGGCGTTGTAATGGCAGTTGGTACGGAGACAAATTTGAACCTGTCTAATATTATATGACATATAAAATAATAACAGGCTACTTACCTACTTACTTGTATGACATATGAACTTTCTCCACGCGTTTCTGCGCTCGGTATACGCTTGTCATACAGTCATAAATACTGTGTTCCATATCTATGATGCGAACTAGTTCTGTGCTGGCTAAGACTTTTAATTCTCTGTTTCCATTAATCTGCTCTTTTTGAGTATTTGCCATAAATCATATTTCTTTTCCATTACGTCGACCCGCAACCGCACATGCGAGATAATTGAAATTTATAGCAACGTTCTATTCCCACTTGATCCTTGAATCCAAGCAGCAAAGGCTTTGCTTCCTATGATATTTATGATACATCTTCGTGTGGGTGTATCGTGTATTCGGGGAATATATCCTGAAGCAGTTCGCTTGCTGTTATTATGCGCATTACTTTCGTTGGCCATAACAACGCATTCCTAATAATTTCTGCAAGCGAGTTGCTTTTAGATCCGAGACGATTGGAGATATGTCTTTCATTGCAAGTTGTTTCGTTCCCGATCTTCGTTTTCCTTTTTGTAAATATTCTCTTTTCTCAACGTTCAGCAGCATTTCTCATTTTTTTATCTTTCCATCTCTAGTTTTATCTTTCGATGTTGTTTCTTCTTTTCTGTTATTTTGTTTTATTTATCTTCTGATTTTGTGTTATTATATTTCCTGTCGACTGTTGTTATTTATCGCATTAGCTAAGGCTTTTACTTTTTCACATAAGCCATCTCAAATTCTTTGGTATTTATTTGTTGTCCTCGAATTAGACTGCATCCATTAAGCAATTTAATGTCTTTCAGCAATCGTCAGACTTTGCTGCAGTCTTCTTAGAATTTCCTTGATAAACTAGAATTAGTTGCACAGGATCTGTATCATTTAAGTTGATTTAACCCATACAGCTCCTGCTTTTTAATACTCTAGTGTTTGAAATTTATCAAATTTTTATTCCTGTGCATTAAAAACTGTATCCTTTGGTAGGTGGCTTATTAATTTTCTGCCTTCGATCTGCGATCTTGGTCGAATATAGCAGCTCAAAGCATCCGCTATCAAAAGGGCTAAATTGTGCAATTAGGAATCTAATCATGGTATTAAATGGTTTAAAGATATACGGCCCTCGACCACACATCACGAGGTCAAGTGCTCCGAAGCACGCCACTTTGTAGAACATGCAATATTAATGGACTCCTTGGTCGTCATCCCCGTCCTCAACGCAACACTGACCAGGAGATCTGAATGCAAAGTCAACTGTCAACCGTTTAAAGAACTTCCCTGGTATTGGGTTCTACGTGTGTGTGAAAACCTACCAATGAAGGTTTCCAGCCATTCAAACTCGCCTTCGCAAAATTCTTAAAAGACGTCATATTAACTTCAACATACATCCATAGTCTACATATGCATAGGTACAATGTTTGAGACCTGTCGGTAGACAGTGTTTCGACACCTTTAAATGGTTATTAAACACATAAATTCCCAGACATATCCTCATGCATTCATTCGCGACAGATATAGTGTCTTTCTTTTGATTTCCCTTTCATTGTCTCCAAGTATTGTCTGGAACGTGACCTTCGGGTCAATATCTAAATCCACGACGCTCATTCAACTGCCTGACTGGTCCAAGTATGAACCTCTGGATATATAGCAGTAAGAGTTTAGAATCGATGCCCTCGATCGACCTGGCACTTACCTCACCCGGAATGAATTAAAAACACAAACGTAATTATTCGCCAATCGACGCGTTGACGAGTTGTGACTTCTAGTGACCGTGAAGACGCGAATAGCGTCGGCGTGGTGGCGCGATTTACATGGTGCGCTGGCAGGCGATGTCACTCACGATTACTTCAAAAACTGGCCGGTGGCGCCCCCTGGAGGTCGCGGATGAACATCAATGAATCAACGTCAGAAGAGACCCCGTCGCAATAAAGATTACTCGGAATGAGATATTGATCTTGGCGATTAGGAATCTTATCGACCCGCGGGGCCGGACTGCGACGTTGGCCCGATTGGCTACGGTCGGTCATCGCTGTTCAATTGACACTGGTTCCCTTCAGAGCGACCCTATTTCGTCCCCTCTGACTCGCGACATCAACCCAGACGACGCTTCGTAAATGGCGAATAATTCGATTCGTCTATAACGTTTCCTCTTCGATTGGCAGGCCTTCCTTCCTCGAGGCCTCTCTCGCTCCTTCGACGGTGGCTCCAGGACACAACGTCCACGTCAGCTGACTTAATGGACAATTGGATTAGAATAACGCTTCTGATGGCTCTTGTGACGACTCTGCTGTGCCTGCCCTTGGGAGACAGCACAGGCGTTTCTCTAGACTCTTCTGTCTGGCAAAGGCAGGCAGACCAGGCGGACAGGCTGACCAGACGGGCAGGCAACTGCGAAGAAGGGTCCTAATAGTGATTTCGATTTGACTAGCGCTTAGGCTGGCGTTTCTGTGGAGCTTTTGTTGTTGAAGTTTCTCTCAGTCACTACCACTTCAGGATCGTACTCTCATTCTGGCCGCCTAATGACGAATCAGTTTAGATGGGCACTTCCTACAGCTGATGGTTCGTCAAATATCACATGCCCCATCCCTTGGTTTCCGCTCTTAACTCCTAGTCGTTCGAGGTCTGCCTATCTATCTATTCGTTCATACATTCGTTCATTCATTCATTCATGCAGTCAGGCAGGCAGGCAGTCAGTCATTCATTCGTTCGTAGATTCATTTACTCAGTCATTCATTAATTTATCCATCCATCCATATATCTGGCTATCCGTCCGTTCGCTCGTTCATCCATCCATCCATTCATTCATTCATTCATTCATTCAGCACATCTATATAGCGCATGTTAATGATTGCTACTCTCCTAACCCAGATCCGGTGGGAGGGAGCATGCGTGATAATATCGACGATGTTCTCTGGAGTCGGTTGACCGCACATTGCACATGCACTACCAGTCGACTTGTCGAATCAAAACGAAAAACAGTGTAGCTGTGGACGATTTTCGGTTGTCTCTGAAGCCTGGCATCGTGTGCTTATTCAACACCCTTAGCAAACACTGCCTGCAGTCAATTACTGTAACTATTGGCTAGAAACGTATACTTGTCGCGGCGAACATTTTCTACCTGGCCTTGGAAAACAATTACCTAGTAACAATATAAAGAACTCTGAATTCCTTGAACTTACATGTAGATTAAAAAATCTCAACAAGACACATCAATGATTTGAAGCTGCCTACATAGATCCGTTTGAAACCGATTCAGCTCAAGCATCAGACACATTTCAACTAGTAGATTAGAAGTGGGGTTTTGAGCGCAGGAGCTACAAAAAGCCGCTTGATATAAAGACTGCCTCTACAGAAAAAGGGTCCACAGAGGCCCACAGGACCCACAGACCCTTATCACAGATCGCTTTCCAAGCAGTGTCTGTGGCTATCGTGGCTTAGAAGTCTTTTGAATCATGGTGTTAAGAGTTTTTTAAAAACAGGCTGAATAGAAGTCCTTTGATATAAAGGCCGTCTCTATACTACCCATCTTCTAATCCGCGTTTATGACAGCAAGAGCGCGCCATAGTTTATACACGCTGCAATCAGGCTGCAATAGCCCTATGAATGCATACATTTAGATCCGGCTGAAGCCGGTCATATGCGTCAGACAGAAAATGGCTTATGGCTTATCTACTTCCTCTTCGAAGGATTTTTTCCTTCGACTAGTTATCAACGATAGTTTTGGTAAACTGTATAAACTGTCAACGTATTCCTCGTCAGCGACAACAAAGAATATTCCTAAGATTTGACGAGGCGATGCAGCCACGTATGAGCGAAGGTTAGTGTTTCATCTGCAGGCCTTTAAAATTTAAAGCTTATTTCACATTTTATGGTCTAACTAAGCTTGAGTATATTTATACAGTATGTATGCATGCATGTAGGCCTATACACAACCATACCCTACTATGCTAGGGGAAAAATAAATATTTATTTACTGAACATTTATATAGCGCCCACTTAGATCAGCAGCGCTCTCAACCCACACCAGAACCTGCAACAGTAAGATTTTTCAGGCGTCTAAATGCTCGATGGCATAGTGGTTAGCGTGGTGAATTCTCAATCGAGAGGTCGGGGGTTCAAATTCCCACCAGGGTAGAAAAAATGGGTTCGAGATTTCTGCTTCATCTGCATGCCCTAGCCGACTCGGCTATAATGAGTACACCAGCTGTGCACTGTTGGTGGAAAGATGAGACGGTGAGGGAGACGACTGGCCATCCACCATCATATACGGAGGCTAAGAAAATTAAGTCGCTAATATTTAATATTCATGACTACCTTAAGGGACTGTTCTTATTTATCCGATTAGGCCTATATGTTTTACTGAATGAAAATCAGTTTCTGGAGTAGATTTATTGAAACCATTTAAATGTTTTTAAAACTAGGATTATATATGACATAGTCTCTACAAGGCAACCAATGTTGTTTCATTTATACAGCAGCGCTTGCGTTTCTGGCGGAAAAACCGCTCTATATTTAGGCTGGCTTAAGGGACTGCTCTGTTTTCTATATCCGCTTTATGCCTAGGCCTATAATTATATGTTTACCGAATGAATAGATTTATTGAAACCGTGTAAATATTTAAAATGTAAATGCCTTTTAGTATCGACATAGTCTTTTTTACTGGTTTATCAATGTTGTTTTCCTTATTTTACAATCATCGCTTGCTTTTGGTGCTAAAATCACCGCCGATAGGAATAAATTTTGTTGTTGCTTGAGCAGGTCAAAGTTCGCCAGCTGGAACAAAGGCCGCTGATTCAAGTTGAAGCCGGAAACAGGGCGTGTCTACAGGCGACGCGTGCGGACTGCCAGCCCTCGGGCTGTAGGCTGTGTTTTCCTACGGCTCTGCGCAGAATAGGGTAGCCCAGAAATATTGCGTATTTTTCATATAGCCTATTGGCTTTGTTAAACTGATTTTTCTCCCGAAGCAGCAGATATTTTTAGGCCACCCTAACGTTTTGCATAACCATCTTCTGCGAACTCTGCCTTCAGCCCACAACCATTCATTAAGCGTATTTAGGCAGTGTTTTGGATTTTTTCAGGTTTTCCAGGTTCTGGACACATCAAGCCTGTGTTTCAAAACGTGTTAATTTTTTAAATTAAGACTGAGTAATACAAAATAGAATTTATTTAGCACCAGGGCGAGTCTTGACCCAGACATTGAAGTTTAACTATTGGGCAGACTCGAATATTTAGCTTCACGGAACCAAAACAGCCATGAAAAATATTTATAGTACAATTACATCATAGCTAAGAATAGGACTAGCCTTGCCAGGATAACATTCTTGACATGCCATTCTCTCTTCTGGCGGGACCTCTCGATGCAGCTTAACGAAACCAAAGACCACGGAAAATATTTATAGCACAATTACATCATATCTAAAAATACCACTAGCGTTGCCAGGATAACATTCTTGACATGCCATTCTCCCGTCGAAAAGAGAGCTCTCAATGCGCTTCGTGGAACAGACCACGAGAATCTCGGAGCTGTTTTCAGAAACGTGTTACGTTTAAACCAAGACTGTTTTTTTACAGCCGGTCTTTACTAGAGGGAATTTATACAGCACCATGGTCAATTTTATATGGCTATCAGCTTTCTATAGATAAAGGATACATTGGACAAGCCGCTCTGTTGAACTTCTATAGCATCAAAAGTGATCGCAAAAACCCCCCAGCCCATTCACAGATGCTTAGTCAAATCAGTTCAATCAGTCATACGGTTAAGTGTAATAGTAATCTCGAGACTTCCATAGCGCCCAAAGCTAAGTCGTGGAAAAAAGGAGCTTATACATAGGCGCTTAGTCAAATCAGTCGAGTCAGACGGTTAAGTTGTAATCATAATCTCGAGATTTCTATAGCGCCCAAAGTGAAGTCGTGGAAATAGGAGCTTATTCATAGGGGCTTAGTTAAATCAGACATGCGATTAAGATGTAATCATAATCTCGAGATTTCTATAGCGCCCAAATCGAAGAGCGTAAAAAGGAGCTTATAGGCGCTTAGTCAAATCAGTTAAGGTGTAATGGTAATCATACTGTGGAGATTTCTATAGCGCACAAAAGCAAAGTCGTGAAAAAATCAGCTTGTTCACAAGCGCTCAGTCAGCGAGAGGTGGGGATCAAGATCCAAATGCGTCAGTCAAAAGGTGAGTAGTTTTTAGAGTTGAAACGGTGAGGGAACTAAGCTAGGAGTGTAAGATTAGCTCCCTCATCCTCTTCCTGCAGAAGCATCTTAAGTCGTTCAGAATTTTTTCAATTTAAATAAAAGAATCGGTTGTGGTATCTATAAAAACATAATGTTGGGGCAAAACTTTTGCAAATGGCTTATGATAGGCAAAACAAATCTCTGCTACCACAGGTGCATTGGGGAGTTCTGCTTCAAGCATTTAGCACGACTGCGAAACGGTTGCGGGACAAAACCTTGCGCTAAATGTGGGAGGGGTATCAAAAACCGCTTGGGTGAGTGTATGAAGTGCGGCTATTATGCTATACAATCAAGAATACGCCGTGGTGGGTTAGTCCGTGAATTTAATAAAGAATGGAAGCGCCTATCAAAGATATCAGTAGAATAAAAAAATTATCATTTGAACAAACGACATAGTTATTGTATTGAGATTATACAGATGAGCAAGCGACAATCGAACATCAGTATACAAAAATTATCATTTAAACAAACGACATAATTATTATATTAAAGAAAAGTTTGCCACAGTAGTATAAAACAATTTATAATTATGGCATTGTCTGCGAATGAAAAAATTGAACAATTGCTGAGTGAGTTTACCGGGCCACCAGCTCTTCGAGCTGTTCTGCAAAATATCTTAGACGAACCTATCCCAGATGCGGTCAAAAGGCGCTTACTACAGCCACTGCTTCCAAGGCCAATTCCTCCAGTGCGTAAGCGCAGAGGGTTAAAACGTATGGCCCTTCTGGCACAATTCGACCCACTCTTAAATAAGAAGGATAGAGGTGGACCACCACCCTTTCTAGTGTACAGAGAGCTCGCCAATCAGCATCTGAGAGACTTCCGTGCAGAAGTACCTTTAAACCACAGGCTGGAAGGAGATGCGTTGGCTTTCTTGAGTGCAATGGAGCAGAATATTGAGGCGCAACTCAACGAAGAGCTCTTGAAAAATGGCGGTTTTAAATACTCTCAAGTGTTGACTGTTGATTTGGAAAAGTTGGCACCGACCGTTGATAATGTGTATGGTGGCAACGGGCCCCCCGGCATCATTACCAATACCGCCTACTTTCGAAGCACAGCAGCACCAATTACCAATGCGGGTAAAATCCAAGGGGCTATACGGAAGGCAAAGGCCGAAATACTAAAACTCCTCGAGGATTACACCAATGAGGGGTCGGGGTGGAGGGTGAGGCGCGTCGTGGCGCTAGACCTAAGTTTTGCAAGATATAAGCCTTTCCGAGGTAAGAGCTACTTTCCCACACCAAAGTACATACCCCCTCGTACGGTTATTAATGTCAAGAATGAAGACAACCGTTGCTTCGAGTGGGCCATTTTAAGTGCCATGTATCCAGTAGAAAAGGACCCTCAACGCCCAACTAAGTATCGAGCTCACCTCCACGAACTAAACTTCGACGGTATAGAATTTCCGGTGAAGGTCACAGATATCGGCAAGTTCGAACGTCAGAACCCTATGGTGTCCGTTTCGGTCTTCGGATGGAATGGAGGGCTGTATCCAATCCATGTCTCAACCGAGACTAGAGTTCACAATATTGATCTTCTACTGTTGGCCAGCGACGTAAATGAAAATTTTCCTTTACAGAATTATCACTATGTCTGGATCAAGGACTTGGCCCGAATGCTGTACAAAAACAGCGATCATAAAGAGCGAAAGCACCCATGTCGCCGCTGCCTACACATATTCTGTAGACAAGACTTGCTGGATGCTCATATCAAAGATTGTCAGGGTATTAGTGAGAAGCCTCAGAGAATTGAGATGCCAAAAGAGGATGAAAATATCCTCAAATTCCAGAACCATCACAAACAGATGCGCACTCCGTATATCGTTTACGCAGACTTCGAGGCGTTGAACGTGCCAGTCATCAATGCGGCCATGAACCCTAACGAGAGCAATACAAGACAGATAGCTGAGCAGAAACCATGTAGTTTTTGTTATATAGTAGTTCGATGCGACGGCCGCACCAAGAAGCCGGTGCTATATCGTGGAGAGAACGCCGTTCAAGAGTTCCTACAACGACTCCAAGGTGAGCTGGCCTCTATCAAACAAAGGCTGGCCACCCCAGCTAAGATGGTTATGTCAGCGGCCGATCGCCAATCATTCCGCGAGGCTAACGAATGTCATATCTGCGGAGAAGCGCTCGAAGAGGATAGAGTTCGCGACCACTGTCACATTACTGGTAAGTACCGAGGTGCTGCTCATAACGCCTGCAACCTCAGGCTTCGAATATATCCAGATAAGTGCAAGGTACCAGTGGTCTTCCACAATCTACGAGGTTACGACAGCCACCTCATAATGCAAGCGATAGGCAGCTGTGAGGCCGCACAGGATGAGGAAACTGATATTAACTGCATCCCAAACAATATGGAGAAATACATGACATTCAACATAGGACAACTACAGTTCATTGATAGTCTCCAGTTTCTAAACAGCTCGTTGGATAAATTATCAGGAAACCTATCGCTTGAGGATCTGAAAGTCACAACGGCATATATTAAGGAAAATTTCGTTTACAATGATAGGACAAAACTTGATCTGTTGAGACGAAAGGGCGTATATTGTTACGAATACATCCATGATTACCACCGCTTCGAAGAAGACCGACTTCCACCCAAGGAAGCGTTCTACAGCAAGCTCACACGAGAGAGCATTTCTGACGAGGATTATCAACACGCACAACGAGTGTGGGACGAGTTTGATTGTAAAACTCTGGGCGACTATCACGACTTGTATCTCCGTACGGATGTACTTCTACTAGCCGATGTCTTCGAAACCTTCAGATCCACATCGATGAAGCACTACAGTCTGGATCCAGCAAATTACTTCAGCCTGCCAGGAATGGCCTGGGACGCATTGTTGAAAAAGACGAAAATTGAACTCGAACTTTTAACCGATATAGACATGCATTTGTTCGTAGAGAAAGGTCTCCGAGGTGGAATCTCGATGGTATCTAAGCGCTTCGCAAAAGCCAACAACCCACAATGCCCCGACTACGACACCACGAAGCCAGACAACTGGATCATGTATCTCGACGCGAATAATCTTTACGGCTGGGCGATGCAACAATCACTACCAGTTGGAGGATTTAGCTGGGAAAGTCCAACTCTCGACGAAGTGTTGGAAACTCCAGACGACGCGCCTGAAGGCTTCCTGCTCGAAGTTGATCTCGAGTACCCGGAGTACCTCCACGAATCACATAGCGACTATCCCCTAGCACCGGAGACCCTGACAGTCCAAGAGGGGTGGTTGAGTGACTATCAGAATGTGCTCATGAACGAGTTGGGAGGCAAGTTCACAAAGCATGTGAAGTTAGTACCAAGCCTGCGACCTAAGGAGCGGTATGTGGTCCATTATAGAAATCTCAAACTATATCACTCGTTGGGGCTGCGAGTTTCTAAGATCCATCGTGCCATTAAATTTAGACAGGAGGCATGGATGGCCCCGTACATTGAGATGAATACGAAATTGAGGGCGAAGGCAACGTCGGAGTTTGAGAAGGATTTCTTCAAACTGGCTAATAATGCGGTCTTTGGAAAGACCATGGAAAATCTTAGAAAAAGAATCAGAGTTAACCTGGTTCCGACCTCAAAAGTTGACAAACTTCGTAAACTAATTGCCGACCCGGCCTACATATCACACAAAATCTTCAACGACCAACTCGCCGCGATTCACAGTTTGAAGAACAAGCTCAAGTTAAACAGACCTGTATATGTCGGCCAGGCTGTCCTCGACCTCAGCAAGCATCTGATGTACGACTTCTGGTACAACGATGTGAAAAACGAGTACGGAAACAATGCTCAACTCTTATACACAGACACTGACAGCCTGTTATTTCAGGTGGAAACTCCGAACGCCTATACCGATATGTGGAATAAAAAACACCAATACGACCTCTCAGAGTTTCCAAGAGACAGCCCGTACTACGACGTCGAGAACAAGAAAGTCGTGGGCAAGTTCAAAGATGAATGTAACGGAGTTGCCATAGCCGAATTCGTGGGACTGCGTCCGAAGATGTACTCGATCTTAAAATCGGGTGGTTCAGAGATCAGGAAAGCTAAAGGCGTTCAGAGAGCAGTTGTGAAGAAGGATCTGCACCACGAGCTATACAAGGAGTGCCTGTTCGAACGAGAAGAGATGCGGCACACACAAGTCGTGATTCGAAGCCACGACCACCAGATCGGAGTGTACGAGCAGAATAAGATCAGCCTCTCTCCATTAGACACAAAAAAGTGGATCGAGGCCGATGGGATAACAACGCTGGCATATGGGCACTACAAAATCAACGACGGTTGAGTATTCTATCGGGGGGTAACTCAGTGCCCATAGGCACCAGAAGCAGCTCCTCACGTACAAACCCGCGGCCAGGCCCATCAACTAGATGGTATAAAGCTGGTTGGCCAGCCTGCCGAACAACATCCAAAATAGCGTGGATGGTGAGCGACCAGTTAGGGTCGGTGGCTCGTTTGCTACCACCCTCGAGCTCGCCGGGAGCGTACAAATATCGAACGAGAACGTCGTGCCCGAGAACAGGCTCATCCAGGCCTACGACACGATGAACAGGAAGAGAGGGCTTCTGTGTCACTTTAACAGCTTTCATCGCTTTAACCGGCTTCATGTTGAGCAAACGCGTCGGCTCATCGTTTAGTGCGGCTACAACTTCGGGCAATCGTCGAACCCATTCCACTGACCGTTCGGATGACCCTCTTGCAGCAAGGAGCAATTCCTGAGCATATTGAGCACCGAAAAGTCGCTCGGCCAGCGTTCGGTTGAAACGTTCAACGATTCCCTGTTGGCGATGGTTACCGGCCTGTCCGCGTCTTACAAGCACGTCGTGCTTCGTCAGCAACGGTGTAAAATCACCCATAAATTCGCGTCCAGGATCGACCTGAAAGAGTCGAGGCCAAGTTAATGGGCCCCTCTTATAGATCCGGCTTAAAGCGGCGGCGACTTCGGTCGCACTTTTGTTGATCAACGGTTCAGCTTCTTTGTATCGTGAGGCAACATCAACAACAGTGAGAGCGTATTTATAAGTCTTTCGACCTACTTTATCGTGAGGTAAAAACAAGAGATCGGCTTGGTGTACCGCGTTTGGTCGATTTTCATCGAACTTTGGACGCGGTATGCGGCGTGGAACGGGAAGATAAATCTGCCACACAGCTTGTTTCTTCAACCAATCACGAGCCTCCGCCTCGGAAACTTTGGCGGCTGAGGCTAGTTTCTTCACCGCAGCCTTACCTCGCCAGTAACCTCTAGGGCTGTAATAGACGGCTGAAAGGTGCTTAGACATTTCAGTAATACTATATATTACAAACAGGTAAACACATACACAAATGATTTTCATTAGCGCCGCCGTCCAACACCCATCCCTAGCCTCGACTTTGCTGACATAATGGCCGATACGAGCCGGGCATCCTTCTTCTCATAATCTGGAGTTTCATCGGTGAGTGCGATCTTCGACGCGGCTGCAGCGAGGATGTCATCTGCGTGGTTACGCCCTGGGGTATCTCTATGAACTGCGTAAGCCACATCATGGTGGAGGCACGCACGGTCGAGCTGATTAACACCGTGATAGCGCTGTGACAGCCGTTTATCGAGTTTTGTGAATGGTCCACAGTAAGAGTACTTTCCTGTATTCTGAAAAGAACCTCCCGGATTATCTTCCGAAGACATACCGGATGGAAGGCTCATATGCATCTCAGGCAGAGGCAGAATATTAAGAGCGCTATTCAGTAGAGAACCTCCAGTCTTTCGCACTTTAGAAGGCAAAATTTGGCTCTTCTTTGCACCGCAGACGGCACAGGTTCCCTTCTTGGCTGGCCGACCGTTTCGTAACTCGACGATTGTTTCATTTGAAGTCTCAGTATGTTTCTTACATCGTAGGCAATACATTGTGTTCGTTGAATACAATCATAACTCGTTGTCTCTATATGGAAATAACAAATTTCGATCTCGAAGCCAACGATGGGAAAAAACACCACCATTGGTTGTTGCCATCAAGCATACGATGCATAATCTGTGGGCCTAGCGGATGTGGAAAAACAAACCTACTACTCAACCTTCTGTTGAAGAAGGGGTACCTGCGTTTTGATCGGCTGTATCTATACTCGAAGTCTCTGGGACAGGAAAAATATCAGTTCCTCCGGGACTGGGTTACAGAGTTGGAAAAAGTTGCCGGGAAGGAAGTGGCTTCCTTTCACTCTTGCTCAGATGAAATAGTTCCAGTTGAATCATTAAATAAGAATGCCAGAAGCCTTCTAGTGTTCGATGACGTCATGCTTGAAAAACAGTCGCCCATCGAAAGGTATTTCACTATGGGTCGACACGGTGGCGCGGACTGCTTCTACTTAACGCAGAATTATTTTCGAATTCCGAAGCAAGCGATCCGTGACAATGCTAATCTTATCGTCCTCTTCAACCAAGACAGTAAAAATTTACGAGCCATTCACGATACGTTCGTGGGGGGTGACATGTCTTTCGATGAGTTCCGTACGTTCTTCAGCGAGTGTGCTGCCCAGCCATATGGATTTGCAGTCATAGATTTAACGTCTAAAGTGTACGACGGAAAATATCGTTGCGGCTTCGATCGCTTCTATAAGCCGAAGGCAAGTATTTAAAGACATGATATAGGCAACATATAGCCGACATACAAACGCGATGTGGACAAAAGTTATCGTTACTGATTGATTGAATGTGTATAAAAAAACCTTAGCGTGACAGTTGTGACGATATTATCAGTCACATTGTAAAACTTGTCACACTTAAGAACTTACAAGATATAGTCGACATACAACCACGATGTGGACAAAGGTTTCTTCTAAACAGGAGCGAGACGCGTTAACTCAGGATTACTTAGCTCGCAGAAATCGATTGAGACAGCGTTTCGTGGATGAGAAGCTCGGAGAGGCAAACCTTCAGTACGATGCTGCAAAGCTTTTCAAACCAATCGCCACAGCCACGGCTGAATCCCAGGCGGCTACGTCTAAGGAGCTGCAGAAAGTTACCAGCGCTTTACAGGATTTGCCGGCGCAGATTTCAGAGTCTGCTAATTTTAACCCGATAGCGGCGTTGTTCGGTGATTCTGCAGAAACGTCTGTTTCTGCTGCTGCCCCAGCTATTCCAGCACTTCCAGCATCCCGAATACCCCCCGCATTGTTAGTCGATCCAAACAAATATCTCAACGTCGCGGCAATCACACGGCATGGGTTTAAACCTCCGAGCGAGCTCGATCTAGCCGATATTGCAGGTGCTGAAAAGATAATCGGCGAGGTAAATCACTATAATCGCCATACCCTGGGCAAAGAGAAAAAGAAAGCCAATAAGCAAGGAGACGAAGAAAAGGTAGATGAGGTGACTGCAGATATCGAAGCCCTAAGGGAATATAAAAAGCGAATCCATACACTGCTAGCGGGCCACAGCCTCATCAAAAAGGGAAAGGGTTTCAGTGTTCCAGCCGTTCCTCTGAAATTACAAGGTAACGCCTTGGGTGAGCTCTCCGTCGACCCCGTCGCGCTGTCTGCTGGTAGACTAAGAGTGTTTAAAGGTGGGAACCTCGTGCTCGAAGCTCCTGCCGATGAGTCATTGTTCAGCCTGTTAACGAAACGCTTCGTTAAGACTAAGCAATATTCGCCTCAGGCAATTGAAACTTTCAAAAAGCTCGTACAGATGTCTGGTCTGCCTATTCATGGCCGGAAAAGTAAAAAGTTCCAGCTGATTCGAGGCGGCGCGGTGCAATTTTACAACGATCCAAACGCCCTGGTAGAGAGGTTGCAGCTTTTGGTGGCCTCTAGGGCCGCGGGAAACACAGGTCTCGGCAACGAAATCTCCGCCATTCTTGATGAGTTACTGCGTTCCGGTGCGATCTCCAAAGAGCTGGCACTCGAATTGAATAGAAACATGCTCATAAAATAAAATACACAAGATGGAACGCTCGGAGAAACTACTCGAAGAAATTCGAGAACTTTTGCAGCCTAAGGAAAATTTTAGTATAGTTGTTTCCTCAGATACTACAGGGTGGACCACGGCTTTCTCACCACCGCTGTACCTGGATCCAAAAAGACGCTTTGAGCTTGCTTTGGTCAATCTTGAAACCTATAATTCGATTCCGAACATTGACAGTTCAAATAACAAGTTCGTCTACAGCCCCACCAATGGACAGACCTGGAAGACGATCATTTTACCCGACGGAAGCTACGAGATCGCACAGATTAATTATGAAATCAGCCGGCAGTTAGAAATGCAAAATCCGCCGCCGCCAGGTGTTGCTCAACTCAGCTTTGATTCTCCTATTACTGTAGGAGCTAACGCATCTACCCTTCGCGCCTTCGTAAAGATAACGAAGGCCCGTTTTAAGGTAGATATGGCCGCATCTACCATCAGGCAAACGCTCGGTTTTAACCCTCAGACGCTTAGTCTTGGTTATAAAGAGGGAGAAAATCCAGTCGATATTCTCCGCGTGGACACAATCCTGGTAAATTGTGACATTATCTCTGGATCGTATCGAAATGGTAGCCAGCTGCCAGTAATCTATAGTTTTTTCCCGGATGTGTCGCCCGGCTACAAGGTAATCGAGTCTCCGAAAAATCTGGTGTACCTACCAGTTGCACCGGCTGGTAACGTACAGGGCATTCGTGTGTGGCTGACCGACCAGAATGGTGAACAATTAAACCTCCGCGGTGAGACAGTAACTATAAGGTTTCACATCCGCAGTGCGTAGATTTTCACACTTAAATATTCTCATGTTTGTTCTTGGAATTAAAAAGCGGCGTCGTGTCGTGGGTGGCGGACTTTTCGACTGGATACCCAAAATCGCGGGCTTCCTTGGCCGTGCAGGCTCCTTCATCTCGGCTAATAAAGGTGTAATAACAAATGTTGCGGATGTAGTTGGTAATGTGGTGAAAGCTGGGGCCACAACAGCGTCTGCCGTCAGACAAATCGTTGATGCCGTGAAAGCGAGACGCGCTGCGGCCGTAAATGAAGCTCATTTACGAAATGAAAATTCATCTGCCGCGCCTGTTGTTCCCGCACCTTTGGAGAAGGCGCTCAGCGACAAGAGCATTGAATACTTAAAACAACTGGCTGTGAGTCCGCCACCCGTTGTTCCGGCAATGGCCGACATAAACAGCCGCATTGCTGGATCCGGTTTCAAAACTATAAAGCCGAGTCGTTGTGGTAGGGGTCTGTTTCTTGCAAAATGAAAAAAATTTCCGACTAATTCACAAAACGGAAAAAAATGTTTAACCCACCACATATGAAATTAATTTGCAACATGATTAATAATTGAAGCTTGAACTTTTTTAGCTATAATAATGGCGGCATTTGACGTGCCGAGTGAAATGTTGGACATCGCTTCGGCGGTACCCGATGATAATAGCATCGAATCGTTTGAATACCGCGAGTATGAATCACAAAACCCTGCGGCTATTAACAACGGCCAGGCCATACAGATAGACATCCAGAACCAAGACATTTTCACACAGCCTTCCAAGAGCTACCTTCTTGTGGAGGGCAGGCTTACCACAACAGGCGCAGCTTACATCGCAGACTCGTTAGTGTCATTCATCAACAACGCCATCCCGTACATGTTTTCTCAAATTCGATACCTGGCTAACAATACCGAGATAGAGAATGTTATGTCACCTGGGCAAGCCACGACGATGAAAGGCATGCTGGTTTACGGCGATGATTTTTCCAAAGGCGAAGGTTTAAACATGTGTTGGCAGAAGGACACGACCGCGGCGGCGGCGGCTGCGAATATCGGCTTCGAGGCCCGTCGACTGATGATCATTGGAAAACCCGTCCCTATTGGAACGTTTTCATTCATCGTTCCCTTAAGACATCTATTCGGTTTTTGCGATGATTATCACAAGGTCGTATACGGGATCAAACACTCTTTACTGCTGAGCCGGCAGGGGGATGCAGACGCGATCTTCAAGGAAGCCGCTGCGGCCAATGGCCAGATCGCGCTGACTAAACTCTCCTGGTTCATGCCGCATATAATACCCGCTTTGGAGTATAAAAGCATGCTTATGAAGCAGATTGAAGCCAAGGTTAAGGTACCTGTAGCATTCCGCGCCATGCAATGCGACAACATTGCGGTGCCACGAGCGACGACTTTTTCCTGGCGTTTGAGCGTTAAGTCGGGCACGGAAAAGCCACGCTGGATTCTTGTTGCTTTTCAGACTGGAAAGAATGCGCATCAAGGCCAGAATCCGGCACTGTTTGACCATGTGCAGGTTCGCAACATTTTCGCTATGCTCAACAGCGATCGCTACCCGGTTGTTGACATGAATCTCGACTTCACCAAGAGGACAACCTCTCGCGCTTACAAGGCCCTACGTGACTTCAAGGAAGAATATTGCGGCATAGACGCGCGTGAATCGTCATGCCAACCGACACCAATCGAATTTGTAGATTTGTTTCCGATCTTCGTTCTGGACGTGCGGAGGCAATCTGAACGACTTAAAACCTCTGTACAGGACATACAAATCAAGGTGGACTTTAACGAAGGGGTACCAAATAATACGACAGCATATGCCGTCTTGATCAGTGACCGACTCCTGAATTTTGAATCGGATGGCAGCAAATTCAACGTCGTTTACTAGAAATCGTTTTTCGCATTTAGATACAAGGCCCTCTTTTAGATATATTTTTTCCAAAAATGAAAACTGAATACGTTGCGTTCGGCCTTTCGCTGACCGAAGGGCAAAAGGCAACATTGGCTAAAGCTGCGCGCGATGGCACTGGCGCCACGATCCGGCTCACTCATGGCCAGCTTCGTGGAGACGATAAGCTCGCGCTTACAAAAGTTCAAGCCGCCCGAATCGTGAGGAAGATTTCGGAAGGCGTTGGCATGGAGCTGAGATTCACCAAAACGCAACTGAAAAAGATGACAAAATCGGGCGGATTTCTTCCACTACTGGCTCTCCTCCCGCTGATTTTTGGCGGGTTAACCGCGGTGGGTGCCGCGGCTGGAGGGGCCGCCGAGGTGGCAAAGGCCGTGCACAACAAACAGGCCAGCGATGCAGAGGCTCTGCGCAAGAAACAGGCCAGCGATGCGGCCCAAGCCGAGAAAAAACGGATCGACGACGCGGCTTTAGCAGAGGCCGCGCGTCACAATCGCGAACTCGAAGCTCAGGTCCGCGGGACCGGTTTATATCTCGGGCGCCAGACTTATGGTGGTTGCTGTTCAATGTGTAAAGGATCCGGCCTGTACATCGGACAAAAAAACTAAAACCGCTGAGCAACTTCGATATAGAGAAAGTTGCCGGAGCGCTGCCGCATTTCCGCGGTGTTTTCATGCGAGATGGTCTGCCCGCCGTGGCTCGTGAGAAGGAGTGTGGAGTTGTTAATCTGGATTCCGGTTCTGGTGATGGTACTCACTGGGTCGCCTATTGGATAGATGGACCTACAGCCGTCTATTTTGATAGTTATGGGCTGGATCCACCTCTCGAAATTTCTCGATATTTAAACCGTTCCATAAGAACTCAAACATTTCAGCTACAGGGGCCCGATGATGTGGTATGTGGTCATCTCTGCCTGACCGTGCTAAGAGAGCTCGCTGCTGGAAAGAATTTTGAAGATATCATTCTTGACCTATGTTAGACTTCAATCACCTTTTTGTATATAAAAATGCCGGTTGATAAATTTGGAAGAGACGGTGGAGGTGGGTTTGGAGGGGGGCAGATAAGCGCCGCTGGGCTCGTCCACAAGGCTGGTGATACCATGATGGGAATTCTGTCGGCTGGAGGTTTTCGACTGACAAACGTGGGAACGCCCACGATGGAAACAGACGCCGCGACAAAGGCTTATGCAGACATCATAGATCAGGACAACTTACAAATCACCGGTGGAACGATGTCTGGTGTTCTAAAAATGGGCGGCCATAAATTGACTGGTTTGCCCACGGACACTCCGGGATCTGACAGTGAAGACGAGGGTTGGGACGAATTGGTGGGGGAGTCCGACGCTGCGAGTTGGAAACAAATAACAGAGTACGCGAAAGAGCGGGCGCACCAAGCCGAGTTGTATGCAGACGGCTTAAGCTCCGAGGTAACTGGTCTCGTTAAACGTTACGCAGAAGATAAGGACACTGTGCTGGACACTGCCGTCAGGCTGTACGCGGACCAGAAGGCGGCCGCGGCCGAGAGCCATGCAGACCAGAAGCTTATCGATGCCAAGCAGTATACGGACGAGAAAAACGAGGTTTTGAGAGATTCCGTTAGGCAGTATGCGGACGAAAAGGATGTTATTGTTAAAACTTACGTCAACGAGCAAGATGTTATCGTCAAGAACGCGTGTGTGCTAAAATCTGGAAGTGTAATGACTGGAAGTTTAGTCATGGGTGGCCACCGAGTAACTGGACTTCCAACAGAGATTCCAGGATCTGATAGCGACGCAGCGAGTTGGAAACAAGTGTCAACAGCGGTCGCCGGCGCTCTATTGAGCCTCGATAGAGTTCCCACGGAGTCGTTGCACGTGGTTAACAAACAATATGTTGATGTTCAACATATTGCTGCTAGACAGTACGCGGTCGATCAGGACACCGCGATTAATTCGGCCGTGAGGTTGTATACAGATCAAAAGACCGCCGCCGCAAGGGGGTACGCGGACCAGAAAGCCGAAGCTGCAAAAACTTACGCCGAAGAACAAGACGCTATGGTCAGGAGCGCTTGCGTGCTTAAAGTTGGCGACGCAATGACTGGAAATTTAGCTATGGGCGGTAAGAGGGTGACTGGGCTTTACACGGGGGCCTCAACAACTAATACCGACGCGGCGAGTATCGGGCAGGTGACGAGAATCGTAACCGGCAAAATGACAAAATTAAATAAAATACCGACGGAGCCTTTGAACGTGGCCAATAAACAATATGTCGACAATCAGGCTGTTGTGGTTAAAAGGTATACAGACAGTAAAGAGGCCGCTGTAAGACAGTACGTGAATAACCTCAAATTTTTAAACTACAGCGGCCACATTCCACCCCTTTCCAGTGACCTCTCCGAAACGGGTTTTATTGCCGTAGCCAGCGCATTTCTCCCGACTTACCCGCCTCATCTAGCATTCAACTCGGGAGTCAGCGGTGAGTGGAGGGTCACGCCCGCTGCGGGTGATGAGATTTGGTTACGGATTGATTGCCCGGCGCCTGTGCGAATATGGAAGGTTGGCCTGACTGGAGGGTCTAGTCGTATTGGTCTGCGTATCACGTCCTGGAAAATTAGTGGGCGTGGTTACAACAGCTCTGGGCTGCTCGTGTATACGGACCTACTCACCTCCAATACCGCTTTGACTGATTCTGCGCAGGAGTTTACCGTCAACACTGAAACTGCATACATAGCATACAGGCTGACGGTCATAACCACCAACCCACCACAAACTACTGTTGGCATATCCCACTTCCAGATTTACACATATTTTAAAGTTGGAGATACGTAAGACTTAATAATGGCCGACTCACACTACAAGATTCGTGGTTATCTCCGACAAAAAGGAGAAACCAATATGCACAAGTACAACCTCGATGATTTGGTTGGACTAACCAACTGGGGATATACTATCCCTAAGCCCACCGCAGATATGTTAGCCGCGGTTCCCCAAATCCACATCGATTTCGTGTCGGACGATTACCACAGCCGCGATATTTACACAGCGACCAAAACTGTGACTCAAAGTTCGTGGCAAACGCTTCCATTGACCGCGGCACGTTATCCATGTATTACGTTGCAAACTAATAATGAGGTTATTTCATTAGACCGCGGATTCTGGAGGCTTACAATGTTTGGTGTTAGCACCGGTGATGCGTCAGTTCGCGTTATTACAGCCGCGGGTAGCATCGATCGTACAGTTGACATTCAAAGTGGACAATTTGATGCATCTAGGGCAATATTCATTCCAGGACAAACGAGTTTTCGAATTGAAGGAAAAAAGAGAGGCGTTTTAAGTACTTCAACTATTGAGTTAAACGTAACGTTACTGATAGAGCAACTATAAAAAAGTATGTCTTTGTACCCACCGCTGATGGAGTCAACAATTTCGTCAGACACGACGTCGCAAACATTTCGCTTGCAGAAGATCGGCGAAATAGAAGCATTCCTGAGGTCTGAGGCGATAAGTCGGGGACAACTGTGTAAAAAGTATAAGAGGGTTGTAGATGTGGCTAATGGGGCGTCGGCCGGCCTTGCTATAGTTAGTCTTGGAACTGGGGTGGGTGGGGCGGCTATGTTGGCCACTGGCATTGGTTTTATTCCTGGTATTGTTCTAGAGAGTTTGGCCATAGCGACGAGTTTTCTGGATATCATTGGAAATGTTATTAGTAGAAGTTTTGTTGCTAAAGCTTCAAAACACGACGAAATTTGTATTTTGGCGGAAAGTAAGCTAAACACAGTTCATGACCATATTTCTAAGGCGTTGGAAGACACGGCTATTAGCGATGAAGAGTATAAGCTTATTCTGGGAGAGGAGGAGAAATATAGAACGATGAAACGTGATATACAAAGCAAGAATGGAAAAAAAGAGTTGCCGAGTCAAAGCAAAGACCAGATGGTGGCAGAACTAATCAAGAAACTAACCAGCACTGGGTCTTCTCCGCGAACCACGATATAAAAGTTTTCATCGTAGGCGGTTGGAGTAGTGAGTCTGTAGTTCCTAGCGCACCACCGCCCTACGATTAGTGGGCTATAATTTTTTCTATTACACTCCAATGGTTTGGGCCGGCCTCGTGGGAGGGTCTCGGCCGGCAGCAAACGACACTCTTGCGGTTTGATGTGTTAGGGCAATCCACGATCCTTATTTTTTGGCTTTGGCCGAATTGGCTTAGAGACGGTCTTTTTGTTTTAAATCACTTCTATTCAGCCTGTTTTTAAAAAACTCTTAACACCATGATTCAAAAGACTTCTAAGCCACGATAGCCACAGACACTGCTTGGAAAGCGATCTGTGATAAGGGTCTGTGGGTCCTGTGGGCCTCTGTGGACCCTTTTTCTGTAGAGGCAGTCTTTATATCAAGCGGCTTTTTGTAGCTCCTGCGCTCAAAACCCCACTTCTAATCTACTCAACTTGAACTTCCTGAGCTTCCGATTAACAGTGATATGACGAAAGCTTTCCAGCCTCATAATCTTTTAACATTTTACAAAGAATATATTTTCCAAGACACCTTTTCAAATCTAACAATTCCCTTTGGTTTTTGCTTATTTAGCATCCGAACATCTTTCGTTAGAATGAAAGATGCTGAAGTAAAATCAATATGACTAATAACAAGTAAAAATTTAAAGGAAATAGGTTATTTTTAATTTATTTGTGAGTAGAAAACGATGCCAGATTCAGTTGGATCTTCGGTCTCGAAACATTTGCATAGCATTTCATTTGATCTTAATTATGACCAAAATTGTTTTTTCGACCCCAAGAATTGCCATGAAAATGGCAATGTGACCTATGTTCAAGATGTTGGACTGCCTGGGCCAGGGGTGGGCAACCTTTTCTGTGCAGCGGGCCTCATGAGAATTTAAAAAAATTGGGAGGGCCGCATGATAATTTTTAGCAATCGGGACTATATTTTAACACATTTATTACAAATTCAAATTAAATTTTAATGACATAATGGCCATAGCTATGGCATAGAATATATAGAAAGATGCCATAGGCATAGCCATAGTATTGGTCTGTTTATAGTTGTTAATTACTTCGTTACATGTAGGCCTATACTGAAGTTTAAAAATATTTAATGAGATTTCTGTAACTGCAAAGAATCCTTAACTATTTTTTCATAATTCCACAAACGGTTTATTGTTCTTCACGATCTTATGCGCAATAACAAAACTGACCTTTGTTGCAGCTTCTTGAACAGACAACGGCTTGGTAAAAGTTGTTTGTTCCTGTTTTAAATTTCTCACCATGTCATCGGCTTTGCGCCTTAGTTCGGTTTCACTTAAATTTTTTCCGAAATTGCCATGCTTCGTCTGAAAATGTCGTTTGAGATTGTACTCTTTGAAAACGGCGACAGATTCCCGACATATTAAGCACACAGCATTACTTTTAATATCAATGAAAAAATACTTCGTTGTCCAGTCTTTGTTAAATGTCCTACATTCGTCTTCAATTTTTCTCTTTTTTAAGTTTGGCGGTGCACTCATTTCTCTTTTCAAAATATTAATCTTAATATTTAAAATTATTTTCTTAATATTAACTAATCGTGAATAAACAACAAATTATCGAAACTTTTAAAATTTCGCAGCAGACGTTACATTAAATTTTGTCAACAACGGTTTACTAAATTTTCAGGAACGTGACTTGAGAAGAAGTCGGGCTGGGTGCGTTCGAAAGTTCATTCTAATTTTGAGCATTACAGTGCAATTTTTAAAATATGCTGTGATACTATTATTATTATTTCTTAATTATTACTTAATATTATGAAAAGTAATTAATAATTTATTAATTGATTAATCTTTAATTGATACTATTATTAAAATATGACATCTGTATACTGAGATTGTAAATTTTCAAAGAATTTACTAACAATTATGTACATTTTACAAAAATATATATTGAACTAGCTAGCAGCTTAGTAGCAGAAGGTCTCACGGGCCGCATTAAACGTTTCGGCGGGCCGCATGCGGCCCGCGGGCCGTAGATTGCCCACCCCTGGCCTGGGCTATTGATTAGTGATTACTAACGGCTTTGACTAGGCTAGATGCAGTTGTCTCCCGGTAAGTTTATCTCTCAGCGTTAGATTCATGTCGGTTTCAAGAAATGGACGAAATTTTACTCAGCTGGTGATAATAAAGTGGTTTGATGATGTTAATGGTGTTTATGATTGCTTGTAATGGTATTAATGATTGAGTCATATGATGATGTTATAATGGTGTTAATGATCTTGTATAATTCAGGACGACGACGATGGACGACTGTAATTTTGTTGTAATTGCCATTGTAATGGTTAATTTATATGGCCCCACAACAAGAGAAACTCATCACAAGCAGCAGCGATCAAACAGAATAATCTTCATGAAATGACGATGATAATGAATTGGATGATGATGATGATGGCGCTGCTGTTGCTGATAATGACGACGACAATGACGATGAATTGGAAGAGAATGCTGATGATGAATTACGTGGTGATGGCCATGGTGACGATGATGATGATGGTGGTGGTTGTGATGGTGTTGATGCTGGTAATAGTGGTGGTGTTGGCGGCAGTGGTGGTGGTGATGGTGTGGTAGTGCTGGTGGTGGCGGTGGTGGTGGTGGTGGTGGTGGTGGCGGTGGTGGTGGTGGTGGTGTTGGTGGCGGTGATATTGCAAAAAATGTGGAGAAGAATGAATCGAAAAAATAAGAACATTGAGCAGAAAGATGGCTGAAGTAGTAGTAAAACACGTTAACGAAAGACCGAGTGTTGTGAAGAAGAAAGAGAATGAAGAATCGTAGAAGAAAGAGAAGAAATGAGACCAGAAGGAGCATGAAGAGAACCAGATGTTGGAGCAGGAAGTGGATAAAAGCAGACACTGAAATATACCGACGATGCCGTCGATGCTTTCCTGATGATGATACGAAGCAGAGTATAATATTATGAAAGGCCTGTTTCACGGCAGACCCTCTTCCCGTCCATTGACGCTTCTAAGAAATATTTCTGTCTGTGAACCATAGATTTTGTTTTTGTTAAGAAACACACTTTCATGTTACCCTTCGCCCCCCCCCCCCCCATATTGAACTAAATTATCAGAGAGATAAGGAACGGAGCTAGACCGATGCTACTATGGATTAGGAGTAATAAGATGATAAAATGCCGTGCTGTTGGATCAATATGTACTTTTTGTTGTGAATTAAGCACACAACTGAACAATCAAACTCGTATAAATTAATGTGCAAAGGTTACGCGCTGGCTTCAATAGGTCATAGATGCTGATAAGAGCGAAGCAGCTAAACCGCAAGCTGCTCTGAAAAGATTAAAAATACCAACGTATGCATCTAGCAAAATATCAAGTTATACATTCCAATATAAGGCGCACCACAATTGTTTGCACAAGCTGGCATTGTATCTCACCCACAGTAAAATCCAGTGTCATAAATAGGTTTGGTAATTTGTATGGTAGGTCATTTGTGGAAGTGACAAATTACATCTGGTAAAAGTTATTCTTGAAATTGTCATAAATGGCTTATAAGATGCACTCGCTCTAAATTATAACCGAACCTGCTAAGAATTTAAATATTTTTGGCTGGGGACGCTCCATAATCCAATTAAGAAGAGGGAAATAAATTCTTGGCTATGTTTTCTTAAAAATGACTCATTTTTCCATAGAACTATTCTCAAATGCGACCATATATGTGAAAAAACTCCGAAAAGTGACATATCTGCCTGACCTATAAAATCTTACAACGAGAACTTAATTCTGCCTATCTTCAACCATTAATCTCAACTTACATCCCAATACCCGCAGTCTGCGATCCTTGGGTTTTGGTGTTTTGGTTAAGCCACAACGCAGCTCTGTGAAGGGCTCTCGCGCATTCCATGTTGCTGCCTCCAAGGAACTGAACAGACAACCAATCTTTGTCCGACACTCGAACTCTTTCTCTTCCTACAAGAAGCGCCTTAAACTTACTTTTCTGACTGGCTTTCAAGCATCTGGATATATAACTGCTTTTCACCTGGCGACTGACTGACTGACCGCTTCTCAGAATCACATTTCTATATGACGTTGCGCACTTTAAAACTTTTCGCAATAATAACAATTATAGTAGTATTTATGTTGATGATTGTTGTTGTTGTGGTGGTGGTGGTGGTTGTGGTGATGATGATGATAATGGAGGAGATGATGATGATGATGATGATGATGATGATGATGATGATGATGATGATGATGATGATGATGATGATGATGATGATGATGATGATGATGATGATGATGATGGAGGTGATGATGATGATGATGATGATGATGATGATGATGATGATGATGATGATGATGATGATGATGATGATGATGATAAAAATAATGTTGATAAAAACTTCTAGACACTTTTTCAAGACAGATATATAGCGGAAGTTGTGAGAATCGTTGGTGAGGATAAACACTGAGGGAGGAGTTGAATTTAGCGTTTGGTTGGTATAGGATGCGTTTGATAGATATGGGGTGTGGTGCAATAAGGAGGGCTAGGAATGACGACTTCGCCTATATCTTGCAAAATGTGTCAGCTTAGACTTGGTTACGAATTGATGATGATGATGATGATGATGATGATGATGATGATGATGATGATGATGATGATGATGATGATGATGATGATGATGATGATGATGATGATGATGAAGTTGGTGATGAATGTGATGATTACGATGATTATGATGATGATGATGATGATGATGATGATGATGATGATGATGATGATGATGATGATGATGATGATGATGATGATGATGCTGATGATGGTGGTGGTGGTGGTGGTGGTGGTGATGATGATGATGATGATGATGATGATGATGATGATGATGATGATGATGATGATGATGATGATGATAATGGAGGAGATGATGATGATGATGATGATGATGATGATGATGATGATGATGATGATGATGATGATGATGATGATGATGATGATGATGATGATGATGATGATGATGATGGTGATGATGATGATGATGATGATGGTGATGATGATGAATCATTCTTATAGCGCCAAGTGATTAATACTTTTTAACCGATTCATGAAATTACCCGCTGCTGAAAACAATTGTTCAACTGCTCAACAAGAAATAAAAACACAAGCATCGTTAGTAGGTAAGTAAATAAACAAAATAAGTATACTGTGTTTGCATTTGGATTATGATAACAAAAAAAACGATGAGCCGCAGCGCTTGAGTGTTGTCTGAAATTATAAGCTATATGTGCGTGTGTTGTCTAGAGATTCGTCTGAGCAAGACAACGTTGCAAAAATTGATGCAACAGATCTGAAGTAATTCTTCAGGTGCAACACGTGCCTGTCTCTGACTGATGTGCTGCTACACTATATCCGTTGCGTATCTGACCATACATATGTAACGATCGTCGAGCATTATTCACGGGTCGTTCGTTCCTCGTGTCATCTGAGACGGAAGATTCCAAGCAGCAAATGTTATTTCAAGACAACTTCACAGCAGCCAGCATCCGGAACTCAGGCGTCAAATTACAGCACCGAGTCACAGCAGCAGCAGCAGCAGCAGCAACATCCGACCATCCATCCATCCATCCATCCATCCATCCATCCATCCATCCATCCATCCATCCATCCATCCATTTAGATGCTCAGCTCTACGACGCCATCCAAACGAAGCAAATCAAACGTCGACCGAATGTACAATGTTTGTGTGTAGACGAGTGATGGGGAGGAGGAGGTAGGGAGGAGGTGTTTGGAAGATGGTAGGCCTACTTGGGCATGTTTGAACAGGAGGCGCGTGGGTGTACTTGGGAGGAGATAAGTTTGCATATGAATGATGTTCGTGTGTTTGAGAAGGAGGAGGAGAAGGGGTACGTGTGTGTGTTTTAATGAGGTGCTGGGTATGTTTGAGTAGGAGGAGGAGTAGAAGGAGGAGGATTAGGAGGAGGAAGAAGAGGAGGAGGAGGAGGAGGAAGAGGTAAGTACCTGTTTATGTCGAAGGTAAGTGGGCGTTTGTATGAGATGCGTATGTTTGAATAGAAGGAGGAAGAAAATGAGCTACGTATACGTGTTTGAGAAGGAGGAGTAGGAAAGTGTTTTTCTTGAAGAGGAAGTAGTTGGGTATGTTTGGGAAAGAAATACGTGTGGTTACTTTGAATGTGGTAAGGATGTGGAAATGTTTGGAGATGAGGTTTGCATTTGTGCTGGAAATAAGGAACGTGCGTGTTTTGGAATGAGGTACTTGTATGTTTGTTTTCGGTAGTAAGTAGCGTGAGCTTCGACAGGGAGGGCTTGAGTGTTTGCTGCTGGAGCGTGGTTTGGCATTCGTATTCGTCTAGGAGTTTTCTCATTTCTATGAATACGAAAACTATTAAGTCTCCGCAAATATTCGCCTTCTAGAAATAGCGCTATCTAAATGAGTTACTTCGTGAACCCGTCGTGGTCTTCTTCGGACGGGCGCAAAGGGTTATACGCCGGTGGGTGTTTGATCTGTCAACATTACCCTTGTCACTCATCTGCACGTCGTTTGGCCTGAGCAAATGACTGACCGAGCAATCAGAATGAGGTCTACGTCGAGAGAACGCACGGATGACACATGTTATGACTCTGCAGAGGAACACAGGAATACAGGGAACCAGACAAGCGCGGTGACAATATGAGGAGGAAAGAGTACACAGAGGAAGGTGTACGAAAACGGAATGCCTTCGACGCCAGACGAGACCGAGCAGGAGAATCAGAGAGGAAAAGAGGAAGAGAGAGAGAGAGAGACAGACAGACAGACAGACATACAGACATACAGACTGAGAGATGGAAAAAGAGAAACTGACAGAGAGAGTGTGTGTGAGTGAGGGTGATGGAGGGTGATTGAGAGTGCGTGAGAGATTGAGTGAGTAGCGTGCGTGAGTAAGGGAACTAGAAATATGTTAATCAGAAGAAACGGACAGAAAGATAGAGCGAGAGCGAGAGAAAGAGAGATAGAGTCGGACAGCCAGACATATATAGACAGAGTCAGGGAAAGACAGCCGTTGAGAGATCGCTACCTAATCCGCTTATCGTGTCGACGAAGCCGCAAGCGGTGTGCCCCATCGGTTTTCAACGGGGGGACGAACGAAGAGAGGCAGAGGAACAGAGGATGGGACGCAGAGAATGGAAGGGACGGGAGAGGGGACTAAGGACGCAGGGCCCACTCGTCGTAGTCGTCGTCGTCGACGGTGGCTGTTGGATTCGATCGCAAATTGAGTTAATTTTCGGTTAAATGCGTCGTCCGGATGATTCACGATCTCACGGGAGTGCAACACTCATCGCAAAATACGTGCAGGAGTGATGAGTGATGAAGCGACACGCGGAGGAACGCACACAGCGACCTATCTATACACTGACTATATCTGCATCGAGTGCACGATAGACAAACAGACATGTGAACAGACTTACAGAAAGACAGCCAGATAAAATGAGAGACAGACATACGAACAGACAGACATACGAACAGACAGACAGACAAATAGACAAACAGATAGAAAGCCAAAAAGACCGACAGAAAGATAGCCAGACGTACTGGCGATGAGTAAAGATTATTTTCTGGAAGCCACAGAAGATCCAGATCTTTACGTTCATGATTGCCACGAATTTGATTCAAGAAGCCATTGAAAGCGTATACATCGAAAGCTATAGGCTTACTTTCAGACAGAGCAGGCAACGATGCCTCCAAAATGACATGACATTTGATTACATGAAACCTCAGCTCCCGAAACGGAGAAATTGTTCTTACAGGATTTCATCGGATAAGCAGCAACATTAATTTCGGAGACATTTATGTGTCGCTTCGCAATCTTATAGCCTAACACTAAACTCACGCTTTCAGCACGCTCAATTCTACACGATCTTTAAGTATTATCATTGAATTACGAAAACGTTTCACAGTCGAATGTGTACTGTGTAGCCTACATTTACATTATCTGAGATTATCAGATGATATATGGAGTAATTATCACACAATATCTGAGGTTATCACAAAATATCTGAGGTTATCACAAAACATCTGAAGTAATTATCACAAAAATATATGAGGCAACTATCACAAGATATTTAATTTTATCAGCCCATGTGTATTGTGTATGTATCACATAATGTTATCACGCAATACCTGGGATTATCAGATGATATCTGGGGTAATTATCACACAATATCCGAAGTTATCACAAAAATATCTGAGTTTGTCACACAATATATGAGGTGATGATAACACAAAACTGAGGTTATCACACAATAGGACTATATGAGGTAATTATCACATAAATATACGAAGTAATTATCACACGATATTTAATTTTACCAGCCCAATACACCGTTAAGCAGCCATTGTCCAAAACCCGTAAACCAAAGCGCAGACTAGCTAACAATAATAGTTTTACAAGCATTAACAGTATGCCAAATTAACGAAAATGTAATCTACGGTTGTTAGCAGGGAATATCTGATTACACGTGCAAGATATTAAGACAGTAAGAATGTCTCTCTGACAACCGGACTCGGACCTCAATGGACATCGATCTCTGGACAACCCCACTGATACGACGCAGCGCTCGTGAATAAGCTGGTGCTTTGCGTTAATAGCTTTAGAGTAGCGATTTAGAAACTTGCAGATTACGATTACGATATTAATGCAATTTATGGTACAACATGCACTATGCTGCATGATTCTGTATTAAATATTTGCAAGATGTAGGCCTACTAGTCCTACATAAAATGTGACCTACACGATAGGCCTATAAATACGAAAGTTCAATGTAATAAAGTTTAACGTTAATGGTAGATGCGATTGCTCAAAGCGCAATTAGATGCAGAGCTTATATATATTCATGATGGACACTGTAAAACGGGTTGTTAACTAGAGACATATGCAATTTCAGAGATCTTGAAAGCACTATATAAATGCTCGTGTACATATAGGTAGGATAGGCCTACATTTAATTTATTCATTCATCCATCAGGCTCGTAGAAAAACAACAATTGTCGTTCTTTGATGCTGTTTGTGTGTTATGTTTGGGCTAAACATGATATAGGTCGATTGTAGCATTAGCCGGTGTATAGGGGCCTACATACAGTTGTGTGGTTTTGAAGCATAAAAGAAAGAGAAGAGGAAGAGGAGGCGTAGGAGAAGCTGAACTGCAAATGGACTTGACGAGAGAACCGAGGGAAATTACCTGTTCCCATTAATCAGATAGTTGAGACTGCATTCAGCGGGCCTCACTCTTGGGCCATGCATCGTCCAGCCAGCCCCATGCCATCTCCTCTACCTTTCCACTCCTTCTTCATCATCCGCTTTCCAACGTATTGTCATCCGATCCTCGGAAGATGGACTTCCGCCTTGTCAGACATCACGCGACATCTTCCGACGACAGCTTCAATGAATTCATGACAATAGGGAGAGAGATACAAAGAGACAGCGAGAGAGGAAGAGGCTGAATAATAGATTGAACGATTGCTTGAATGAAGCGCCAACGACAGCAGAAAATGCTTTAATTCCTTCAGCACCAGAAGCTGACAAAATCTGCGATGAATTAATAATGGTTTAATTAATTTGGCGAACTGTCAACTAATTGATCGATCGTTGTTTATTTGCGTTTAATGACCTAAGCTACGATGACGTTTTTCTATAGCCTGAGACAACAATTTATGGTCGCTGCAACTCATCATTCAACCGATGATCAAGTCCTTCATTTTTAAACCCCATCAGTCACACGTGGTTATCTTTATCGCTCGAATTATTTTTCTTTGTGTGTTTACTGTTATTCAACAGGCTTACTGCATATAGATCTCTGTGAATGAAACTACGGTAACACGACGACCCTAGTTTAATTAACAATTGAAGCACACAGCACACGTGCACGTCTTAATGAAAGAAAGAGGGAACGAGGGAGAGAGACAGACAGAGACAGACAGAGAGTAAGAGAGAGAGAGAGTAATACACAGAGAAAGATACAGAGGGGAGAAGAGGGAGAGACAGAGAAAGAGAAAGAGAGGGAGGTAGAGTGAAAGACATAGGAGGTCTCAGGAGGAGACAGATAAGGAGAGAGAAAAGTAAGAACAAGAAGTGGCATACTGAGGAAAAAGCATGGTAGGCCTATATATATAGAGCAACAGAGCAGTAGAGAAAGACACAGGAAAACGATGAAAAAATACAGACACAAAGACGAGAAGAAAGTGAGGGAGCAGAGAGAAAGAAACTGTGATATATGAAAAATGACTAAGACCTTAAGTCCTTTTGACTGCGATACCCTGGCTTTCAAGCGAATGCTGGCCTTCAGCAACCAAGTCGATAAGACATAGGCCTATACTAAAATGCTAAAGTAATATAGTCCCTTACTCAAACGAAGGAGACACTGGCTCTGAAGTTTGCGCCACGATGCCGTAAATTCACGAGGACGAGATGAGTAAACGTCTGGAGCGCAGTGATAGCAGCCAATTGAATGCAGAACGACCTATCCACTGGACAAAGCTCAGAACCAATTTCATGTTCTTGTCGAAGCCAAAGAAGACGGAGAAGTCTATCAGGAATTTATGTCGCTATATATGCATTCCAGACTCAGAGTCTGCAAGCAAAATTCTTCTATCGAGTTAGAAACCCCTTTTAAAAGCAGATATGATATGGCTGGAGACAAACAGTCTTGTTGTCAAGACCTTAAACCTCAAGACCAAGACCAAGACCTTGAACCTCAAGACCAAGACCAAGACTTTGAACCTCAAGACCAAGACCAAGACCTTGAACCTCAAGACCAAGACCAAGACCAAGACTTTGAAACTCAAGACCAAAACCGAGAAAAATACCCCAAAAATCACAACCATATCTAGACTTCTATTCCTTACTAAAAAAAATTGTCAAGTCGGACTACTCGTAATTTTAATGAAAACATGAATCTTTTATTTTATTCAAAGAAAACAACTCCAAATGCAGACTGCAGAGAATTCCGAATTCGTATTTACAAAAGTCCTTCATGCGAAATGTTATTCCAAATGCCTGTTGCATTTTATAAAAACCAATTCGCTCAGAATTTTCTGACCAAGACGTGACCTATGGGGCCTCATAAAAATTCTGCCGTGTGAAAAATACGTTCTACAGTGCTGAATTCACTGGCACACAGAGCAGCTTTTCAAGTACCGGATGTAAATGTACAAATTGTGAGTCTGTTTTGAAATCATTCCATGGTAAATAACCAGAAGTCAAAATAAGTGTCCAAAACAACAGTAAAGCCTCACTCACACCGTGTAAATACTAAAGCAATTGTATTAGTAATTATTGGATAAATTTTTAAAATCCTTGCGTTTTGTTAAATGACATATTGTAAAAAGTCTTGGTCTTGGTCTTGGAAAACCAAGACCAAGACTTTGAGCCTCAAGACCAAAACCAAGACCAAGACCTTGAACCTCAAGACCAAGACCAAGACTTTTGGTCTCAAGACCAAGACCAAGACCAAGACTTTTAAAAACGAACTCGAGTGCACTCGAGACCAAGACCTTGGTCTCGAGGACAACAAGACTGGAGACAAATGGCCTTGGATTTAACTGAACTGAGATACTGACAAAAATCTGGCCTTAATCAGACAAGTTGAATTAATTCAATTGGTCGAAATTATTCTTTTTCTGCTACGGACAGAGATAACGTTTCTGTTTCTTTCCGTCGAGAGAGAGAGAGAGAGAGAGAGAGAGAGAGAGAGAGAGAGAGAGAGAGAGAGAGAGAGAGAGAGAGAGAGATAGAGAGAGATGAGAGAGAGAGAGAGAGAGAAAGAGAAAGAGAGAGGGGGAGAAAAATAGGGAGAAACGAGAAAGAAAAGAGGGAGAAAGGTAAGTCGAGAGAAAAGACAGAGAGCGAAAAAGACTTCCATGGGTTGAAGGGTCAATGCGTGGTGCACTGAATGCTCTTTGTGTACATTACATTGGCTAGTAGGCTAATAATCACTGCGGCTGTCGCCAGAGTGTCAGTCGGCTGGCGCGAGTGCTAATTGAAATTTTCCGCTTGGCTAAAAGCAAAACGCACAATGTCATTGGCAGGCAGGTTTTTCACAGACAATGTCAGTTCAGCAAACAGCAACTGAAGCAACAGAAGCAGTCTTTGCCTGACAATGTCCTTTCCATGACAGATGGCGATTTTATCCCTCCTTTCTGCCCCCGGTCTAAACCCAAAATCACTGAACCGATTGAATTCTAATTTCACATGACTGATTACGTTCTAGTGATCTCCACCTAGAAGAAGCTTTTAAACGAAGCGAATACATGGGACCCTGCACAGTGATAGTTTATTAACAGAGATGAGAACTTTTCAGTCACCCTCCGTGGACGCGGAATTCGACAAGCATGGGTTTTTATGCATAATAAGTCAAATATTTGGGAAACACGGTAGGTCGAAATTACATATAATGCTTCATATTTCTAAGATTTAGAAGCGAGCAGTGAATCCCTCCTATTTATAAATGTAGCATTGACGGTGATGACGATGGTTATGATGATGACAATATGAAGTGACGAGAAAAGAATATATATATATATATATATATATATATATATATATATATATATATATATATATATATACACACACACACACAAAATATTGATTGAGTATTCAGTTCCTTCAAGAAATTAAAAGCAGATTCGAGGAGATAAGAGATTTCACATAAATTCTTCATGAGCTCCGTTATTAATTCTGCCATAAAAAATGAAAAGCATGGCCCGTCACGATAACATTTTTACGTCTGAGAGATGAGACAATTTCCATCCGACTGAATGACAGATGGTTTTAGACTATACGACATCACCATCGAGCCTCCTTCTCTCTTTCTAACTCATTTTCTCAAGCATTCTTTCTACCTCAGCTGCAAGAACTCTTTTCCATTCCTCTTTTCCGGTTTCTATCGAACACAGCAGGATCAGAATGGAAAAGCAAGTCGAGGTACAGTGTGTGATTAGACTGGGATTGCTTTTGTCATTTTTGATTGAAGGGATTAGATGCTAACTTGGCTGTTGTATGGCGGTCCCCTGCAGGCCTGGCCAGGAGCACATATGGAATATCCTTTCATCGCACAATGCAGGTTGAATAAGAATGCTATCCGATGCTCAATTCAATACAAGCCCCTCTCTGGACACACGATACATCAACGCCGCAAATCGTATACACTGTCGTTTGCAGAGACGACTATTCTATTTAGAGAAATATAATTGAATTATTCTTGGAATTCGTACATGCCTGTCTATTTCCAGAAAACAGTCGCCAAAGCCAGCTTAACTCTAAAAGAAACTCAATATGCTTCGGAATCTATCGGTGCTGATACATATTAATTTCCGGAAATCTGAATAAGATGCGAAATTGTATTAGAAACATATGTGAAACTGAGTCTATATAAGATTTTCTTCCAGAATTACCCAGCGCCAGTATCTCAGAGGCCTAATAAAATTTGAATTCATTGACAATAGAATCAAAACAATGGAGATAGCTTCCTGCTGAGGAAATTGAAGTTCTTACTTGCTGAATTAGAATCCATTATTCAGTCAGCATGCTCTTGATTAACAGATATAATAGATTAAAGACCTAAGATAAGCTAGAAGCTGTAAGATATTCTTTAGACACAGCTAATTTCACTTTTGTCCGTTTTCATATTTTTCGACCGCATGCTTAGACCAACGTCAGTTATACAAGCATAAAAAGTGCATGCAAACACGAATGTTTATTATGACTACTAGCAACATTTACATTGCTTAGCCAGGTTTATATAGTCTTTCCTATGCTTCCCTCGCTTACCCTCGCTGGTGTTGACTCACAGGATTTGGCGCAAAGCCTAACGGTATGAAGAAGAATAAGAATAAGATTAAGATTATTAAGAAGAAGAAGAATGCGAAGAAGAAGAAGAAGAAGAAAAAGAAGAAGAAGAAGAAGGAGGAGGAGGAGGAGGAGGAAGAGAAGAAGCACAATAAGGAGGAGGAGGAGGAGGAGGAGAAGAAGAAGAAGAAGAATGCGAAGAAGAAGAAGAATGCGAAGAAGAAGAATGCGAAGAAAAGAAAAAGAAGAAGAAGAATAAGAAGGAGGAGGAGGAGGAGAAGCACAATAAGGAGAAGAAGGAGGAGAAGAAGAAGAAGAAGAAGAAGAAGAAGAAGAAGAAGATGATGATGAAGAAGAAGAAGAAGAAGAAGAAGAAGAAGAAGAAGAAGAAGAAGAAGAAGAAGAAGAAGAAGAAGAAGAAGAAGAAGAAGAGAAAGATGAAGAAGAAGAAAAAGAAAGGAAGAAGAGCAGTCCCTTAAGCTACCCCTAAGGCAGTCATGGTATGAAGTATTAGCGACTTCATTTTCTTAACCTCGGTATATGAGGGTGGATGGCCAGTCCTCTCACTCGCCGTCTCAGCTTCCCTAATGCTATGACTGCAGTCAAATGCCACTTTCGGAATAGTATGTTGAGTTCATTAAAAAATCGATTACGAGAATAAAACACCCCAATTACATTCCTTCTTATCTCAACTTAGATTCAAGGCGTAGGCAAACGGGGCTACTACTCGAAAAATGTGGAGTATAAAGCTGCTTTTATCTCAACGACGTTTCAACTTTCAACCCGAAGATAACATTTTGATGTGTATTTTTCCGCAAGGACTATGAGCGTGAAAATTACAGAATTGTTCAATAGAAGGTTTGTGGTATCGGTTGTGTGTAGGCCTATATGGGAGATAAAAATCGACATTAAAATCATACACAGGTCATCAGAAGTTTTGTGACTTGTAAAGTTGGTCGAGTAAGTCTCAATGACCGACAAGGTCGCCATAGAGACGTTCAGTGAGTGCATAAGGGCATTCTCTGCTTAACCACCCCACCCCTTCTGGTTCCATCCTTCATTGCCCCGCTTCCATATTCATGCCGACGCCCTTGGTTCAATCCATACTATCTCGACCTAAGGTCACAAATGTCTAATAGAACGATAGAATTACGCATTCATATGTCATGAGTTGGAGTTCTGCATTCGGTTCAACGACATACCCCTCTCCCTATTCGGGCTGCGTATAGCATAAGTGTGTACTATTCTTAGACACGTTCAACTGTCATCGGGTAACGATTTCCTCGAATTTCAGTAATTGGTAATTGTTTATTTTCGCATGCATGTATATTTATATGTGCACATTAGCTTCATGCATAAATATAGGCCATGGTATTCATATATATCTGCATGTACATTTATAAAGACTTTTACAGATTATGTAGATGTATTTATACCTCAATATTCTAATGAACATATATTATTAGACATAGTCACAAATACTCATGGTTACAAATGACTGGAGCGGTCACTGGGTAGACATGGGCATTTGGATCGCTGCTAACAATTGTCAGTAGTTAAACAAGAGGTGACGACAGCGCAGCTCATGACATCCAACTGGTGATGACAGCGCAGCTCATGACGTCCAACTGGTGATGACAGCGCAGCTCATGACGTCCAACTGGTGATGACAGCGCAGCTCATAGCGTCCAACTGGTGATGACAGCGCAGCTCATGGCGTCCAACTGGTGATGACAGCGCAGCTCATAGCGTCCAACTGGTGATGACAGCGCAGCTAATAACGTCATACTAGGGTTGACAGCGCAGATCCTTCAGAGTAATTCTTTTATATTTAATATAGTTTAATTATATTTAATATATTTGAAACCTAATTTGTACTCTTACACGAGGTATTTATCTTATTGGAGCAGATGTTGAGTAAACTTATTTCTCACAGCAATTTTAAGTAGAGCACATATTTAAATTATTTTTTAATTTCACCAATTTGTATAGCGCCCTAGCACAGCGAGGCTTATTTGAATATGGTATTGGTTTAGCATATTTTGTAGACATTTTTAAAATATATATTATGTTATAATCTAATGTATATTAAAAGTTGTACTCTTGCTCGACGTATTTTTTTAAAAATATAATTAAATCTAAGTTAATTTAAAAATATATTTCTAACAAGCTATATTCGTACAAATACGATATTTTGACATCTTAATAATAATATGGAACCCTTCGGAGTAATTCTTTTAATTATATTTAATATAGTTTAATATATATTAATTTTATTTGTACTCTTACACGAGATATTTTAATTAAAGTATTGGAACAGCCTATCTCAGCTGTTGAATAAACATATTTCTTGCACCAATTTTAAGTAGAGCCTACATTTAAATTATTTTGAACTTCACCAATTTGTATAGCGCCCTATATATTTCTTGAAGCAATTTTTAATTATTACAGTTATTTTAGAATGCTCAATAGCCGAGTGGTTAGCGTGTTGGACTATCAACCCAGAGGTCGACGGTTCAAATCCCCACCAGGGCAGAAAATTTGAATTCAAACTTCTGTTCAACCCTAGTCAATTGAGATATGACCAATATGATGTTGAGATAGACCAAACCTCATATGCAGAGGCTAAGAAAATGAAGTCGCTATCGATTTATACCATCCTTTGATTGGGCAATGACTTAAATATTTTGATCTATTCAACCGTCGACTCGATTGGATGCACATAGTGTATGGGTCTACACAAACAGGCAGTCAAAAGACCCAACATGCACGAGTGAACATATTGTAAAGCCATTGAATATCCAATGACTGTGCAGTTCAATGCATAGACCTTTACACACACTCAAATATATATGTATATACATCTTTTAAGTCCTATAGAGCATCAATGACTCCACAAAATATGAGACCAACTCTCATATGCCGAGGCTAAGAAAATGAAGTTGCTATCACTTCATGGACTGCTCTGACAACCGAAATGCTGACGTGAGCACTAAAATTTTAAATGCAGATTACAAAAGACGTATGCGATAAACCTAAGATGTGCATGTGCAAATTGAATGAGCATCGAACTTTTGGTTGTCTATATTGCAAAAACATGCTGGGTGGACGTGGGACGAAATTTCTACAGTAAAATTATGCCTTAGGAGGCTAAAATGGAAGATATAATGATTTGCATGGTAAAATGACAGATGGCGTTGGGCGCTCTGACGCTAAAACTACAACTTTCACACTCCTAAGGAGTATGAAACATTGACTTGTATGATTAAGTTACACCAATTATTGTGAAACACCGATTCTTTTGAAGTTTTCTATATCAACCTTCTGAAGTGTATATTCATAAGTTGTTTGAAATACTGAACTATACAGTAGAAGTACAAATCTTATGGTGAAACATTGCATAGTTTGTTCCCTTGTACACTAAATTCTAAATTTTCGATTCCTAAGCTGTACGAAATACAGACTTGCGTCGTAAAATTTCATCATGCAAGTTGAAAAAGAATCCAGTGCGGAAGACTTGTACGCTAATTTGTAGACTTGGAAGTTTTTCAAAGACCTGTGGAGTAGAAAACTTAGGAATTTTAGATTGCATGGGGCGATGAATTGCATTATTCAATTACAACTCTTAGGATGAAACGTCGCACAGTTTGACATCTGATACACTAAATTCCGAATTCTCGACTCTGAACATGTATGAAATACCAACCTGTGCAGTAAAAATTTAAACATTTAGATTACTGAGGCGTGCACCATGAAGATTTGAACGCTAAACTTAAGACATTTACGGTTTCAAAGACATGATGAATGAGAGTTTTAGTAGGACGCATACGAATTTTAGTTTGTAAGACTGTTGAGAGAGAGAGCGAGGAAGAGCGAGAGAGAGATAGAGAGAGAGAGAGAGAGAGAGAGAGAGAGAGAGAGAGAGAGAGAGAGAGAGAGAGAGAGAGAGAGAGAGAGAGAGAGAGAGAGAGAGAGAGAGAGAGAGAGAGAGAAGAGGTTTTAGAAGAGGGAGAGAGAGAGCGAGAGAGGGAGAGAGAGAGAGAGAGGTCGAGGAAGAGCGCGAGAGAGAGGAAGAGGGAGAGAGAAGAGGTTTTATGGTAAAAGTCTTACTTTTTATGATAGTTTGTTCACTAAAATGTCAAATTTTCAGTTTGGCAGACACATGCAACGATAGTTTGAATGCTAAACATACAATTGATACATTGCAAAGATTGTGATTGCAGTGGTTTTTACACCAGTTGACAACTTTAAGACTGTAAGGTTGTTGAAACGAAGATTTTTTAGTTTGAGAAGTTCATTAACATGATAAAATTTTCTTTCGATAGATGTGTGAGACGAATGTTAGCTTATGAATTTTAGTTTGTAAGACTGTTGAGAGCATGTGTGAGAGAGAGGAAGAGCACGAGAGAGATAGAGGAAGAGGGAGAGAGCGAGAGAGCGAGAGAGAGAGAGAAGTGGTTTTAGAAGAGGGAGAGAAGAAGGGCGCGAGAGAGATAGAGAGAGGAAGAGCGCGAGAGCGAGAGAGAGAGGAAGAGGAAAAGGGAGAGAGAGAGAGCGAGAGCGAGAGAGGAAGAGGGAGAGAGAGAGCGAGAGCGAGAAGTTTTACAAGAGGGAGAGAAGAAGGGCGAGAGATAGAGAGAGAGGAAGAGCGCGAGAGAGAGAGGAAGTGGGAGAGAGAGAAGAGGGAGAGAAGAAGGGCGAGAGAGAGAGCGCTAGAGAGCGCTAGAGAGCGAGAGAGATGAAGAGGTAGAAGAGAGGAAGAGTGAGAGAGGAAGAGCGCGAGAGAAGAGGTTTTAGGGTAAAAGGTTTAATTTCTATGATAGTTTGTTCACTAAAACGTCAACTTTTAAGTTCTACAGACACATGCGACGATAGTTTGAATGCTAAACTTACAATTGATACTTTGCAAAGACTGCGATTGCAGTGGGTTTTACAGTGGATTTTACCCTAGGTGGCAACTTTAAGACTGTAAGGTGGGCGAACCGAAGGTTTTTTAGTTTGAGAAGCTCCTTAACATGCTAAAATTTTCTTTCGATAGATGAGTGAGACGAATGTTCTCATTATAAAGTTGTTGCATGGTCTGATGAGGTAGTTAGAGTGGAGGTTCATATTGTAAAAATTACACATTTTAGACCGGATAGGTGCTGCTAAGATTAAGTCTTTCCACACTGTACAGCCAAATGTGCTAATTTCCACACCAACATATCAAATTTTAGTCTGCGAAGACGCAGGACTTGTGAGTTTACAGGCTAAATGACAAGTTTTTTGCTACAAAGATACCGCTGTTGAAGGTTTGCTAACGTCTTTCACGTTTGCATATTCCGTTGGATTGAGAGTTTACTTATAAAACTTAGGACTTGCAAGTTGCATGAAGGATTTCTACAGTAAAATGTCGACTTTTATCATGTGAAGCCGCAAGCTGTAGAGCTAAAATGAGACCGTTTATGTTACAAAGATGTGCAAGACATTGCAAAGTGTCATCTCTTACGAGGTAAAGTCTGCTGAGAAGAGAGCAAACACACAATTTTTTGAATGCAGAGACGTCTACGAGGTGAGAAACTGAGGTGTTTTAGGAGAGCTGTCATGAAGGTTTGCAGATTAAAATGTGAGCTTTTGAGTTCCACGAGCGCTGGGCAGGGTGATTTCTATACTAAAATTTACAACTTTCTTCGGTTCAACGAAAGATTTGCACGCTGATTTGCGTGTTTTAGATGATAAAAAAACTTGGTGAAATATTAGCATTTTCCAGGAAAGGTTTAGATATCGATCCATATGGCATGCACGGTTGCATTGCCCAACATTTTACATACACAGGTTTGGATGTAGATGTGTCCAGTTAGCGAACTCTTGCACAAATTTTGAGTTAAAATATCAAAATTTATGAAAAAGAATGTGCAGGTCTATGCGACTGGATGATGTTTTAAAGGTTTGAACGCTTGAAAGTAAAGCTAATTGGCAAGCTGAGCTCGCATTCGCACGGTTTTGGTTATGTCGTGGAACGGATGTATAAGCGGATTTGTGGAAACTTAAAGTTTTTTGGCTGAAATGTAGTTGAAATTGTACATCTTTTGATGATGGAACTGAAGCAGATGAGAGTTCTAACGGATAAAGTATGAGACATGTGATTGCAACTTGTGTGAACAGAGTGATTTCCTTTGGGATGCATGTTGCATTTTCAGAGAATTCTGAGGTTGTCATATTATTTCTAGATGAAGTTTATTCCTAGAGGTGATTTGTAGGATGCAGCAATTGAAGTACACTTGTAAAACATTTAACATGACTTGTGCAGTTTGGAAAAATTTGGATGATAGCTCTAGCAAAGCGTTGGAGCGGCAATTTGATAGAAAACGAGAGGTTTCGCGTGAGAGGAGTGAAACGTACAGATCTTCTATAGACCTGCAACTTTGCATATTTTCGTTCTCAGGAGTTTTTCAATTGCCTGCAACATAACTAAATACTCAAAGACACGAGATGTAGGTTAAAAGTTGATTTATTTCAATAATACAGCTTCACAACTTCTATGCCGAGTCACAAAATTTTCTTTGACAGGCTCTTGCAGCATATGAAAATCTATGCTCTATGTGCAGACTTGACAGATTTATTGAACATAGTAGTATGCTAAATTAGTCTCATCAGTATAGTTCCGCACATGCTCAATTTATTTCAAAGTTTAAAAATTTAAGTTTGAGAAATTTAAGTTTGAAAAAATTTAAGTTTAAAAAAAAAATTTAAGTTTGAAACATTTCAGTTTGAAAAATTTTCAGTTTGACAAAAATTTAAGTCTTAAAAATTTTCAGTTTGACAAAAATTTAAGTTTGAAAAATTTCAAAGTTTAAAAATGTGAGTTTGAAAAATTTGAGGTTGAAACATTTCAGTTACAAAAGTTTTCAGTTTGAAAAAATTTGAGGTTGAAAAATTTTCACTTTTAAAAATTTCAAAGTTTAAAAATGTGAGTTTGAAAAATTTGAGGTTGAAACATTTCAGTTTCAAAAGTTTTCAATTTGAAAAATTTATGTTTGAAAAATTTTCAGCTTGAAAAAATTTCAGTTTAAAAATATGAGTTTGAAAAATTTGAGGTTGAAACATTTCAGTTTCAAAAGTTTTCAGTTTGAAAAATTTATGTTTGAAAAATTTCAGCTTGAAAAATTTCAAAGTTTAAAAATTTGAGTTTGAAAAATTTGACGTTGAAACATTTCAGTTTTAAAAATTTGTGTTTGAAAAATTTCAGCTTGAAAAATTTCAAAGTTTTAAAATTTGAGTTTGAAAAATTTTCAGTTTAAAAAATTTCAGTTTGAAACAAAAATACCGCTGATGTAATTTTATAAAAAATATTTTTATTTTAAATTTTTTATTTTAAAAAATTACATTTTGGAATTCAGAAATTTTATATAAAAATTTTTTATTTTAAATTTTGAAACTTTGAAATTTTTGAATCTGAAATGTTTCAAACTGAATATTTTCAAACTGAAAATTTTTCAAACATAAAGTTTTCAAACTGAAATGTTTCAACGTCAAATTTTTCAAACTCAAATTTTTAAACTTTGAAATTTTTCAAGCTGAAATTTTTCAAACATAAATTTTTCAAACTGAAAACTTTTGAAACTGAAATGTTTCAACCTCAAATTTTTCAAACTCATATTTTTAAACTGAAATTTTTTCAAGCTGAAAATTTTTCAAACATAAATTTTTCAAACTGAAAACTTTTGAAACTGAAATGTTTCAACCTCAAATTTTTCAAACTCACATTTTTAAACTTTGAAATTTTTAAAAGTGAAAATTTTTCAACCTCAAATTTTTTCAAACTGAAAACTTTTGTAACTGAAATGTTTCAACCTCAAATTTTTCAAACTCACATTTTTAAACTTTGAAATTTTTCAAACTTAAATTTTTGTCAAACTGAAAATTTTTAAGACTTAAATTTTTGTCAAACTGAAAATTTTTCAAACTGAAATGTTTCAAACTTAAATTTTTTTTTTAAACTTAAATTTTTTCAAACTTAAATTTCTCAAACTTAAATTTTTAAACTTTGAAATAAATTGAGCATGTGCGGAACTATACTGATGAGACTAATTTAGCATACTACTATGTTCAATAAATCTGTCAAGTCTGCACATAGAGCATAGATTTTCATATGCTGCAAGAGCCTGTCAAAGAAAATTTTGTGACTCGGCATAGAAGTTGTGAAGCTGTATTATTGAAATAAATCAACTTTTAACCTACATCTCGTGTCTTTGAGTATTTAGTTATGTTGCAGGCAATTGAAAAACTCCTGAGAACGAAAATATGCAAAGTTGCAGGTCTATAGAAGATCTGTACGTTTCACTCCTCTCACGCGAAACCTCTCGTTTTCTATCAAATTGCCGCTCCAACGCTTTGCTAGAGCTATCATCCAAATTTTTCCAAACTGCACAAGTCATGTTAAATGTTTTACAAGTGTACTTCAATTGCTGCATCCTACAAATCACCTCTAGGAATAAACTTCATCTAGAAATAATATGACAACCTCAGAATTCTCTGAAAATGCAACATGCATCCCAAAGGAAATCACTCTGTTCACACAAGTTGCAATCACATGTCTCATACTTTATCCGTTAGAACTCTCATCTGCTTCAGTTCCATCATCAAAAGATGTACAATTTCAACTACATTTCAGCCAAAAAACTTTAAGTTTCCACAAATCCGCTTATACATCCGTTCCACGACATAACCAAAACCGTGCGAATGCGAGCTCAGCTTGCCAATTAGCTTTACTTTCAAGCGTTCAAACCTTTAAAACATCATCCAGTCGCATAGACCTGCACATTCTTTTTCATAAATTTTGATATTTTAACTCAAAATTTGTGCAAGAGTTCGCTAACTGGACACATCTACATCCAAACCTGTGTATGTAAAATGTTGGGCAATGCAACCGTGCATGCCATATGGATCGATATCTAAACCTTTCCTGGAAAATGCTAATATTTCACCAAGTTTTTTTATCATCTAAAACACGCAAATCAGCGTGCAAATCTTTCGTTGAACCGAAGAAAGTTGTAAATTTTAGTATAGAAATCACCCTGCCCAGCGCTCGTGGAACTCAAAAGCTCACATTTTAATCTGCAAACCTTCATGACAGCTCTCCTAAAACACCTCAGTTTCTCACCTCGTAGACGTCTCTGCATTCAAAAAATTGTGTGTTTGCTCTCTTCTCAGCAGACTTTACCTCGTAAGAGATGACACTTTGCAATGTCTTGCACATCTTTGTAACATAAACGGTCTCATTTTAGCTCTACATCTTGCGGCTTCACATGATAAAAGTCGACATTTTACTGTAGAAATCCTTCATGCAACTTGCAAGTCCTAAGTTTTATAAGTAAACTCTCAATCCAACGGAATATGCAAACGTGAAAGACGTTAGCAAACCTTCAACAGCGGTATCTTTGTAGCAAAAAACTTGTCATTTAGCCTGTAAACTCACAAGTCCTGCGTCTTCGCAGACTAAAATTTGATATGTTGGTGTGGAAATTAGCACATTTGGCTGTACAGTGTGGAATCTTAATCTTAATCTTAGCAGCACCTATCCGGTCTAAAATGTGTAATTTTTACAATATGAACCTCCACTCTAACTACCTCATCAGACCATGCAACAACTTTATAATGAGAACATTCGTCTCACTCATCTATCGAAAGAAAATTTTAGCATGTTAAGGAGCTTCTCAAACTAAAAAACCTTCGGTTCGCCCACCTTACAGTCTTAAAGTTGCCACCTAGGGTAAAATCCACTGTAAAACCCACTGCAATCGCAGTCTTTGCAAAGTATCAATTGTAAGTTTAGCATTCAAACTATCGTCGCATGTGTCTGTAGAACTTAAAAGTTGACGTTTTAGTGAACAAACTATCATAGAAATTAAACCTTTTACCCTAAAACCTCTTCTCTCGCGCTCTTCCTCTCTCACTCTTCCTCTCTTCTACCTCTTCATCTCTCTCGCTCTCTAGCGCTCTCTAGCGCTCTCTCTCTCGCCCTTCTTCTCTCCCTCTTCTCTCTCTCCCACTTCCTCTCTCTCTCGCGCTCTTCCTCTCTCTCTATCTCTCGCCCTTCTTCTCTCCCTCTTGTAAAACTTCTCGCTCTCGCTCTCTCTCTCCCTCTTCCTCTCTCGCTCTCGCTCTCTCTCTCTCCCTTTTCCTCTTCCTCTCTCTCTCGCTCTCGCGCTCTTCCTCTCTCTATCTCTCTCGCGCCCTTCTTCTCTCCCTCTTCTAAAACCACTTCTCTCTCTCTCTCGCTCTCTCGCTCTCTCCCTCTTCCTCTATCTCTCTCGTGCTCTTCCTCTCTCTCACACATGCTCTCAACAGTCTTACAAACTAAAATTCATAAGCTAACATTCGTCTCACACATCTATCGAAAGAAAATTTTATCATGTTAATGAACTTCTCAAACTAAAAAATCTTCGTTTCAACAACCTTACAGTCTTAAAGTTGTCAACTGGTGTAAAAACCACTGCAATCACAATCTTTGCAATGTATCAATTGTATGTTTAGCATTCAAACTATCGTTGCATGTGTCTGCCAAACTGAAAATTTGACATTTTAGTGAACAAACTATCATAAAAAGTAAGACTTTTACCATAAAACCTCTTCTCTCTCCCTCTTCCTCTCTCTCGCGCTCTTCCTCGACCTCTCTCTCTCTCTCTCTCCCTCTCTCGCTCTCTCTCTCCCTCTTCTAAAACCTCTTCTCTCTCTCTCTCTCTCTCTCTCTCTCTCTCTCTCTCTCTCTCTCTCTCTCTCTCTCTCTCTATCTCTCTCTCGCTCTTCCTCGCTCTCTCTCTCAACAGTCTTACAAACTAAAATTCGTATGCGTCCTACTAAAACTCTCATTCATCATGTCTTTGAAACCGTAAATGTCTTAAGTTTAGCGTTCAAATCTTCATGGTGCACGCCTCAGTAATCTAAATGTTTAAATTTTTACTGCACAGGTTGGTATTTCATACATGTTCAGAGTCGAGAATTCGGAATTTAGTGTATCAGATGTCAAACTGTGCGACGTTTCATCCTAAGAGTTGTAATTGAATAATGCAATTCATCGCCCCATGCAATCTAAAATTCCTAAGTTTTCTACTCCACAGGTCTTTGAAAAACTTCCAAGTCTACAAATTAGCGTACAAGTCTTCCGCACTGGATTCTTTTTCAACTTGCATGATGAAATTTTACGACGCAAGTCTGTATTTCGTACAGCTTAGGAATCGAAAATTTAGAATTTAGTGTACAAGGGAACAAACTATGCAATGTTTCACCATAAGATTTGTACTTCTACTGTATAGTTCAGTATTTCAAACAACTTATGAATATACACTTCAGAAGGTTGATATAGAAAACTTCAAAAGAATCGGTGTTTCACAATAATTGGTGTAACTTAATCATACAAGTCAATGTTTCATACTCCTTAGGAGTGTGAAAGTTGTAGTTTTAGCGTCAGAGCGCCCAACGCCATCTGTCATTTTACCATGCAAATCATTATATCTTCCATTTTAGCCTCCTAAGGCATAATTTTACTGTAGAAATTTCGTCCCACGTCCACCCAGCATGTTTTTGCAATATAGACAACCAAAAGTTCGATGCTCATTCAATTTGCACATGCACATCTTAGGTTTATCGCATACGTCTTTTGTAATCTGCATTTAAAATTTTAGTGCTCACGTCAGCATTTCGGTTGTCAGAGCAGTCCATGAAGTGATAGCAACTTCATTTTCTTAGCCTCGGCATATGAGAGTTGGTCTCATATTTTGTGGAGTCATTGATGCTCTATAGGACTTAAAAGATGTATATACATATATATTTGAGTGTGTGTAAAGGTCTATGCATTGAACTGCACAGTCATTGGATATTCAATGGCTTTACAATATGTTCACTCGTGCATGTTGGGTCTTTTGACTGCCTGTTTGTGTAGACCCATACACTATGTGCATCCAATCGAGTCGACGGTTGAATAGATCAAAATATTTAAGTCATTGCCCAATCAAAGGATGGTATAAATCGATAGCGACTTCATTTTCTTAGCCTCTGCATATGAGGTTTGGTCTATCTCAACATCATATTGGTCATATCTCAATTGACTAGGGTTGAACAGAAGTTTGAATTCAAATTTTCTGCCCTGGTGGGGATTTGAACCGTCGACCTCTGGGTTGATAGTCCAACACGCTAACCACTCGGCTATTGAGCATTCTAAAATAACTGTAATAATTAAAAATTGCTTCAAGAAATATATAGGGCGCTATACAAATTGGTGAAGTTCAAAATAATTTAAATGTAGGCTCTACTTAAAATTGGTGCAAGAAATATGTTTATTCAACAGCTGAGATAGGCTGTTCCAATACTTTAATTAAAATATCTCGTGTAAGAGTACAAATAAAATTAATATATATTAAACTATATTAAATATAATTAAAAGAATTACTCCGAAGGGTTCCATATTATTATTAAGATGTCAAAATATCGTATTTGTACGAATATAGCTTGTTAGAAATATATTTTTAAATTAACTTAGATTTAATTATATTTTTAAAAAAATACGTCGAGCAAGAGTACAACTTTTAATATACATTAGATTATAACATAATATATATTTTAAAAATGTCTACAAAATATGCTAAACCAATACCATATTCAAATAAGCCTCGCTGTGCTAGGGCGCTATACAAATTGGTGAAATTAAAAAATAATTTAAATATGTGCTCTACTTAAAATTGCTGTGAGAAATAAGTTTACTCAACATCTGCTCCAATAAGATAAATACCTCGTGTAAGAGTACAAATTAGGTTTCAAATATATTAAATATAATTAAACTATATTAAATATAAAAGAATTACTCTGAAGGATCTGCGCTGTCAACCCTAGTATGACGTTATTAGCTGCGCTGTCATCACCAGTTGGACGCTATGAGCTGCGCTGTCATCACCAGTTGGACGCCATGAGCTGCGCTGTCATCACCAGTTGGACGCTATGAGCTGCGCTGTCATCACCAGTTGGACGTCATGAGCTGCGCTGTCATCACCAGTTGGACGTCATGAGCTGCGCTGTCATCACCAGTTGGATGTCATGAGCTGCGCTGTCGTCACCTCTTGTTTAACTACTATTGTCGCTGAGTCCTGATGAAGAATGCTAAGAATGTCTACAACTGTCAATTAGATAGGACTTCATTAGACTTTGTTTATAATAAATTGTCAACATCCGGTGTGTTGACCTTCTGTGACATACATGCATTTATAAAGACTTTTACAGATTATATATATATATATACACACATATTATTTCTAACGAATTAATATATTTATTATTAGACATAGTCACAAAATACTCACGACCATCGAATCACGAAGATATTTTAAATTAAACGATCTTCACTCCAGTTATAAACCCTAATTAAGCGCTATATCGTAATCGTTAACTCGAAAATTCTACAGCGCCAAAAAAGCGAAAGTCGCGGGAACTAGCTAATTCACACGCGCACAGTCAAAATAAAATCAATAGGCAGGTAGGGTCAAATTCGGTTTCAGGTCAAAATGAAAAAGGTTGGGCAGGCAGACGTCTACGGTGAATAGTGTATAGAATGGAGCGGCAAGAGAGGTAAGGGACCTATAGGGTGCCAGAGCATTTCTTTTAAATGCATTATAAAAACCAAGAACGCACGCTTAAAAAACCAAAAGATTTAGATTTTGTAATTTTTAGTACAAAATTCAATATTTTGATTCATGCAACTTAATAAATCCATCAACATATCGCAAAATTATATGTTTTATCTGATGTTCTATGCAGCATTCTGTGTATTGAAGTTTGGTCTGGGACCTATAGGCCTACATTATGCTATTCCATCTAAAGATGTATACTTAATGTCTGAATAGTGGTTATATAAATAAATAAAATTTGTGGTATATATATATTCGATTGAAGACTATGAACTGCGGCCGAGTGCTGATCGATATCTAGTGATGAGTTCATTTGGTCTTCTGCCAATGTATACATTAAACATCCAGTTAGGTGCACTGCACGGATATCTTCTATTGGAGTTTGGTCTTTGCACTCTTTGATCTCCTTCAGCCGAGCAACGTCTGTGCCACTCTGTGGACTTCTCCTTTCAAGTCATCTATATCTCTGCTTATGCTACATTTCAACCCACGATATAGTTTTCCGTTAATTTATTCATTCGTTCGTTCGTTCATTCATTCATTCATCCATTAATTCGTTCATTCGTTCGTTCGATCGACCGACTGACTGACCGACTGAATGACCGACTGACTGACCGACTGACTGACCGACTGAATGACCGACTGAATGACCGACTGAATGACCGACTGAATGACCGACTGAATGACCGACTGAATGACCCTGCTGGTCAATCACCGGTCAGTCGGATGGTCATTCTATCTCTTGCCCCTCTGCTTGCCTTTAAGGGTCAGTCAGTTTTGTGGGTGACCATCTCTTAAAACAAGACGCCCGACGTTTGTTGGTTATACACGTCCCCGAAGTCAGCCCGTGTCATTTCAGACACCTCAAGTTCACCTGCTGACAAATCTGAGACTCACCTGTTAATCTTCTTCCCTCTGTCTTTGCTTCCAGTTGTTCGTCGCCGGTCGTTTCCAGCTAATTTCCCCGATCGCCTGACGTCGACCGTCTCAAGTACACGTCTCTCGAGGCGAGAAAAGTCCTTTCGTACGCATCTCCTCCGGTGTGTGCATGCTCCTCTGCCCACCCTTCCTCTCGCTTGCTCTCGCTCCTCGCTCCTCGTCTTCCTCCCTCTCTCTCTCTTTCCCTAACCTCGTCTCCTGTTCTTCTTCGGCGTTGTTTCCTCAACCTTCTTCAGAAGAAGCGTCGGCCAGAGCGGCGGCCCGCAGAGCCCTTGATAGGCAGCCGCGGAGGAGAGAGAAAGGCCGGACCAGCAACACCACCTTAGTCCATCGATGCCACCATCCGCTCCAACTCATGCATTATTGCTTTCATCGGTAATTGTCCGTCGGCTTCTGCTGCTGGTGGTGATGATGCTGCCAGGGCTGTAGTCGAGGGTATACGCGGGTATACAGCGTATACTCACCTCTAGAGACCGTATACTCACCTCACAACATATTTGTGCCAACTTCTAATATATTTCGGAAAACTAACCATTAGCGTATACCCACCTCTAATTTGTTTCGGAAAACTAACCGGTAGCGTATACTCACCTCTAATTTTACCACTACAGCCCTGGATGCTGCCGTGAGAGAAGCTGGTGCCGTCCGTTGCTGCAGCCAGCTGCTGCTGCTGCTGCTGCTCCGTGTCCCGTAGGTTAATGGTCGGTGCTTTTATCCGTGCGTTCGATGCCACGAGATCAATAAACGCAAAGAACGAGGAAACTGGCAAGGAATGTTGTCGCTCGCACGCCTCCCATACACGCATCAATCCATTTGCCTCCGTTGTTTGTGTAGCAGTTCAGTAGCTTTTCCAGCAGTTGTACGGCCTCTAGTTTTATTAGCAGAACTACAGCACAGTGATTCCTTTTATGTTGTCGCTGTTATTGTGTGCAGCGACTTCGATAAATTGGTCTAGAATTGAGGTGCTGAGTGATTTGTAGGATTGACACAGGTACAATAAGGTCTGGAATGTCCAGGTAATAATGATCGATTGCTACCCGAATTCCGTTCACAATATAATTCCGGTCCATACATGTACATGGATCAGTCCATGCCTAGATGGATAGATAAATAGATGATAGATAGATAGATAGATAGATAGATAGATAGATAGATAGATAGATAGATAGATAGATAGATGGATGGATGGATGGATGGATGGATGGATGGATGGATGGATGGATGGATGGATGGATGGATGGATGGATGGATGGATGGATGGATGGATGGATGGATGGATGGATGGATGGATGGATGGATGGGTGGGGTGGATGGGTGGGTGGGTGGGTGGTGGATGGGTGGGTGGGTGGGTGGGGTGGGTGGGTGGGTGGGTGGGTGGGTTTATTTATTTATTTATTTATTTATTCCGGATATTTCTATAGCGCCTCTCGAAGTCAACTACTACTCAGAGGCGCTCCCGACTACAGCATTTGATACTGTGCCGGAATTTTCACGCCGAAGCGCCACGAGCAATTGCGAGTGAAGGACTTGCCCAAGGTCCGTACGCAGCGGCTAGAGTGGGATTCGAACCTGCAACCCTCCGGTCACAAGGCGCCGAACTTACCACTGAGCCACCACGCCCCACATTGTGGGTTGGTGGGTTTGGGTGGGTGGATGGATGGATGGATAGCTAGATAGATAGATAGATAGATAGATAGATAGATAGATAGATATATAGATAGATAGATAGATACATAGATAGATAGATAGATAGATAGATAGATAGATAGATAGATAGATAGATAGATAGATAGATAGATAGATAGATAGATAGATAGATAGATAGATAGATAGATAGATAGATAGATAGATAGATAGATAGATAGATAGATAGATAGATAGATAGATAGATAGATAGATAGATAGATCGATAGATAGATAGATAGATAGATAGATAGATAGATAGATAGATAGATAGATAGATAGATAGATAGATAGATAGATAGATAGATAGATAGATAGATAGATAGATAGATAGATAGATAGATAGATAGATACATACATACATACATACATACATACATACATACATACATACATACATACATACATACATACATACATACAGACAGACAGACAGACAGACAGACAGACAGACAGACAGACAGACAGATAGATAGATACATGTCGACGGAAACGTAGACTACTATAGAAATTCTGATAACGAATCTCGAGGCTTTACGGCATAATTAAATCAAGTTGTTTTCGCATTTTATTTTTAGATCAAATGTTAGTTTAAACTCCGCTGTTATAGTCTTAGGTCTAATATATGTTATTCTTAATTATAATCACATTGTGGTTTACACTATTCTCTGTTTTCCTGTAGTCTAGCCCATTTGATGGTGACCTTTTTGTACTTTAATGAATTTGTATTTTAACTACTTGTAATTTCCCTACTTTAAATCTGTTTACGAGAAATGTCTGGAACAGAGTAACGAGTACCAAGTTTCTTTGGGGTTGCAAACGATGTTATGTATTGATTATAATTTTCTCAGTATTTCAGAGCGTTATTAAACACAAAAAAACGTTTTTTTCGTGACGAAAACGAGAAAATTATGGAAAATTAAAAAAAAATCGTCCACGATTGTGATAGAAACAAAACTGATCTGGTCAGAACAGAGAAAGAAAGTAGAACAGAGAAAGAAAGTCCATCCTGACCTCAAAACCAGATGCAAATCTGTCTGCAGCCAGACAAAGAGTGCAGAATATTTGAACTACAATAGAACTTATGCCAAGCTGTAGGCCACAGTGTCTAGTTGTTGTGACAGCAAACACCAGTGCTCCGCTGCACCTTTGGTCATGCCCTCGGGTGGTCAGATATTGGTTTACCGTTTTCCTGACCCACATTTAACGCATAACTGTGCCTTCATCTATGCGCATGTCCAAACACACACTAGGGCTCACACACACACACACACACACACACACACACACACACACACACACACACACACACACACACACACACACACACACACACACACACCTACACACACACACACACACACACACCTACACACACACACACACACACACACACACACCCGCCTACACGCAGGCCTATAGTCAAATGTTCCACGCACATGCTCCATACAAGAGATTTGGAACGGTTTTGAGAATCAGGAAAGGGCAATGGTGGGTTCATAAGTTTTGACAAAAGGCCAAGCATGGAGGATTGTGCTTCATCTCGACCTTTTAAAGTAATAGGATTGCTATGACCTACTTATCTGAATCTCGACATTTCAACGTCAAAAGTAGACAAGTGTGAAATCAATTCCAGTTAATACATTTTCGAATGGACTGACTGCACCCCGCCCCACTCGATCTATGTTGCACGTCATCTGGGATACGAAGATGACGTCACACATTAATAATGAGAGACAGACAGACAGAGAGACAGACAGAGAGAGAGAAAAAAGAGAAAGAGAGAGAGAAATAGAGAGATAGAGAGAGAGAAAGAGAAGAGAAGAAGGAGAGAGCATGGTTGTCTTTGATTCGGCGACGAAGAATTGTTGGTGCCGATGTAAATGGAAGCAAAAGGGTCGTTAGGTTGAAACCAAATTATACAACAAGGGTCATTGACTCCACTGCACTCCAGTCTATGCTTCTTTTTCTATTTCGTCTTCTTCCTCCTCCTCCTCTTCTTCTTCTTCTTCTTCTTCTTCTTTTTCTTCTTCTTCTTCTTCTCCTCCTCTTCTTCTTCTTCTTCTTCTTCTTCTTCTTCTTCTTCTCCTCCTCCTCCTCTTCTTCTTCTTCTTCTTCTTCTTCTTCTTTTTCTTCTTCTTCTTCTTCTTCTCTTCTTCTTCTTCTTCTTCTTCTTCTTCTTCTTCTTCTTCTTCTTCTCTTCTTCTTCTTCTTCTTCTTCTTCTTCTTCTTCTTCTTCTTCTTCTTCTTCTTCTTCTTCTTCTTCTTTCTTCTTCTTCTTCTTCTTCTTCTTCTTCTTCTTCTTCTTCTTCTTCTTCTTCTTCTTCTTCTTCTTCTTCTTCTTCTTCTTCTTCTTCTTCTTCTTCTTCTTCTTCTTCTTCTTCTTCTTCTTCTTCTTCTTCTTCTTCTTCTTCTTCTTCTTCTTCTTCTTCTTCTTCTTCTTCTTCTTCTTCTTCTTCTTCTTCTTCTTCTTCTTCTTCTTCTTCTTCTTCTTCTTCTTCTTCTTCATAGACACGTGTGCACATTCACTTCTTCTTCTTCTTCTTCTTCGTCTTCTTCTTCTTCATCTTCTTTGTCTTCGTCTTCTTTATCATAGACACATGTGCACATAGCAGTTGTCTTCCAGTCGCCGTGGCCGTGTGTTCAATCCGAGGAAAGCGATGACCCAGACCTGTATACCTTGCATGGATGTCTGCCATAGGGCCTACATTGTACTTTATATGCATTATGGCACCTGGTCAGCAAACGCTGTCCTGCCTGCCTGCCTGCCTGCCTGCCTGCCTGCCTGCCTGCCTGCCTGCCTGCCTGCCTGCCTGCCTGCCTGCCTGCCTGCCTGCCTGCCTGCCTGCCTGCCTGCCTGCCTGGATGGCTGTCTGTCTACCTGCCTTGTGTATAGATCTGCCTGTGTGCTGTGCATCTATGTCTGCCTATTCTATGGACTCGCAGATGCATATTAATCGATCTCTTCTTGGAAATTCTCTTTACAAGGCTCTCCCTTAGTCATCTGCAACCCCACCATTGCAGACGTCAAAGCCCTCTACCCCGGATGTCGCCAGTGACATGTTATTGCAGATGGCAGACTGTCAAATTCGCGCCAGAGCGGCTGCTTCGTCCAATTTTCAAGCCATCTGCCTATAAAACTATTTACAGTAGAAATATTTATTTGGCGCGTCTGTGTTTTTGGAACATCAATAAAATATAGTTGATATTTGATAATGCACCTATTCAGAAGCCACCTTTGAAGCCCAATAGCAGCGATGACTTTGATCAGAATGGAGAGTGTATACGATGTCAGCTTTCAGGTCAGAGCGAAAGATGGGCTTAGTGAGAGTAGCGAATACGAGGAGGAAGAAATCTTCAACGTGTGCACCACCTGCTGTGAACGAGCACCGGTCAAAGACAAGACATGTGCCAGACATTGCATAGTTTCCAGAAGATACTGGCCGCAGGGAGAGGACACCAAGTGCAGACATGTCCTAATGAATACCCAATGAAATAATATCCACCAGGAACAAACTTATTTTCCAGAAAGGAAGAAGAATTAAAGTAGAGGAGTCTTTGTTTCATATCTTGATCCATCAGTAAAAATCACTAAGTCTACAATCATTATTTTACTTATTATCGCTAATTTTCTGCCACAGCAAGTATCTCCTTTCATCCGGAACTGTAGCCGAAGTTCGCGTTTCCAAGTTTCAACTGTAGACAATAGGCCTATAACGTTTCAACTGTAGACAATAGGCCTATAACGTTTCAACTGTAGACAATAGGCCTATAACGTTTCAATTGTAGACAATAGGCCTATAACGAAAATGTTTAGGCCTAATTAATCAGCTGAATTAAATTTAGGAGGAACTGCATAATATTGAAATTGTATTTTAGTATCTATTGACTGCTGATAGCTAACATCATGAGGAATGATTAAGTCCAATTTACAATAAAATGCATTGCATATTTCATTATACAGCTATGATATGCTACTTTCGTGTAGCATTGGACTCAAAATAAATATTTTAAAGGCGCTATATTAAGAGTCTAGGTTATTACAAACATACATATATGCATACACACAATACGATTCCAAAAATACGAATTCCGTGCGTTCTCTTTGTTATAGTCGTCTTAGTATTTAAGAAGCATTTAAGATGTGGAAATAGGGGTTAGGAGTTTTTACGCACAGTGTATAGACCCATGTAATATTATGCGTATATTGTGTTATCGGGCGCAGATGGCAGAAGACATACGTCAGACATCAAAAGTAGCCGGAGAATAGTAACTCCGAAAGAATCGAGCAGCTTCCTCGGTCGCGGTTGCTATGGTGACGGCGGAGACTAGGACTAAAGCTGATGCGCTGTATTTGCGATCGTATTTTCTGAGCTGATGATGCGATTATGTGTTTTCGTCGCCATTTTACGAGATGATATGAAAAGATGGAAGGAACGGAATGAACGAATATGAGAATGGATGATGGAGGAGGGTGACCGGCTGACAACGACGGAAAAGACTTTCATGGATGAAGCGGACAGCAGAGGTAGAGGAGTGTGGTATAGAGCGGTTGGGTGACGGCAGAACGGAGGATAGGAGGAAGATGAGGAGGAGGAGGATGTGGTGGATGCATGGTAAAGTAAGAGGATGGTGGCAACCGAATGGTAGAGAAGGATGGTGATAAAGAAATAGAACTAGGAGGGTGATATGTGGAGAAGGAGTATAACATTGGAGGAATACGGTGGAAGAAAAATATGGCGCAGGAGGATGATGGCATAAGATGAGAACAATAGGGAAGGACTCAAAGAGAACGACAAAGAGGAGAAATTATTATACAGATAATTATACAGGAATCTGATGACAGCAGAACAAGACATAGAGGGAGAAGAGATAGATGACTTAAGAAAAGATGACATTAGATAGCGATAAGAGATGACAAATCTTGAAGATGACTCGATTGGCTGCGAGCCTAAGACGACGAACTTAAGATGGAGGAAGATGATGACGGAGGAAACTGAGACCAAACGATGATGATTGCAGAGAGAGGAAGAGCATGTGCAGTCCAGTACGACACAGAAGATCCAAGCAGGAGAACGCTTTGGTGTAAATCGAAGCGGACGGCTGAGTTGTCTCTGAAGGCTGCGGGGTGCACCCAGCTCCCCACGTAACTTCGGCCGATGCTGTGAGAGCAAAATCGCGGAAAGAGGTCGGCGGCAAAGCCGAAGATCGATGGAGAAGGAATAATCCCGTTTATTATTTCGTGTATAATCTGACCGTTGGAACGACGATGGCTGACCAGATGAAGAATACGGAATAAGAAGGAGCAGAGCAAGGCACGCACCTGACAGCGAGGGGCAATTTTATAGGCTATAAAACACCGCCGCGCCTTTTACGCAGTCTGTCTGAGCGAGCAGCGCAAGTATCGATCCGGTTTTACAGCGCTTCATCTACGTAAAGGCAAAATGACTGCAATTTTATGCACAAGTCTACCTACATATATGGACGATGAGTCATACAGTTGATAGAGCAGGAACATAAATTGTTAACATAAAAGATGATCTTTGCTAATAAGCGGCACGCTCGCCAAACATCAAATCCCATTTTATGATTGTGTGTTTGTCACTTATTACCTAGACGGACTTCATTAGTAGGAAAATTAATTACCCAATTTAAGGCAAATTTACTAACACGCGACGTCTGAATGCGAGTTTCTCTGACTGTCTGACATATTTATAACTATTATACAGGGTGGGCCAGTAGGAATGCACCAACTTTGAATGGATATAACTTGAACAATTGTTATCCGAACATCGTGCCTAATATACTATATTGAAAGTAATCATCCACTCTACTACTGTGTCAAATCTTGCACTGATATACGGCACCGTTGTTATAAAATTTCGGTGCGGCGCACACCTTTCAATTTTGAATGTAAATATTGAACATCATGGCGCCGCTCACGGAAGAGGATAGAATTTTAATCCGAATTTTAAGAGCAGAAAAGGATACAATGCACATCAGATGACGATAGAATTAACTTCTAGATAATGGAATAAATATGCTCTAAATTGATTGATTAAACAAATTGATGCTACGGGAACGTCTAACAACCGCAACTGTGGTCGCAAACGCTCTGCGCGCACAGCAGCGAACATTGCACAAGTCCAAGCGTTAATTTGCAGCCAAGACAACAATCCAGGAACGAGTAAGAGTCCGAGAGAAATTGAGCGTGCGACCGGAATTTCACGCAGTACTTTTAGGCGTATTGCTAAACATGACCTCAACCTCAAAGTCTATCGTCGACGTGAGGTTTAGAAATTTTCTGATGCCGATTCGATGAAACGTCTAGCCGCCTGCAAACGACTCAAGAGCCGAATGACAGATGAAAAGATCGACAGAACATGGTTCACAGACGAGAAGATCTTCACGGTTCAGACGCCAACAAATATGCCGTGTGTATGCAAACATTAGCTTTTAGCGTGAGGTTGGGCCTGCTCGGCTTCTGCAGGGCAGGAAGCACTTCTCGCAAAGTGCGATGGTGTCGTTGGCTGTTTCAAAGCTTGGAAAGACGACGCCATTCTTTGTTACTCCAAAGGCTAAGGTGAACAGTGTTTATTACTGCGATGAAGTACTCGCAAGAGGACTGCTACGTGATATTCGCCAACTGTCTGGAGTTGATGGTTACATCTTTCAGCAAGATGGAACGCCGGCGCATCGTTCACGTCATAATGGCACATCGAATATTAATCGAAAATGGCACATCGAATATTAATAGCATTATCTCAAAATGTCGTAATAGTATCTCGTAGATATTTTGCAGAATGATAAAATGGATAATTATCTTCAATCTGATATACTGGACAATACGCTCAGATAAAAGGTATTAAAGTTATAAGGCGTCAAAGTTGGTGCATTTCTACTGGCCCACCCTGTAAATGGAAGTCGTTGTACAACATGAACTATTAAACTAATATATCAATTATCCATTGTGATCAAATGTACAATACATTTTATTGTAAAACAACCATAACTGTAATAAGAGAAGTTAAATATAGTTTGAAACAAATTGTACTATCAAACTAACATTTCAATTATCCATTATAATTAAATATGTAATATATTTTATGATCAAATAATCCTTACTATTATTAAAGGAAGTCATATATAGTTGCATGATGCGAACTATAAAACTAATACTTCAATAATTCACATTCGCTGTGTATAAAAAACATAAATTAAGTGTAATTATTATGCCACACACAGTTTAAGAAATACGGAAGAATACAATACTAGCATTTCATTCATTGAAATTATTTGGTCTTATATTATTTAATTTCTCTATTTCCAGAAATTTTTTGTCAAATTTTCTACTAGAGTGAGATAAACAGTTTCTTTCAAAAAAATAGGTCTACATTGCAAGTATGAAAAAGTTTCCCAAAATGTCTGTTTTAAAGCTATTTAGCTTCATTAATTTGTAGACTACATGTATGTAACTCTTTTCAAGCTTACACAATTATCATTCACAACTTACAGACGCAGAACTCTTGTTCTGCGCTATTTTAAGACAGCATTTGTATAATTTTCAGCAAATAAGTTACCTACAGTCAAATAACTTTAGCTAAGAAAACAACACCGTCCTTTGAAACCAAAGTTAGTAGCAGAGTTCAGAGACATCGTCTAGGTGTTACGGTCTTTGCTATCGACGGTACATGAAATGTATAGCGCTCACTTCAACTAGAAGGCTATGCAGTTTAGGCCTATACGATTTGGCTTAAAGACATATCAATCAATCAATCACTCAATCATGGAATTTATATAGCGCCTCTTCAAGGGCTCTACTCAGAGGCACTCCCAAGCCAGGCCTGATCAAACAGAAAAGTCTTCAATAAAGCGTAAAAAGAAGACGGGTGAGTACTGCTATATAGCTACTTCAGCTATATAGCAGTATACACAGTAGCTAAAGTGGTGCGATTTTGTAAGATTTGTTAGAATAGTGACGTTGTGTTTTCCATATTAGGCGAAAGCTCCTCGCTGTTTTATCTCAGTCTAGTAGAAAATCTGACAAAAAATATCGGGAAATTAAATAATATAAGTCCAGACAATTACATGAATAATGAATTTTAATGAATTGTCCAAGGTGCATTATTCATGTTGCCTCATCTGAAAGTAAACTTAATATTCTTGAAGTTGAAGTCGCTCGGTCACTCGGTCTGTAGTTCGGTCTGTCGTTGGGTAGATCGGTTGGTAGTTGGGTAGTTTAGTTTCAAGTGTACTCATATATATCTGGGGTTGTATATATATATATGGATAAATGCGCTCATGTGTCTTTATGCTTGTGTGTCTAATGCTTATGTATATATACGCCATAGCCCACAGCCATGCAGCAGACTTATTTCAAAGGATCAAAGGAACAGGAACTTTGCACTTTCTGAATCGAATCACAAAGCTTTTCATGGAAGAAATCTCCACTCAATAAAGCCCACAAAGGGTACATTTACGAGAGACAGACTACAGTGAGACAACGAGACGTACTAAGAAGATGGAGACGGAGACAGCGAGAGAGATCCAGAGGAGGGTATACTTGTTCGTTAATGCCATCAAAGAGAAATACCTCTGGGCGGTCCCTTTCATCTGCCTCATTCTCCACCTGGAGAGATTATCCCGCTTTTCGAGCTCTATATGCAACAGGATCTTCGGCCAGTTTCTCACGATTATACGGGTAGTTATACGCCTTAAGAAGACACAGGGCGCTTCCAAACAATCAGCCTTTTCTGCCGTGCTTCGGTTTATACAGCTCAGTCGATAACTTAAATGCTGTGGGAGGAAACTTCATCCACAGATTTTGAAAGGCGTGGTTTTACCAGCGTCCTTCACCACTGCTTTCTGGGTCAGAATTTTATCTGAACAGTAACTGTAATTAGATATTTATATAGCGCCACTTCCAGAAAAACTTACCAGAAGTGTTCTCTGCACTAGCTTAAGTGCTGACAGATGTCTTCAAGAAAATTTACCAGTAAGCAAAACAGTCCACAGAAAACTATAAGAATCACCAGAGGCGGACTAACTCAAGGATCGGAGAGATTTCAGTGGTTTCCCGTTGCCGTCCTCACAGACAATTGGGGGTGAGCAACTTGTCCAAGGTCGCTACGCAGTGGCTTGAGGTAGATTCGAACCTGCGACCCTCCGGTTACAAGGCACAGAACATACCATTACACCACCGCGTCCCATATATATAAGTAAAAACTTATAGATAGAATATGTATATATATTTATTATATCATGTATAGGTTTAATCTTTTCTGTTTTCAATACTGTCTTGGTCTTCCAAGCTCATCTGCATGTTCGTCACATTTGTTTTTGTCGGCCTGTCACTTGACAATGTATTTTCTGAACATACAGGTTAAATATGTTCGTGAATTACGCCTGAAGATATTTCGAGCGGGTGTTTGTTCGCATCTCCATAATACAGATAGCTTCTTGTTTGCAATTCCAGTCAGAACAGTTTTGCGATGAAACGCAAGATAAAATATGGAAGATGACACGGCTGTTAGGACTAATACAACATAACATTCATATTCTGCGCATCGAAACCCCAACGGCTCGACAAAGCAAGTGCATGCAATGCAAATGCAAGCGGACCTCTATTAGTTTGTATGAATAATTTATGCATCTGTTACACTTGTTGCACTGGGTGTAGTTTAAAACCGCTAAGACAAAGCGTCACTTCACTTAGTCAGAAGTTGCTAGCACAGAGTAATTTAATTATAAGTTACTATCAAAGATAATTTTAATTAGAAAGGTTTACCTGGAACGATCATATTGAGCATATATTACTGGAAATAGCTTTTAAAATGTAGGTATTATATCTCGATTAGCCTACCTATTGCCTACCAATATTCAACTCACCCTGTATTACACTTTAATTTATTTACCCTTCCCTGGCTTATTATAATATGATCTGGGCCTCTAATTTTACATCTAGGAGTCTTACAAAAAGAATCATTCGAAAAATAAATGGGCCTTTCCTATATAATTCACATACTGACCAATCCTTTGCTCAATTTGACATCTTAAAGGTTCATCAAGTAAAATTAGCACAGATTTGTGAATTTTTATGCATCTATATACCTACAAAACACAACCCAATTCCTATTATAGCTATTTCAGCTTAGCTTCGGACTTTCATTCCCATCTCATGAGAAGTTTAATTACCTGAGTGCCTTTGCTTGAGCGAACTCGTAAAGTTGTAGTTAAATTTACAGGCCCACCCTGTGGAATGGTCTCTCTCTCGGGATCTTAGAAAATGTTTCAGTTGTTTTCTATATTTAAGAAGCAGCTTAAACTCTGAATAACAAGTCATTACTAACAACTTTGTTTAATCTGCTATTTACATTATGATTGATGTTAATTCTTTTGTTAGCTAAGGAAAACCAATTTCTAATTTCTGTTAATGTTACTGAGTGTCGCCATTGACTTAACGATATATCTAACCATGTGATGCATAATGTCGTCTGTTAACATTTACTTAGGTGTCCCTATCCAGAAGGACTTGGTCCCTTTTGGGCTCATCTTTTGTGTTCTCTAGAACGATTTATTACTTGCAACAGTTTTGTTATTATGTTAATTTTGTTACTTGTTCTCCTGAACCAATAATATAAATTGATTGATTGACTGACAAAAGGGGAGCCAAAAGGGACCAAGTCCTTCTGGATATGGTTACCTAAGTAAATGTTAACAGACGACATTATGTATTGAATAACATGGAAACAATCCTAAACATTTTATTCGCGACTATCTCATACAACTCACTACAACACTACCTACAACTCACTACAGCAGTGGTTCTCAACCTGTGGTCCGCGGACCACTGGTGGTCCGCGGCCATCTGCCTGGTGGTCCGCGAGCAAGGTCTACAATTTAGATTTTTTACAATTAACAGCATACAAACAGACAAATTTTGTCAATTTTTTAAATTTCTCTTTCATTTCAATCACTAGAATCGGCAGCATGAAACTAATAATGCGAGGATTTATGGCAAAAATTATTTTGTATTCATTTGCTTTTGGCACAATTTTTAGTGGTGGTCCGCGACCGAGGCACAAATTTAGAAGTGGTCCTCGAGTCTATAAAGGTTGAGAACCGCTGCACTACAGTACTCCCAGCCAAAGTACCTTCGGAACTCTTCACCATCCAGCCACCCCATTCTACCCGAATATCTTCATATTTCACTCTCTCACGTCCACAGTCACTACTCGCCTCAAATTCTCCAACCGATCCATATCTCACACTGAACCTCAAACTCTGAAACGAACTTCCCTCTGAATTCCGCATATTCTCAGTTCCTCCACCAATACCGCCATAGTCTGCCTCAGGCTCCTCTACCAATCATTGCCACAGGCTTTCCACTCCAAAAATGAGGTCTCACCTCTTCAAGAATTCATGCCCTAATCCACCCGATCCTTCGCCTTCCATGCTTCCTCGTCCTCAACGAAACTCGCCTTGGCCTCCTCTCTCTTGCCTCTCTGGCAACCGGACTCAGACCTTCACTGGACATCGATCTCTGGACAACCCTCTGATACGAGGCAGCGCTCTTGAATAACCTGGTGCTCTGCGCTTAGCTTAAGAGTAGCGCTTTAAAAAATTGGAGTTTACGATTACGATTTCCAAAGGACTCTATTTCATTCGTTTTTTCCATTATTTAGACTCGCCAATGTCGCGTGAGGAGATCGACGACAACGACGAGATGGCATCATCATTATGATGTAAGCGTCGTTGCCGGTCGAGATAGGATGATGACGGACGAAAGCCAGTCTCCACTGGGTCAACAATGAAGGCAGCGAGGCCGAGGTGTAATCGGACACCACACAGCCAAGGTGTAATAGGACACCTCGCGGCTATGATGTAACCAGACACCGCCCGCGCTGCAGGCGAGCGACGACCCGCGTCGCGAGGAGCAATCTGACACTAATTGACGATAGCTTGACGTGGGGAGGGGGCTGACCGGTGCACGCTGAAGTTCCTACTTAACGGAAGGAAAAGGAGAACACGGGACTTGTACTACTGACGAGGGCGACGCGTGGACATCGGTCGAGCGAACAACATCGAGAGGAGCGACCAGCGGCGACGGCAGAGTATTAGTCCGTCAGATTCAGAGACTGACGCGAAAGAACGATCTGTAGTTAGGCTGTACGAAGCAACATTTGAGATAGTCCGATTTAATATCTAAACGCTTTAATACTACGTGGAAGTTCCCGTAGAGTTAGTGTATATATATTTGTTTCTTTAATTAAATTCATTTATTAATTAAACAAAGTTCGTCGTGAATCTTCTATAGAAAAGTTAGGCACGTTAAATAAAAGTGCAAGTAAAAGAACAAGCAATCGAGGGTCGACATCAACACACGGCAAACACACGACAGGGCGACCTTCGATTGCGACATTGGCGCAGTCGACAGGGTTTTCAACTGAAGACGTCACGACGAAGAGCGGAACCGGAAACGGAAAAGAGGAATCTCAACAGATCGGGACCAGCGGCGAATACAACCCTTCGCAACTGGAGAAATCGAGTGCCGGACTCCGAAGACGAAGGACTCGAAGGAACCGACAGCAACAGGCAAGGACGAGGAACAAGAGCGCCAACGGACGACCGACCATCGCTAGCAACGACGGACGGGAGTGACAACGGAGGACAGCGGATCAGCCAAGATACCAAAAGACGGAACACGCTCGACGTATCAGAGTGTAAGTCCTTACTGGTAGTCGTGGTAATCTGTGAGGTTGCGGTTGAGGTCTGGATGAGGATTGGTGTGCGAATAGCCGAGGCTTTTGCGTAGCTCCTTTTGCTCAGTTCTGTTCTTGTTGTATTTGTGGTAGAATTTTAGGACGTTGTTTTCTTTGATTTCTGACCAACGGTGACTGTACTCTAACTTACTTATCTTTTTCTATTAGTGAGCGGACTGTTGGAAGATGGATAAGTTGTCGGTAGGGAAAAGAGTGAGGGTGCAGAACATGCCCCGTCACAGACTAGTCGCATATCTGATAAAGATGGGACTAGGAGAGGAGGAATTGGGTTCCATGAGTACGGGCCAACTCCAAGAGGCGAGTGCTGAAATAATTGTGTCTGGACGGGAAACCCCGCCAGAAGTAAGTGAGGAAGTAAGCACGGGTAGCATACAAAGCAGTATCGATTCGGCAGCGCAAACGCAGTTATACGAATTAAAACGCTTAAAATACGAGAGAGAGGAAGCGGAGAGAAGAGAGAGAAGAGAGGAAGAGAAAGAGAGGAGAAGAGAAGAGAAAGAAGAAAGACTGAGGAGAGAAGAAAAAGAGGAAGCGGAGAAGCAGCGAAGAGAAGAGAAAGAGGAAGCAGAGAAGCTCAGACTGCTTGAGGAGAAGCGGGCTGAGAAGCAGCGAAGAGAACAAAAGGAGGAAGCTGAGAGGCTGAGAAGAGAAGCGAGAGAGGAAGCAGAAGGAGTAAGGCTTCGTGAGGAGAAGCAGAGAAGGGAAGAGAGAGAGGAAGCCGAGAGGCTGAGAAGAGAAGCAAGAGAGGAAGCAGAAGGAGTAAGGCTTCGTGAGGAGAAGCAGAGAAGGGAAGAGAGAGAGGGAGCTGAGAAGCTCAGGCTTCAGGAGGAGAAGCGGAGAAGGGAAGAGAGAGAGGAAGCTGAGAAGCGCAGGCTTCAGGAGGAGAAGCAGAGGAGAGAAGAGAAGGAGGAGGCAGAGAAGAGAGAGAAGGAGGTCCGAGAGGAAAGGGACGCAGAGAGGAGACTCAGAGACGAAAGGGACTATAACTTGAGGCATTCGGTCGTAGGACGAATGAAAACGTATAGTGAAAGCTTGCGAGGACTCTTACCGAGATTCCCCAGCGACCATGCGCAAATCCCTGGTTTCTTTGTGCATTGCGAAAGGTTATTCGACTCTTGCGCTGTCCCGGACGACCTTCGAAGCAGATTACTCTTGACCTGTCTAGATAATCAGGCCAGAGCACTGACGGCCAGACTCACACAAGAGGAGCTTGATAATTACGGGAAGCTAAAAACCTTCTTGTTGAAAGAGTTCAAAGTGAGCGCAGTCTCTTTACGAGAGCGATTCATGAACGCAAAAAAGGCGGTAGATGAATCATACACAACATTAGCTTCGAGACTGCATAATTTACTTTCTTACTATCTGCAAGATCGCAAGGCAATGACGTTTGATGAGGTTACAAACCTCTTGATTGCAGATAAAATGAAAGAAATGTTGCCCAGAGGATGTTTGAATTTCATCCTCAGTCAAGAGCAACAGAATTGGTTAGGGCACAAAGAGTTAGCTGCAGCGGCTGACACTTACGCTGCTACACACCCTTGGGAAAATGACTATACGAAGCATAGTCTAGGCACGGGTAAGACGGAGGCTCGCTATGCGAAAGCACCAGCACCTCCTCAGACGACAGCTAAACAGACGGACACGTGGACTGACCGACCGGGAGGGACACAGACAAATAACAGGACAGACGGACGTCCAACCCCCGACGAGATTAGAAAGCGTGGCCTTTGTTTCCTATGCTTTTCTCCAGACCACAGAGCTAAACTGTGTTCGAAGAACAAACAAACTAAAAGCAAGCAGGTGAGCGCGTGTGCGGTCCAGCCAACCGTCACCAGAGCTCAAGACAGACAGGCAGACAGACAAAGCGAGACGCGACAAGACGGACCGCCATTGATACAAGAGATAGACCAGCATGCATTACCGACAAGCCCGGATTGCATTGACGTGGAGGAGACTTATGTAAGAGAGTACATGAAAGTGTATATTACGGGGCTCCCTGTGACATCGTCTCTAATAGATAGCGGGGCCGAATACAATTGTGCGCGAGCAGAACTAATCAGGCCGCTCAACCTACCTGTGGTCAAGCAGATAGAGGTGAAGGGGCTGAACGGTCAATCAATGATTGTGGACGTGGTGCGGCTGAGACTAAAGGGGTCTCAGGCCGGCGAGGACAGCGAGGGGGAGGTAAATTACGCCCCTGATGTTCGGATATGGGCGGCACTCATTAAAGACCTTAATGAACCGTTAATTATCACGCCCACTACAGCCGACTTGCTGCGCGAGACAGCGTTGTACTCGAGTCATGCGGCCAGCGCTCCTGAAATAGACCAAATTTCAGAAGCGCAGGCGGTCGCAAGGACTGAGACGAGTGAGGAAGAGGAGAGAGGGGAGGAGGTAGAGGGACTTAGGGCGCTGATAGGCGAAGATTACTTCACGGTCGCTCAGGCAGACAGTGAGAGTGTAGGAGAAATCAGTCCCGAAGAAACGGATACTGAAGAGCAGTTCTTCAATCCTGAGATACCACCCCCACCCAAGGAAGACACAATAGTAGGCAGAAGCAAGATGGCGGCCGAACAAGCACAATGTTCGACACTAGCACCATTCTTGGCCCACGGGAAAATTGGGGCGAAGAACTTCTTCATTGAAGACAATTTGCTCTTTCATAAAGACAAAATAGCTGGGCATTCTGTAAAACAACTGTATTAACTAAAGAAAGAATAGACAAGGTCTTAAACTTAGCACATGACGCTGCGTTCGCAGGTCATATGGCGTTGAAAACGACTAAGGACCGAATCAAACTGAATTTCTGGTTTCCCAACGTGGAGGATATAGTGAAGGAATATTGTGCATCTTGCGACATTTGCCAAAGGCATGCGCCGCTGCGAGTGGCGCAGCGAGCCCCCATAACTCCTATCCCTCGCAACGACGAGACCAGATTCGGTTGTCTAGTGGCAGATTGTATAGGGCCTATAGTTACCAACGTAGACCCCACAAGCCCAAAACCCGAGTACAACTACGCCTTAGTGGTAGTTGACCAATTTTCAACATGGCCGATGGCCTATCCTCTGAAATCATTAACGGCAAAAGCGACATGTGATGCATACATGCAAATCTTCACGACCTTCGGTTTTCCAAAAACGATTAGGTCCGATAACGGGTCGAATTTCAACAGCAAATTAACCCAAGAGTTTCTGCATCGTATGGGGTGCTCACCACGCTTTGGGCCAGTCGCACATCCTGAGTCACAAGGTCTAGTGGAGCGCTGCAATGCCACACTGAAGACCATGATTCACAAATTGGCAGAAGAAAACCCGAGGGGATGGCACAGACTGTTACCTTACGTGCTTTGGAGCTTAAGGGAACGCCCTTCGGCAACCACCCACGTGAGTCCCTACACCCTGGTGTATGGTACCCTGCCTAAAGGACCTCTATCTGTCCTTTCTGAGGAATGGGCGGGAGAGCGGGATTCTCCATTAAGTCTGGGCACAGGCGCCGCAGCTTACTTGGACCAATTAAGGGATAATCTTGAAATGTCTAAATTATATGCCGAATATTATTCAGACATTGAACAGCAGCGCTATGCTACTCATTACAATTTAAGAAGCATGGACAGGCGTTACGAAGTAGGGGATAAAGTCATCATCCAATCACCGGAAGCGCGAGGAGCAAAGAAGGAGGGCCAATGGCAAGGCCCGGCCATCATCGCTCAGGTGAAATCGCCCTACACATACATCGTGGAAATAGGGGGCAAAAGCCGCTTATTACATGCAAATCGTATTCGCAAATATAACGAAAGAATACAGCAAGCATTGATTAACAATTGCTCCATTCTGTTCGAGAAGGACGAAGACTTCGGTCACGTGGAAGCAGTGGGTAGTTTCGTCACGAGTCAGACACGGCCCAGTGAACAAGTAGACCCTATTGCCGTTGCACACTTAACGGTACCCGAGCGGAAACAGCTGTTTAGTCTGTTAGACAGATTTCCAGATGTGTTCTCGGACAAACCAGGTTTCTGTCCCGTTCTAGAACACACAATCAATGTTAGCGCGGAGTTCAGGCCGAAGAGTTTGCGAGCCTATAAGGTGCCGGAACTGCTCAAACCGGAGATGGAGAAGCAGATCCGCGAACTTTTGGCCCTAGGATTCATCACTCCCTCACATAGTGAAATGGCTAGTCCCGTTGTGTGCGTTGTGAAAAAGGGAGGTCAAGGCGGTTTAAGACTGGCCATTGACTACCGGTATGTGAACAAGTTCTCGGCGGGTGACGCATACCCCACCCCCGACATCCAGGAAGTGTTACAGAAGGTAGGAAGTGCAAACTTCATATCCTGCTTTGACGCACGTCAAGGATACTACCAGATTGGACTCCACAAGGACTCTCGTTGGTTATCAGCCTTCGTATGTGACGCTGGCCTATTTGAGTTCGTACGACTGCCCTTTGGTTTAAAGTCAGCCTCAAATTCTTTTATCCGATGCATGTCAAAGGTCCTTCATCCCATTCGCGACTTCACTGAGACGTTTGTGGATGACATGGCAGTACACTCGATGACGTGGCCGGATCACATGAAACACCTAGAGAAATACTTAATGACTATTCAACAGTCGGGTCTGACCCTTAACATTAAGAAGAGTTCGTTTGCTAGGCGACAAACAACGTTTGTAGGTCACCTGATCGGATCAGGGAGCATTGAACCGGATCCTATGAAAATCGCAGGGCTAGGGAAAATCCCTCAACCCGAGTCCAAAAAGGACATACGGAGATTAATTGGCTTCTTCAGTTATTTTAGGAACTTCATCCCTAACCTGGCTGAGACAGCCAGAATTCTCACTGACTTGACCCAGAAATCGGTGCCTGCTAAGATACCCTGGCGAATTGAACATCAAAATGCGCTAGATAAACTTACGCACGATTTGAATAACGCTGTATGTTTGCAGACAATTGACTACGGCAGAGAGTTTGGTTTATCGACTGACGCTTCAGACAAAGCAGTCGGTTGCTGCTTATTCCAAATTCAAGACGATGGAACAGAACGGCCAATATGTTTCGCCAGTTCTAAATTAGATGCTACGCAAGCGCGTTGGTCCACTGTGGAACGCGAAGCGTATGCTGTAATCTTTGCGTTGAAGAAGTTTAGGAATTGGATTTTTATGTCAAGGACCACCCTCTATTCTGATCACAATCCCTTGACTTTCCTAACTGCTTCTACGCCCACAAGTGCTAAACTTGCGAGGTGGGCTCTGGCACTCCAGGACTTTGATATCGCTTTTAAATATCGTCCTGGGGCGCTGAATATTCCCGCTGATCTTTTGTCCAGACTATGATTGAGGAAGAAGGCGGACTACCATGTAAGGCACCGCGACAACTGTAAATATATTTCTAACTGTGCTGATATTTTGTATTTTCATGGGAACGACGAGGACATGGTCTGGAGGAAATCGATGGAGGGAACGACATCATTCTCAGCCGGGAGGCGAACCAATGACTGGCTTTGTCCTCCCCCGGGAAGGGAGGTGTCGCGTGAGGAGATCGACGACAACGACGAGATGGCATCATCATTATGATGTAAGCGTCGTTGCCGGTCGAGATAGGATGATGACGGACGAAAGCCAGTCTCCACTGGGTCAACAATGAAGGCAGCGAGGCCGAGGTGTAATCGGACACCACACAGCCAAGGTGTAATAGGACACCTCGCGGCTATGATGTAACCAGACACCGCCCGCGCTGCAGGCGAGCGACGACCCGCGTCGCGAGGAGCAATCTGACACTAATTGACGATAGCTTGACGTGGGGAGGGGGCTGACCGGTGCACGCTGAAGTTCCTACTTAACGGAAGGAAAAGGAGAACACGGGACTTGTACTACTGACGAGGGCGACGCGTGGACATCGGTCGAGCGAACAACATCGAGAGGAGCGACCAGCGGCGACGGCAGAGTATTAGTCCGTCAGATTCAGAGACTGACGCGAAAGAACGATCTGTAGTTAGGCTGTACGAAGCAACATTTGAGATAGTCCGATTTAATATCTAAACGCTTTAATACTACGTGGAAGTTCCCGTAGAGTTAGTGTATATATATTTGTTTCTTTAATTAAATTCATTTATTAATTAAACAAAGTTCGTCGTGAATCTTCTATAGAAAAGTTAGGCACGTTAAATAAAAGTGCAAGTAAAAGAACAAGCAATCGAGGGTCGACATCAACACACGGCAAACACACGACAGGGCGACCTTCGATTGCGACAGCCAACGACTGTGTTGTTCGATTTGGAGTTTTCAGTAAATGGTAATTTATGTAGATTAGACAACCAACTGAACCAAGCCTACTTTTAGAAGGTCCAAAATAGGAAAGCGATTACAAAGTTCATATTGGCGTGACGCTATCGACCGCCAATAAAAGACATCGTTGCCTGTCACCAAATCGAAATGCGATCTAGCATTTATTGCAATCAAACAGATTGTGAGGTTGTCGGTCACTGCATAAGAACGATGCTGTATGCTATGATTGACAGGTTGATGCCGTTGCTTTATGGCTTTTCCACGAACCCTATGAACGATACCCCGAAGCAGCAGCGGCAGCAGCCGTGACTGCCTTCTTCTTGCTCTATGGGGTTGCCTAGATTGGGATTTCGGAGAACCGTGTTTTGTGCTAAGTGCTGCATTGTGCTGCCAATCACAGCCGCACAGGTCGGATCTCTTGTACGTCAGAGCTTAATTGACGGATGACCGCGTCTTTGGAAGCAGAGGCCAATCATTAGATCCCACTGTGAGACTCGAGTTGTCACCGGACGACGTTCTCTGCCCAACGCAATCAGGCTCAATGGAAGGCGCCTTTCAGTCTTCCCAAAGTCAGACGTCACATCTGCTCCGGTCGTCATGACAACGAGCCAACACAAAGGCGCGAAGATCAAGGCGCCTATTCGAAATTACAGGTTAATGACACTCGTCTGTCTGTCTGTCTGTCTGTTTCTGTCTTTCCGTCTCTCTGTGCATGCCTCTGCTTCTCCCTCTGAAAACAGGGAATTACAGGTTACTAACGCTCATCTCTGTTTCTATAACTGTTCCTATCATTGCCTCTGTCCCTCTGTATGTGCCAATGGCTCTGCCTGTTCGTCTGTCTATTCTCGGTCTGCAGTGAAATATCCATGTAGGTCTAAGTCTAATTCAATATATCCCAGATCCATCAGCGCGACCTTTGAGAGCATAAGGTGGCTTCCAGACACGAAATGCCATCATTAATGCTCGTATAATGGAAGTGCAACAGAGGTCTGTGAGACTCAATCAGAAACCACTCAAACGCATCAGTTGACAATGGAGAGAGTGACCAAGTGGTAAGAGCATGGCTTTCAACTCACAGTCAAAGGTTCGATTTACTTTCACCAATGTCGTAAGGTTAAGGAAACAATTCAATCAGTACTTTTGAAAGAATTGCTGTTTCATACATAACGTATGAGAGGTAGCTTACTTCATCTCATGGCTGAGTAAATGTTTCCTCGTTTCCAATCTGTGTACAAACTGTACACCGTCTGTTTTCTCTTTCGGAAAATCTGATAAAACTTCTGTTCGGCATGTTACTGAATGGTGCAAATGAATGAGGTGTGGTCTAAACCAGAGTGTATTATAATTATTCTTTTCATAAGCATCTTGGCACCTTGAAAACTGCTCAGATAGTCGAACTGTTCATCAGCAAGCAGTATTGCGAAGTACAGACAATTCGAAGCCTGCTGCCGTTCTTTTGACACATTAATTAACGCTGTTCAGCATTGTAGCGAAAAAATATTACCGTTTTCATCATCATCATCGTTTTCATCATCATTGTTTTCATCCTCCTCCTCCTTCTCCTCCTCCTCATTCTCATCATCATCATCATCATCATCAGCATCATCATCGGCTTCATCGTAATAATCATCATCAGCAGCAGCATCAGCAGCAGCAGCATCATCAGCAGCATTATCATCAGCATCATCATCATCATCATTATCACCATCATGGACATCATTGTAATCAACTAGTCATGCTGACAAAAGAAGATACGAAACAACACATAAAAGCTATATTTGGAGAGATGCTATTTTTGGACATCCATCCTACCAATTAGCAGCCTTTGATCTGCGTAAAGAAACATCCAAACCGAAAGAAACTGCATTCGCGTTTTCTCTGCAGTTGTTCTTACAGAGACCAGATGTCGTCTGAACGACTTAAACTCCATTTTATGTTGATTAGAAATTGTAAAAGAGCAGCATTGCGTTCATGACTCTCTTCTGATTCTCCAGCCAGTCGGAATCGTTGTAGGTCGCGAAGTTCCGAGTGTCGTCATCAGAAGCCACTTTCGGTACAAAAGGAGCCTATATCAAACACGATTAAAAACAAAGTCATGGGCAACGCTCCCTTTTGGCGTTCTATGTCTAAAGAATCATGCAGAAGGTCTTAACGAATTCACCTTCTGAAACATATCTCAATTCAATAAATGACGTGGTTAGAATTGATTAGACTGCGATTAAAACCAAGTGAGTAACTTCAACGAACAGTAATAGTAGCCCAATCAGGCAGACTATTAGGCCTACTAATTATTTGACCATGAACGTGATTAACATGCAGGGGCGTCTATCCCCCCTAAGTCATTGGAGCAACGTCCCCTTTCCTCCTCTTCTTCCCCCTCCCCGTTCCTTCCCCTCCCCCTAAAATGGTAGCACACACACTGACAGATCTTCCCCCCATTTCTTGGATGGAGCATTTGCTCCAAGGTTTCTATGGTGTAGACGCCCCTGTTAACATGTGTAAACCAAAGTGCGGTTAGCAGTTGGATATTCAAGGATATACTTACTTATTAAAGAATAGCACATGTCCAGACTCCAGAATTCTAGAAGTAATCAGTCTTGTTGTCAAGACCTTAAACCTCAAGACCAAGACCAAGACCTTGAACCTCAAGACCAAGACCAAGACCAAGACCAAGACTTTGAACCTCAAGACCAAGACCAAGACCAAGACTTTGAACCTCGAGACCAAAACCAAGACCAAGATCTTGAACCTCAAGACCAAGACCAAGACCAAGATTAAAAATATCGCAATCAGGTCAACACTTCTAAAAATTGTCAAGTCGGAATATTCGCTATTTTAACACACACAAAAACATGAGTCTTTTATTTTATTCAAGCAAATAACTTTAAATGCAAACTGCAGAGAATTCCAAATTTGTATTCAAAAGTCCTTCATGCAAAATATTATTCCAAATGCCTTTTGTATTTTATAAAAAAAACCAATACGCTCAGAATTATTTCTTACCAAGACGTGCCTGGTGGGCCTCATAAAAATTCCGCCATGTGAAAAAATACGTTCTACAGGTGCTGAAGTCGCTCACGCACACACACACACACACACACACACACACACACACACACACACACACACACACACACACACACACACACACACAGTAGCTTTTCATGTACTGTATGTACAGAGAGTGAGTCCTTTTGAACCCTTCCCATGGTTTATCATACCGTTTGATACAGAATAACTGTTGCTCTGCCAATGGTTCTTCCTGACCAACAAGACTTGTATCCATCCATAGATATTGGTCATATGATGCAAGCAGGCTTGATACAGAATTCTTGAGTATTGTTAAATGACTGCTCATATTGACAGCCGGTCTTGGTCTTGGTCTTGCAAAACCAAGACCAAGACTTTTAACCTCAAGACCAAGACCAAGACAAGACCTTGAACCTCAAGACCAAGACCAAGACTTTTGGTCTCAAGACCAAGACCAAGACCAAGACTTTTAAGAACGAACTCGAGCGCACTCGAGACCAAGACATTGGTCTCGAGGACAACAAGACTAGAAGTAATCATTCAGAACGGATTAGATTTGAGACTGGATCCGTTTAAATCCGACCAGAGTTGATTAGATTACCTTCGTTCGTTTCTCGTAGACGTCATTCCAGCGGATGCCACGAAACCACGGGTGATCTTTGACCTCCTGGACGCGTTTCTGTCGCAACAACAAGTTGAAAGCCACGTCATTTATACAATATCCCGTAAAAGCAACCTCTGTATTCTATGTACTACCGTGTCCTATAAAGGATTTGAATGATTTATTGATTGACTGATTGACTACAGTTGACGCAACATGTTACGTAGGTATGATCATGAATATTAAAACTGCGTAAACATCATCGAAAATTATGCAGTAGAATTTCTAGAAGTAGGCCTATAATCTAATAATTCTGTCCTGTAATCGAAGGTTAATTCACTATTTCTACACAGTTGCATATCGTAGTACACGTTCTACAGAACTTTGCGAATTTCACTTTATTGCACAGACAACTGAATATTTTTTTAAAAACATTTTCTACCCTCGAAAGAAACTTCTGTGATTTACTAAAACGGAAGCAAAAACTAATTGCAAATCAAATCGATACTTGTGCTTACAGAACGAAATTAACTTACCTTCGTGGTTACAGAACGAAACTAACTTACCTTCGTAGTTACAGAAAGAAATTAACTTACCTTCGTGGTTACAGAACGAAATAAACTTAGCTTCGTGGTTACAGAACGAGGTTAACTTACCTTCGTGGTTCCCAATCTGTTGGAGGGATTTGGGTGCAAGAATTTCGAAATAAGATCTCTAAGAAAAACAAAACAAAACCAGATCGACTCTTTAAAAGCAAAGCTCAAGTTAACTTACTCAACGAACTATTACAAGCAGAACACAAGCTAGATATAATATATGGTGCAAAATGGGCAAAAAAACTTGGTGAATACTGTAAGTAATGCGATGTAAAGTGCTAGAGAATAAAGCAAGGCAACGGCAACATAAGGTTACTATTTATGTCTAAGAGGAGCATCCAGTCCGGGCTCCGGTGAGAAAGAAATGAGATTGCTTACGATGTAACAAACTGTAATACTTATCTTTTTACAAACATCTACAATCTGACCTAAACCGTCTTTAAAGATTATTACAACTATGTACAGGCATTTATATAGCGTGTGCGTGAAGCGACCTTTAAGCATCTCATAGATGTGATAGAGCCTGACAATCTAATCATGGATCTAAAGAGGTGAAACTGTTTACTTGGCTTCCTTGCTAATTGTGCGAGGCCAGGCTACGTTTCCTGCCATTATCTTCTCGAATGTCTCTGCTTGGGATTTTGCGGCGAACGGTGAACTACTGCAACACATAGGAGAGAACAGAAACAGGTTTCCAATTCATTCAGTAGCAGGGAATTAAACAGGTGTCCAATTCATCCAGTAGCAATGAACTAAACAGGTGTCCAATTCATTCAGTATAGGCTATTACTCAGTTCATTCGTCGCTGATGCGTTCCAACCAATGTAATTTTAAAAAGCAGTCAACTCAATCCCAACTTAAATCTATCGAACTACTGTGCGAATGTTATTAAACGTTAGCAAGCGATCTATAGGCACTTGATAAGTGCCTATAGATCGATGTACCTTCGTTATTGTAAAATAATTAGATGCAGCAAGACGCAATGTAGGCCCTAATGTTAAATTTCAGAAACGTTATGCAGATATTGGCGGCAAAGGCTTCACGCTGTCTGACGCTTCTTTTTACAACTATAGGCCTATTTATCTTCTAGAGAAGGGCGACTATGAGGCCAGGTGGTCGGATTTCGAAGAGCGATGTTGTATGACGTGCGTTGCATTTCAATAACATTTAGTTCAACGACGTGAAGAGGACGGTATTTTGTAAACTATGTTCCGAAATTGGGATGTGAATTTAGCGAGGTATCGATGTATCTGACCCTGACAGCATTTCGTAGATGAGAACGCCGAGGGCCCACCAGTCGACCGCCATACTGTGACCAGAGTTCTTGATAATCTCCGGCGCCAAATACTCCGGCGTACCACACAATGTGTACGTCCTGCACAGAAAAAACACTTCGTGTACACCAGCGGCAGATCAGAACGAACCTGGAGTCTTTTATTTCGCTAGATGGCGATAATAGAACCGAATTTCTTTATCCTGGCCAGGACTTGAACAATGCACTATGCATGCATGTGCGTGCGTACGTACGGAAGAATAGATGGATTGATGGATAGATGGATGAATGCGAGGGTTGGTCGGTGGGTTGGATGGGTGGGTGGGTGGATGGGGGTTGGGTGGGTCGGTGCGTGGATGGATGGATAGGTGGAGTGGGTTGGTAGATGGATGGATGGATGGACTGATGGATGGTTGGATGTATGGATGGATGCATGGATTGATTGATGGATAGATAGATGGATCGATGTATGTACGGTGTTCATCAATGTATGCATACTTAGTTGTTATAAACATAAGCCATGCTTCTGCATGTGCGTATACCTGTCTTCGATCTTTTTCGCGAATCCGAAGTCGGTGACCTTGATGTGACCCTGTCGGTCGAGCAACAGGTTCTCTGGCTTCAGATCTCTATAGGCCACCTGTTTGCTATGAATGTACTCAAGCGCCAGAGTTAGTTCGCTGGCGTAGAAGCGACAGGCGTCGTTGACGAACTTCTTGTGTGTTCTCAGGTAGTCAAACAGTTCGCCACCACACACGTATTCGAGTAACATGTAAAGCAGGCGCAGATCGTGGTAGGACCAGACTCTACAACCAATCGCACCCTACACTCGTAAAACATCCGTAACGCAAAGCCATTGCTACTTCTGGCTAATTGACTGAATGATTGGCTGACTGACTTACTGACTGACAGACTTACTGAGTGACTGAGTGACTGACTGAGTGACTGACTGACTGTCTGACTCGCTGGCTGATTAACTGACTGACTCGCTGCCTGGCTGATTGACTGACTGGCTAGCAGACTGACTGATGACTGACTGACTGGCTGACTGACTGACTGACTGACTGACTGACTGACTGACTGACTGACTGACTGACTGACTGAACGAACGAACGAACGAACGAATGAGCGATTAAACCATAGACTTACAGACTGACTTATTGACTGACTAACTGACAGACTGACTGACTTACTGACTGACTGACTGATTGACTGACTGACTAGCTGACTGACTGACTGATTGATTAACTGGCTGGCTAGCTGACTGACTGACTGACTGACTGACTGAACGAACGAACAAACGAACGAAGGAGCGATTGAACCATAGACTGACTGACTTACTGACTGACTGACTGACTGACTGACTGACTGACTGACTGACTGACTGACTGACTGACTGACTGACTGACTGACTGACTGACTGACTGACTGACTGACTGACTGACTGACTGACTGACTGACTGACTGACTGACTGACTGACTGACTGACTGACTGACTGACTGACTGACTGACTGACTGACATCATGATTGTCTGATGACTGTCTGACTCGCTGCCTGACTAACTGATTGACTCGTCGCCTGACTTACTGAGTAATTAAGTTGGTTGGATGATCAGGTTAAAGTCGAACACTTCGCTGACTGACTGACTAGCTGACTCACTGATTGACTAACTGGCTGGCTGACTGACTGACTGAACGAGCGAAGGAGACTAACTGACTTACAGACTGACGATGAAGGGATGTGCTAATTCTTTGAGGATTTCCTTTTCGCTCTTGACGTGATCCACTTGTTTCATATGAATCACGTGAGCGATTGGCATGACCTTCAGCGCATAAAACTGACCGCTTGGCTTATGCCGGACAAGAATCACTTGACCAAACGACCCAGCTCCTGCAGCATTCATCAATTAGAAGCTGTTAATATGACTTGACTCTTGCTTGAAGCCAAGGTGCAAAAATTGTAAAATCCCTATGGCTTAGACGTCTTTACATGCTTTACATAGGATCAGCTCTCGCAATGTCTCACTGGGAAGTAGAAAAATTCATAGTCAGTCACAATATTAGCAATTGGTCGATTATCTATATGTCTCATGTCATCTTTCGGTGCTTCATTAGATGGCTTAGCAGTAGTTGACCTTCACTGAGGCAATTCTAAAACAGAAGTCATCATCACAGAGGCGTCTAAACCATAGAAATCATATAATTTGTCACTTCCAAAGAGTCTCCCATTGCAAAATGTGTTTCGTTTTAAATCGAATTAAAGTACAACTGCAAGGCTTTGATGCGATATGCTTTCCCATTGCAGTAGGCCCTACCTAACTGAAAAAGTATCTTGTATAATCGCTAATCTAGACAGTGATAGCCAATAGAGACTAATCGTAATCGTAAGCTCCAAAATTCTAAAGCGCTAATCTACAACTAAGCGCAGGGCACCAGCTTATTTACGAGCGCTGCGTCAATTCAGAGAGTAGCCTACAAGTCTAACGATGGTATGCTGCTGCGTAAGACCGATTGCATAGGCACTAGGCAGCCATGATGTGATCGATTTTAGGCCAATTAACTAACGAGTATATATATATATAATATTGTGAACTGAGTTTTGTGTACAGTCTTGCAGTGCGAGATATTAGCGTATATATTTAGTGCGCTTACTTTAGTTTCACGTGTATATGTATATATGATAGATGTATAACGTATAGTCTTAGTGACACGCGCGGCCGGCCGACATCGGCAGCGGCGCGCTATATGTATATTATTAGAGTTCGCTTAGGCGCACAGAAGACAGGTGTGTCAAGAGGCGCGAAGAATTATGCTGACTAGAGAAGTTTGAATTCGAGTGTGTTCGCTGTAGTAGTGTGGCTGACTAGTTGAGTTGTAATCGAATTGAGTTCTGTCTGTTTGTTTCTTATTAAACTAAAAGATATTAAACTGTGTTGCTGATTAATTCAGGTTATACTTATACGTAGAATTAGTGTTCAAAAGGTGAACGTTAAATAGGCGTTAAGTATAAAGAGAACAAGGATTTAATCAGAAGGATTGTCAACGGAAGGATTGGGTTGACATTATTGGTGGCAGCGTCGGTGTGGATAAGAACTCACGGTGGATAAAAACTCACGGTGGAACAGCGTCGGTGTGGATAAGAACTCACGGTGGATAAGAACTCACGGTGGATAAATACTCACGGTGGATATAAACTCACGGTGGATTAAAATTCACGTTATCACCTCCTTCGGCGGATAGAAGAATCTACGACGGTGATAAAAGAATTTACAACGGTGTTAGAAGAATCTACGACGGTGTTAGAAGAATCTACGCGTTGTTGCTGTGTGACGTGTCTACGATATCAACGACGGTGGAACACGAGAAACGGTATAAAAATTTCGTTGTTTTCCACGAACAAATATAAAAGAAATCCCGTTTGTTTATCGATTCACACACCAAGAAAAACCGTGACTTCTTTGAAAAGAGAAATCACCAAAGTAAACAAGTAAGATGGAGAAACTAAGTGCTGAAAGACAAGCAGATATTAAGAAGATGTCTACGGAAAGGCTGAAACAGCGTTTGTTGAAAGCCGGTTTTAAAGAAGAACAATTAGAAGGTATGTCACGTGGTGACATGATGCAGGAACTCGCCGATGTGTGGGTTAAAGAAGAAGTCGAAGAAGAAGGTGCCGTTGGCGGTGCCGTCGAAAAGGCTATTGAAAAACCTCTTGCGCCTATGTCTATGGAGATGTTGATGCAGTGGATGATGATGAAAGAAGATAGGGAGGAGAAACGGAGACAAGAAGAGAAAGAAAAAGAGGAGAGACGAAGACAAGAAGAGAAAGAAAGAGAGGATAGACGAAGACAAGAAGAGAAAGAGCTAAGACAAGAAGAATTACGTCTTCAGAGAGAGAAAGAAGAGAAAGCGGAACTTGCAAGGCAAGAAGAATTGCGCTTGCAGAGAGAGAAAGAAGAGAAAGCGGAACTTGCAAGGCAAGAAGAATTGCGCTTGCAGAGAGAGAAAGAAGAGAAGGCAGAATTTGCAAGGCAAGAAGAATTGCGCTTGCAGCGAGAGAAAGAAGAGAAAGCAGAACTTGTAAGGCAAGAAGAATTGCGCCTGCAGAGAGAGAGAGAAGATAAAGCAGAACAAGTACGTAAGGCAGAACTGGAATTGCAAAAGCATCAGTTTGAGATTCAATTAGAACAGTTGAAACGAGATAGGGAAGATGCTGAAAGAAGAAGACTGGAGCAGATGATTGAATTTGAAAGAGCTAGAAAAAGTGATGAAGAGGTACGTCAGCAACAGATTGAAGCAAAGAGAATGCGTGAGGAAGAAAAAGAAAAGGCGCGAACGTTAGAATTGGAACGCGCAGAACAGATCAGACAGGAAGAACTCAAATTTCAGAAAGAAAGTTTGGAAAAGGCAGAGGCCGAAAGACAAGAACGTCTGAAACTGGAGAAATCAAAATTGACATTGAAAGAAACGCAAATGAGAGAAGAACGGGAAGCAGAAAGAAGGAAACAGCAAGAAAGTGAAACTTTGGTGTCAAAAATTAAGAAAATAGGTGATGCAATGAAGCATGTATTGCCTCAAATGCCAACTGATATGATGGAGGTGCCATTATATTTTGAAACAGTCGAGAACGCGTTTCGTAGCTTTGCTGTGGAGAAGCCGTTTTGGGTGAAATTATTACTACCATTGATGACGCCGAAAGCTCGAACCGTTCTGAATAGATTGTCATACGATGATCTAGACAATTATGATAGAGTCAAGCAGCACTTATTAAAAGAATTTAAATTAACCTCAAGAGAATACAGAGCCAGATTTGTGGATGCTAAGAAGACAACAGAAGAGACTTATACGATGTTTACGGCAAGACTGAAGAATTTGCTAAACTATTACGTGAGAAGTCGAAACGTGAACAGAGAGTATGATACGCTCTTTGATTTGCTGGTAGCGGATAAGCTAAAAGAATGTTTACCGCCAGGTCCACTACAGTTTGTATTGTCGAAGGAAGGAACTGACTGTCTCCAAGCTAGTGCAGTGGCAGACCTAGCAGACATTCATGTAAACAATCGAATTGGGTTTGCGTTCCCAAACATAAACAGTTATCCTTCTCAACGTTCTGTAAACCAAAGCCAGAGTGGAAAGTGGAAAAGTAATCCAGAAACAGGGAGTCAGTTCAAAGGTAAAGAAGTCAAGGCTAATGTCCCTGTACCCAATGAGACCAGAGAAGTGACGTTTGGTCGTCAGGGATTTAACAAATCGTCAGCGCCGTTTGCCAAGAGGGAAGGCAACACATCGTTTACGCAGTATAAGAGATATGAAGGCAATGAACAACGAGGTATGGTGGTGAAGCGTTGTCACAACTGTGGTTCAGACAAACATTTGGTTAAATTTTGTCCAGTTCCAGTGGCAGCAGCTAGTTCTAGCAGAAATCAAGAACACACAAGGGTGAATTTGATTCAAGTGGTTAGTGATACAGGTAATCAAACCACGGGTCAAGAAAACCAAGAAACTGAAGTAAAGTCAGTAATGAAATGTGGTATTCAAAAAGAAATTCTATTGGATGCTGAAATTCAGAGAGAAGTCATAGGAAAAGATGACAGTCGAATATTGAAGAAATCGTTCTTGCAATATGTCGAGGTTGAAATTCGTGCAGTAGACGGTAAAGAGCCAGTGAAAGTCAAAGCACTGAGCGACTCGGGAGCAGAGATTCCGGTGATTAGTGAAGAATTACTGGAAGGCATGAAGGTGGAACAAATTGGAAAAGTGAATTTGCAATGTGTGGCAGGAGATGCCATTCCTGCGAAGTTAGTGAAAGTCGATGTTAGATTGTGTGGTAGTGACGTGGAAGAAGAGGGATTTTCGCGTAAAATCCAGTGTTCACTTACACCTTATGTCACTTTGATGTGTGCTAGTATTGCAAAGATGGGCAGTACAGAAAGATTCTTGTTACATCCAGAGATAATTGCCGAATTAAAAGCCGTACCACAGATGAAAGTTAAAACGATACAAGGAGATGTGAGTGTACAAGCAAATGTAATGACGAGAGCGCAGAGTCGGAAACAGGAAATGGTAGATGTTGATGAGAAGAGTGAAACTGAAAGTTCAAGTGATGAGGAAAACGAAAGTAATGAGCAACGAAGCTTATCGCGAGATGGTGTAACATCAGAGATAAACGAGCAAGAGATGGCTGCATGCGAGAATGGCACATTAAATGAAATTGAAGAAGACAATGAATGTGATGTGGGAATAGGAGACTTGTATAGAGATGAAGAGATGGATGAAGAACAAAAGGTGCAGATTGTCGATTCGAAGAAGTTCGAAGAGCAACAGAGAAAGGATGAATCGTTGAAGCCGTGGTGGAAGTTAGCACAAGAGAAAGAATCTGAATTCTGTGTGATCAACGGTTTATTGCATAAGAAATATCAGATATTAGACCAGACGATATATCAACTAGTGTTACCAAAAGAGAGACGAATAAAAGTGATGGAATTGGCGCATGAATCGGTATTTGGAGGACATCTAGGAGAAGAGAAAACAAGAGAACGAATAAAGTTGTCTTTTGTATGGCCAAAGATGAGAAGAGACATTGTGAAATTTTGTAAGTCTTGCGAGAAGTGTCAACTAAAGGCAAGGAGTTTGGTGATGGATAGAGTGCCTATCACTCCAGTCTCAAGAGAAGAGGTCGCCTTCAGGAGAATGACGATGGACCTCGTTGGCCCGATCGATCCAGTATCTGCTGCAGGTCACAAGTATTGTTTATGCATTGTGGACTCGTGCACCAGATGGCCTACAATCTTTTTATTGAAATCGCTGACAGCGAAGGCTGTGTGTGAAGCGTTGATGGAACTATTCATGAACGTTGGTGTGCCGTCCGTGATTACAAGTGACCAAGGAACGAACTTCACAGCCAGTTTGACAAGAGAATTTCTCAATTTAATGGGCTGTAGTCCACGATTCGACACACCAGGACACCCAGAGGCTGCTGGATTAGTAGAAAGATGGAATCAGACATTTAAAAAGATGATCCATCATGTGATAATAGACAACCCGAGGAAATGGCACAAGATAATTCCTTTCACAGTGTGGGCATTACGAGAAGTGCCGAATGCAACTACTGGAGTATCACCATATATGCTTGTCTATGGGAAAATTCCGAGAGGACCATTTGCAATATTAAAAGAGAGTTGGACTAGAGAAATAAACTTACCACCTCATGTTGGAGTTAAACCAGAAAAGTATTTGAAAGAACTTAAAGAAAATATGGAGAAAGCATTATTGTTTGCAGAATCTTACTCTCGAGAAAAGCAATTACAATACACGAATCAGTATAACAAGAGAGCAAAGCATAAAGAATTTGAAGCTGGTGAGAAAGTCATTGTTTTGTATCCAACGTCAACGAACAAACTTATTTCTCGATGGCATGGTCCATGTACGATCATACATCGAAGATCAAAGTACTCTTATTTAGTCGATATGGGTGAAAATGGTCGAAAAATAATTCACGCCAACAAGATCAGAAAATATGTTACTCGAGCATTAAGTTGTGGTCTAATCGTTGAAGAAGATGAAGATTTTGGTTCAGTGGTTGAATTACCAATGAATAATGAGGTTCAAGATGACAAGAATTCACTTAACCTCGATCCTGAACAAATTAGCCATTTGACAGTAACTCAGCAAGAACAGTTGTTGAAAGTCTTGAACAAATACTGTGACAGATTTTCAGAAAAACCCGGATTATGTACATTGGTTGAACATGAAATTGAACTAAAACCAGGATTTCGTGAAAAGGAATTTGCAGCATACCGAATTCCTTTGATTTATCGATCAGAAGTGGAACGTCAGATCAAAGAAATGTTAAAAACAAACATTATTAAACCATCATCGAGCAGAATGGCAAGCCCTTTGGTTATTGTTAAAAAGAAAGACGGATCTTTAAGACTTGCCTGTGACTACAGATACATTAACTCATTCACAGTGGATTGTAAATATCCTATGCCGATTGTCAGAGACGTTTTGAACAAAGCTGGAAAGTCTAATGTGATTTCTATTTTGGACTGTCGAAGTGCTTATTGGACTTGTCCTGTAAAACAATCTGATCAATGGAAGACAGCTTTTGTAACACATAATGGACTGTATGAATTTACTCGTGTTCCTTTTGGAATGATAAATTCAGGCCGAACTTTTGTTAAGGCGATAAATTTAGTTTTACAGCCTATAAGTGACTTTGCAGAACCGTATGTTGATGACATTGCTGTGCATTCTGACAGTTGGAAAGTTCACTTGCAGCATCTAGATGCATTTTTGATGCAAATGAGATTGCATAACGTTACTTTGAATTTGAAAAAATGCATATTTGGTAAGAGTGAGGTAAGGTTTATCGGTCATGTGGTTGGGTCTGGTAAGATAAAGATGAATCCAGACAGAATTGAAAGTTTGACTAATTTGAAGATCCCAGAAACTAAGAAGCAAGTTAAGCAACTGCTTGGATTTTTTAATTATTACAGACAGTTTATTAAGGACTTTGCACAGATTGCGAAACCTTTATCTGATTTAACTAGTAAACGTGTTTCTGATAAGATTGATTGGACTGTTGAACATCAGCAAGCATTTGATTTACTTAAAGAGGCTGTGCGATCCAAAGTAGTATTATATGTTTTTGAAGTGGGAAAACCATTCAATTTGTACTGCGATAGTAGTGACTTTGCAGTTGGGGCTGTTTTAACACAGATGGACGACAAGGGAATAGAACGCCCTGTGTCATTTATCAGTCAGAAATTAACTGATACCCAGAAGAGATGGGTTACTGTGGAAAAGGAAGCCTATGCTATTGTTTGGGCTTTAAATAAGTTAAAAGAAATTATAATTGGATCAAAAATTTTCATTTTTACTGATCACAATCCTCTTACATATTTGACTGAGTCAATGTCTAAGTCTGCTAAACTTGTGCGTTGGGCGTTAGCATTACAAACTTTTGATGTTGAGGTGAAGTACAAGAAGGGCAGATTGAATGTTATTGCTGATTGTTTGTCAAGACTATAAGTAATCGTAAGACTGTTTGATTGATTAGTTATATATATATTTGTTTCATGTATTTTGGTAATTTCGCAAATTTTGAAATTTAATTTGCTCAATTCCAGAAAAAGGAAGGAGGTAATGTGAACTGAGTTTTGTGTACAGTCTTGCAGTGCGAGATATTAGCGTATATATTTAGTGCGCTTACTTTAGTTTCACGTGTATATGTATATATGATAGATGTATAACGTATAGTCTTAGTGACACGCGCGGCCGGCCGACATCGGCAGCGGCGCGCTATATGTATATTATTAGAGTTCGCTTAGGCGCACAGAAGACAGGTGTGTCAAGAGGCGCGAAGAATTATGCTGACTAGAGAAGTTTGAATTCGAGTGTGTTCGCTGTAGTAGTGTGGCTGACTAGTTGAGTTGTAATCGAATTGAGTTCTGTCTGTTTGTTTCTTATTAAACTAAAAGATATTAAACTGTGTTGCTGATTAATTCAGGTTATACTTATACGTAGAATTAGTGTTCAAAAGGTGAACGTTAAATAGGCGTTAAGTATAAAGAGAACAAGGATTTAATCAGAAGGATTGTCAACGGAAGGATTGGGTTGACAAATATATAAAATTATATATACCAATCGTCACTTTCTTGTCTAAGTCGTCCAAGTTGAATTTCTCTTTCCAGGCACGGTAACTTTCGCTTTCGACTTCGCTGTCCACGTTCTCCATAATGTGTCATTGAGTGCGGAAGTAAATGGCGAGATAGTAGATGATGGTCAGTAATTGCCACTTTCTGGAAGCAATGGAAAGAATTATAATAGGAACAATCATCATTCAGAAGACGCGATGCGAGTGGATCATTTCATTTGTTCAACAATTTTAGGGCCTATCAGACAAGCTTTCAAATCAACTCCAGTGGTAAAGTATTTCTGCAGTTATCCAGAAACAGGGAAAATAGTCTAAGAAGGACCGCACATTGTTACGCTCTGAATAATTCATGCTAACCACGATTTCCTTAAAGTAATTGCAGAAAATATTTTCAGGTTAAAATTACGTTTTTCATCTAAGTAAAGTTATTTGAGCTTCAGTCAATGACGGAAAATTGTCGCTTTGACACCCAGTCCTAGGACTGAAACGCGAAAGTTTCATTCAACCTCAATTGGAATGCTTTATTTAGCAGCGATTCTAGAGATGTACCCTTACTCTGCGGCAGAGTAAGGGTACATCTCTAGAATCGCTTTCACACCTTAGCCGTCTGTTCGTACCATTATCAGGTTAAAGTCGAACACTTCGCTGTTCCTCCACACCTGGCCTGACCCCCGTCTTACGCAGAGGTCGGAATGAAATCGGGCGGAATGCTGATTCGTTTAGCAGAGAGGGCGTTTCACGGACCATAGTTTAGGCTAGTTATGTCTGCGTCAATGGATCGTCCCTGGATTCCGTTCAGATGCTAACCTTTTCTACTGGTCTTCAGTATTCGACGAACATCAGTCGCCGGGGAGTCTGTATATGCTGACATCTGTTGGCCATTTCCAAAGCCCAGGTGCAGCAAGTGCACCGGCATCCCACTCACCGCCTTCCGCCGATTCTCGCCAGCTGAGGCATCTTCCACTTCTCACCGACCATACCAACACACTCATCCGCAGTGCCAACAACCTGTTAACTGGAGCGAACGATGAATTTCTCACAACGAGTCTGCCCGTCAAAACGCAACGCTCTCGCGCAGGCTGCTTCTTCTAACCCGTCCAGTTAATCAGGAGATTCTGCCTACATTTGTATAACACCTTTTAAGTGTCGGCACTTCTGGGATTGAGGAAAACGTTCCCAAGGGGCATACGTGGTGATTTCTCCCTACCTCTAAAATATTATAAAATGTTTCAGGAATGTTTACCAATAGTTTCGTCGCTAATCGAAGCCATCAATTCGTAGACAGTGATAAAGAAAAGACGATTGAAACACGCTGGTCGAAAAGGTCATCAGAAATTATGAAGACATGCAGTTGTCATTTAAAATCGTTCCGTAAAAGCCTTTCCGGCGAAGTTATGTACCTAACGAGAAAATGTGTGTCCCATGTTCAGAACAGATCCACACTACTGTGGGCATGTATGATTAACATAATAGAAGCCTAAGAGTAATATTAAAATACGAAAATTAAAGTTTAAGTAATGTTATGAACACTGGCTAAATAGCGACCAGAATATCTGTTTGATTGCTCGCTCTCCATGTGCCATACTATAAAAAAAACTAATATCCACAGAATAAGTGTTGATAATAAGATGCAATACACATAAGTTGTCTGATCGGGAAGCACAATCACATCACATGCAGTCAATGAGGCCAAAAACTCTACACACATTTTCTGATCCCTTAAAAGACCACATTGACGATAATTTATCGTTTTCTTTCTAGAGCCTCATCATGCAGTGTCTGCTAGTATACAGACATCGTTCACGTTGCCCCTAGGACAGCATACGCAGCAAACACATTTCATCTGTAAGTATACAACAAAACCAGTGCACAGCACAACTCATAATGAACCCGCTGATGCTCACCGCTGAGCATGCAACCTTATAGCAACCATCATTCATGTCATAAAGGTCTAAGAACCCCTAGGCCGTATAGTCTTAGTGTATATATAGTCCAGGCTAAGTAATCCAACCCCAAGGCCTATGGCAAGCGAGCCGACATATTCGTTTAACAGATTCGTCGCTCTGTAATTACCTTTAGCGCTTTAAACTTAGCTGCGTGTTTGTTATTAGGGCCTATCCATAAAATAAGTTAAACAGAAGTTGGTATTTACGGGAACATCGTAAAACGATTAGCCAACTTAAACTATAAAACGCAGAAGTTTCATTTTAAAAGGTCTTCGCCCGAGGATATAGGCTTAGGCCCACAGCGGACGACCGCGTATTGGCTACCATGGCAACATATTGTATGCATAATTCTATACGGCAGAGACAGACTCAGTCTGTCTGTTTGTCTGGCTGTCTGTCGACATTGTATGCGTGTGTTGTTTCTGTTTTTCAGCATTTGTCAGTCTCTATTTATATTTCTAAAAAGCGCCGCATTACCTACTTCATCAATTAATCTGTCATCCGTCTTTCCCATCTGCTGTCTGCCGTTCTCCTTGTCCGTACTTTCTCCTTGCCCTTCCGTTCCCTTGCCCGTGTGTTCCCTTGTCCGTCTGTTCCCTTGCGCGTCTGTTCCCTTGCCGTCTGTTCCCTTGCCCGTCCTTTCTCCTTGCCGTTCTCCTTGCCAGACAGTTCATCAGACAGTTTTCCGTCCGTCCGTCCATCCGTCTAAAACATTCTAATGTTAATTAACTAGTAGCCTTTTATTAATGTTCAGACACACGCTAACACCTCATAAGCTTAATATACATCCAAGCGATGATTTTTAGTCAACACTGACTGTCAATTTCGAGAAAACCAAACGAATTCGCAGTATATTGTTCGATATCAGAATCCTATCTTGAGATTCTTGGCCTCTGATGGTATGTTGCTAGAGTTTTGACTGTCCCAGCTTGTAAGCTGTAGGCTAGTATTGATCCGAAACAAAATTTTCACGTTTCTTTGTTGGTCTAATTTCTGGTTGCAGAAAGTTGCTTTTCTGCTAAAAGCAAGCAGTCACTGGCATGGGCGGCGATCCCGGGGGGTCGAGGGGGACAAGACCCCCCACCTTTAAGAGTGGGGGGGACACGCCATGCATCGGACCCCCCCAAATTTTGAAGAAACCCCCAAAAAAGTCATCAAATTTTTTCGTGGTAGAGTTATGAAATTTGTTCGCGCGTGAGCGCGAAAAAAATTTTTGACCTTTTTTTGGACCAGATCAGTTCAAAACTTTTTTGACCAGATCAGTTCAAGAATGTCCCCCCCACCTGTCAAACAAGATCGCCGCCACTGGTCACTGGCACCCATGCTTTTGGATGATAATGCATGTACACAGCTGATTTTGTTCTAGATGTTGGTGCAAAGTTAAGTTAACTGCAGACAAATTTCGATTTCTGACTGAATTCAATACTCCACCAGAATCATATGCGTGGCCTAGGCTAGCACTACGAACTTCTACATTCAGAATAGTAGTTGCTGCTTTGCTTTTTTAAGTAGTAGGCCTACACAAGTAATCTGCTTCACTTCGTGAAACATTGCTAGTAGTTAATAAAGGTATATTTCTCGGACACCTCCTTAAACCCTAGGTATATTTCTCGGACACCTCCTTAAACCCTAGGTATATTACTCGAACACCTCCTTAAACCGTAGGTATATTTCTCGGACACCTCCTTAAACCCTAGGTATATTACTCGGACACTTCCTTAAACCCTAGGTATATTCCTCGGACAGCCCCTTAAACCCTAGGTAGGTTTCTCGGACAGTCGAAATTAATTCTTTTAATTATATTTAATTATATTTAATATATTTGAAGACTAATTTGTACTCTTACACGAGGTATTTTAATTATATTATTGGAGCAGCATATTTCAGATGTTGAATAAACTTATTTCTCGCAGCAATTTTAAGTAGAGCCTACATTTAAATTATTTTGAACTTCACAAATTTGTATAGCGCCCTAGCACAGCGAGGCTTATTTGAATATGGTAACGGTTTAGCCTATTTGGTAGACATTTTAAAATATATTATGTTATAATCTAAGGTATATTAAAAGTTGTACTCTTTCACGACGTATTTAAAAAAAATATAATTAAATCTTAGTTAATTTTAAAATATATTTCTAATATGTATTACAAGCTATATTCTTACAAGCACGCTATTTGGACAACATATTTTGACATCTTAATAATAATATGGAAGCTTTTTAAGCAAGAAGAGAGAGAGGACCCATGAGCTAACCACGAGGTAGCCATGGATATGATTTGTTAGCAACCTCAGTTTCTTAGACTCGGCATATGAGGGAAAGGCGGCCAGTCCTAACCCTCACCGTCTCATCTTCCCACCGACAGAGTTCAGTCGGTGTGCTCATTATAGCTGAGCTTGCTATGGGGTGCAGCAGGAGTAGAAATCGAATCAAATTTCTGTCTGGACGGGGATTCGAACCCCCGACCTCTCCATCGACAGCTTAGCGTGCTAACCACTACGCTATCGTGCACCCCCTCTAGTTTTAACCAAATAAGTGTTTAAATACATTTAGTTACAAAATGCGAAGAAACAAAGATCGTTAGGTTCTACTGTTGGAAATGTACGCACAGCCTGTCATTATTAGCCTATAGCTGAGTTCTCTAAATTATTTGCTAAGAAATACAAAACTGATAAGTAAAAGAGAAGGAAGAACTCTAAATTATTTGCAAAGAGATATAAACCTGTAAAGTGTGGAGAGCGAGCAGAATTGAAGGTACATTTTAGTGGCTTAGCGCTGGGAGCAGCGGCAGGAACGCTGAGAAGTTGCCGAAAGATCTGAGAAGTTGCCGGAAGATCTGAGAAGTTGCGGGAAGATCTGAGAAGTTGCGGGAAGATCTGAGAAGCTGCGGGAAGATCTGAGAAGTTGCCGGAAGATCTGAGAAGTTGCGGGAAGATCTGAGAAGTTGCCGGAAGATCTGAGAAGTTGCGGGAAGATCCGAGAAGCTGCGGGAAGAGCTGAGAAGTTGCGGGAAGATCTGAGAAGCTGCGAGAAGAGCTGAGAAGCTGCGGCAGCGGCGCTGGCGGCGGCGGCGGCGGAGGCACTGGCGGCGGCGGAGGCGCTGGCGGCGGCGGCGGCGGCGGAGGAGCTGGCGGCGGCGGCGGAGGCGCTGGCGGCGGAGGCGCTGGCGGCGGTGGCGACGGCGACAGTGGCAAATTTGTTGGAAAGGTAGGTTTTCGATTGAAGCAGTTCAGAGCGTTTTGGATGACGAACTTGATATGTATGGTAGTTCTAGCTGACATGGGATGAATTCTGTTGTTGCCATATTATTTCTAGTTGAAATTTATTCATAGAGTTGAATTGTACACAGACAACTTGTAGGAAAAGGCATGTCTTCGATTAAAGCACATTTGCAAAAGCGCTTGAAATGGTATATTTGTAAAAGTTCGAGTGATGGAATTGGTGTGTAACATAGTTCTAACTAGAGTTTGCTTCTCAGATCTTCCCGCAACTTCTCAGCTCTTCCCGCAACTTCTCAGATCTTCCCGCAACTTCTCAGATCTTCCCGCAGCTTCTCAGATCTTCCCGCAACTTCTCAGATCTTCCCGCAACTTCTCAGATCTTTCGGCAACTTCTCAGCGTTCCTGCCGCTGCTCCCAGCGCTAAGCCACTAAAATGTACCTTCAATTCTGCTCGCTCTCCACACTTTACAGGTTTATATCTCTTTGCAAATAATTTAGAGTTCTTCCTTCTCTTTTACTTATCAGTTTTGTATTTCTTAGCAAATAATTTAGAGAACTCAGCTACAGGCTAATAATGACAGGCTGTGCGTACATTTCCAGCAGTAGAACCTAACGATCTTTGTTTCTTCGCGTTTTGTAACTAAATGTATTTAAACACTTATTTGGTTAAAACTAGAGGGGGTGCACGATAGCGTAGTGGTTAGCACGCTAAGCTGTCGATGGAGAGGTCGGGGGTTCGAATCCCCGTCCAGACAGAAATTTGATTCGATTTCTACTCCTGCTGCACCCCATAGCAAGCTCAGCTATAATGAGCACACCGACTGAACTCTGTCGGTGGGAAGATGAGACGGTGAGGGTTAGGACTGGCCGCCTTTCCCTCATATGCCGAGTCTAAGAAACTGAGGTTGCTAACAAATCATATCCATGGCTACCTCGTGGTTAGCTCATGGGTCCTCTCTCTCTTCTTGCTTAAAAAGCTTCCATATTATTATTAAGATGTCAAAATATGTTGTTCAAATAGCATGCTTGTAAGAATATAGCTTGCAATACATATTAGAAATATATTTTAAAATTAACTAAGATTTAATTATATTTTTTTAAAAATACGTCGTGAAAGAGTACAACTTTTAATATACCTTAGATTATAACATAATATATTAAAAAATACCTACCAAATAGGCTAAACCAATACCATATTCAAATAAGCCTCGCTGTGCTAGGGCGCTATACAAATTTGTGAAGTTCAAAATAATTTAAATGTAGGCTCTACTTAAAATTGCTGCGAGAAATAAGTTTATTCAACATCTGAAATATGCTGCTCCAATAATATAATTAAAATACCTCGTGTAAGAGTACAAATTAGTCTTCAAATATATTAAATATAATTAAATATAATTAAAAGAATTAATTTCGACTGTCCGAGAAACCTACCTAGGGTTTAAGGGGCTGTCCGAGGAATATACCTAGGGTTTAAGGAAGTGTCCGAGTAATATACGTAGGGTTTAAGGAGGTGTCCGAGAAATATACCTACGGTTTAAGGAGGTGTCCGAGTAATATACCTAGGGTTTAAGGAGGTGTCCGAGAAATATACCTAGGGTTTAAGGAGGTGTCCGAGAAATATACCTTTATTAACTACTATTGCTAATGCCTTTTACTTATACCTTAGACGTTACGCTGTCATTCTGTTAAAATAAGAAAGTAGTTTCGAGAAAGTTGATTCCGTGATTGTCTAAAATTATATGGCTCTGGAGATCGCCCTATAAGCCCACCTATGTAGGCCTACGTGAAGTAGTTGGCTATCGGTCACCGTGGCGCATTTGAAAATCAGTCCAGGAAATGCGAGGACCGACAAGAGCCACGTTACCATCACATGCGAAAACTATTTTGAATGAAAATGTCTGATTTGGTTATGTATTTCTTGAAACTTTTATTTTTAATACTGAAATCATTGTGGTTTTTTAAAGATAAGATTCACAGGAGCATTTCTTTTCATCCAGTTTTTAGCTACAAATTTCTAGGCTAACATGGCCGATGATTTTGGTAGTTTTATTTCAAAATCAGTGTTGAAAAATTTGAGGTAAACAAGAGCCCAAAATGTACTCCAGTTTGGCAGCAAATGCTCAAAATGGCGTCGGCTTCTGGGGCTCCGCCCCAGACCTCGCTGGGGAGCTTACGACGCTCCCCCAGTCCCCCTAGTCGTTAGGGGCTTTTTGCCTTCGGCAATCGCCGTTTCACCTGCGTTCAGGTTCTTTTTTCGCTTAGGACGAGATCCCTGCTGGACACAAACGAGTTTGACCAGCGGAGGTTGATATCGCTTTACTGCTCTTGATCTTCACCGCCATCCTTGGCCTCAGTTTATCTGTTGCCTGAAAAGCTCTTTCGTCTTTGAAGTTTCTAATTAGTCGATTATAACGAACCTGCCGATCACCTGGTTCGTTTTCCAGGTCGACATTCCACGAGGCATCATCGTCTACCACTTTGTCTCACCTGGACTTCATTTGGCAATCATCACACCTGCAACTGGTGCCTGCAGGTGGGCTGACAAACCAGACTCCGATTGGCAGACCATGGAATACGTGCTCAGTCACTAGAAATTTTTTATTATCCTACTTCTTCACCAACACCTTTTATTCCTCCTTCTCATCCACAGCCATTAAATCAACTCGGCCGACTTTGCTCTAGTTCTCCGACGATTCTATTCTAACGAGGTCTTTTATATGTGAGGTCGTCTGAAGACCTCTGAAGGGTCTTCTCGAAGACATCATGGCATAAGTGGGACACACTCAATGTGCGCTTTGACTGTTCTGCGTAATTATTTTCTGTTTGGGGTATTTGTGGAGGAGGGAAGAAAACTACCCTCTCACTGGTTCAGAGAATTTCTATTGCGATGTAGTTTCTCAGCCATTATGCATGGGTTCCTGTCCACACCCTCACAGGTATTTCCCCACTGCTTTCTACCAAAAATCGCACCTTTATGTATACACGGTATAGAGGTCCTATGCGCCCTTTCCTATGTGTATAATAAGACTCACTATAGCAAGACTCTCATACACACGCTGCATGTGCTATTAGCCTAGCCTTATGCAATTTAACCCTTATTCAAATTAATTAAATAAAACTATAACTACGATGATTATGATAATATTAACGAGGACGATGATCAGGGCTGTATACCCCGGTACTGGTAAAATTAGAGGTGAGTACACGCTACCGGTGAGAAGCGGCGTCACTACTCACTAGGGCTGGTGTCACCCTAAAAAATGTGATGACCTTTTTTTTAGGAATTCGTCTCAGAAAAATTGATGACCTTTTAGGAATTCTCAGAAAATTCTTGACCTTTTTGCATGAATTCGTCTCTGAAAAAGTTGATGACTTTTTTTTAGTCATTCGCCTTCAAAACCTTTCATTACATTTCTTTTTTCTGGAAATTTAATTAGTCAATGGCTATACGGTCTTTGCAGAGGTAAGTATACGCTGTATACCCGCGTATAGGCCTACCCTCGACTACAGCCCTGACGATGATATACTGACAATAATATAATATTAATGATATTAGTATAAAAATTTACAGCCGTATATCCTAATAAGCTTCACAGAGATTTGACTATATTTAATTGCCGTTAGATTGGAAGATTTCGAATCCACTATCGACATACCTGCGACTGATTAATTTCTTAAGAATTCAGCAAGGTACGTGCTAGGCCTACATAGATGATTTCTTACAACCAATGTTTTTTAGTGCCTTCTTCGATCACTTATTCCTACACCATCACGATCATCAGAAGTAAGTAGGTAAGTAAGTAGTAGGTAGGTAAGTAAGTAGGTAAGCAAGTAAATAAACGCTATTAGCGCGAGACAAACGACCACAGCAATGCATACAAGCAGTGATAAAGTGGCTCACTGTCAGTAAAAAAAAGATGCAAAATATTAGAAACAATTTATAAGTTCAAATTTATATATAATTTCTGTAGTAATGTATCTTACCTGCTGCTCCCATATAATATTCATCTTCCTCCCTGGATATCTCCTTCCATAGGAAGGAGATATCTCCATATCTTTGGTTCTTCATTCTTCCCCATCCTGAATTTATCTTTTCCAGCTTTAAACGCATACGTTATTTCCCGTTATTTCTCCACGTTCTCCCTCCTGTATCTGCTTGTCTGTCTGTCTGTCTGTCTGTCTGTCGTTCTGTCTGTCTGTCTGTCTGTCTGTCTGTCTGTCTGTCTGTCTGTCTGTCTGTCTGTCTGTCTGTCTGTCTGTCTGTCTGTCTGTCTGTCTGTCTGTCTGTCTGTCTGTCTCTACGTCTCTACGTCTCTACGTCTCTGTATCTCTGCCATGAGAGTCTCCGTGGCACACCGCCTGTTGGCTGACTGCTCTGCTGGGCCTATAAAACAGTGTCGACCGCGGTCTGGTCCAAAGTGTAAGCCTTCCTCCAGCTGGCAATTAGCCAGCCTTTACTAGCTGAACGATTCTTTGTGGCATCGCGATCAAAGAGTGCAGTGGATAGGCCTATCAGTTCTGCCAAACCGTTTTCGATTTAACTTCGAGTGCTTCCTGCCTTAGAGTCTTTGATTTGAGATATTCGGCTGAATCAACGCTTCAGACAGAAACTCGCAGCAATTGCATTAAGAACTCAATTGATCAGGAAGTACTTACAATCAGTGAGCGTTGCGAGACTGATGATTGGTGTTAACGGCGTTGTAGAGATGTTGGAGTGTAGTGAAAATCGGATTTATTGTGGATGAGTTTAGTGAAGAAATCAGCGGCTATAATGAAATCGGCGATTTAATGTTTCTCAGCGTATAGTGAAAAAGTCCGCAAATGCATATGTTTCTCAGCGTAACTATAGTGAAAAAGTCCGCAAATGCATGCAGTTAAATTGGCGATTTGTTGTTGATCCGTTGAGAGGAGAGGTTGGTCTGTGTAGCACTTTTGTAGTTGGAATCGATGTTCTCAGAATTGAGTGAGATTTTCAGTGCACAATGAATGCACTCGTCTTTGTCCTCTTGTGGCTTGGATTCTGCGAGAAACTCATCCTCACTTCCTCTGGCTCAATAGGAAGCCAGGGCGGTGACAGGGACCGCATGCGACGCAGCTCAGCTGAGAAGGACCTCCGCTGTGGAGCTGTGAGAGCCTTCCTTCGAGAGAAAGGTCTCCTGGAGAGGAACAGGTCCAACGTTCACCAGGGAGAGTCACTAGGTGAGTCTGATCAGTGCTCAATCTTTGCTCACTGTTGCTCATCCTGGCCATAGCATCTCTTTTGACTTCACTTTTGTGCACCAAGACCAAATTGATCTAAACTAATGACGTATAAATGGATGAATGGTCGAATGGACAGATGAATTGATGGATGAATGAATGGATGGAAGGACGACTGAATGGACAGATGGATGGATGAATTAATTAATGGTTGGATGGATGGACGAATGGACGGATGAATGGATGAATGAACGAATAGACAGATGAATTCATGAATGAATGGATGGATGGCTTGATGGAAGTATGAATGGATGAATGAATGAATGGATGGATGGACAAATTGATAGATTAATATTATTTATGAATGAATGGATGGATGGATGGTTAGATGGAAGTATGAATGGGTGGATGGATAGACGGACGGACGGACAGATGAACGAATAGATGGGCGGACGGAGGAACTGTTAGATACATGGATGAATTGACGGATAGCAGGATGGACACCGGACTGATAATGGGTGAGAACTCAGATGAATAGACGGATTGATGGCGTGAGTGAATGTGGATGAATCGATGATCGTGAGATTGAGACTGAATGTGAATAGATCGATGAATAGACGGAAGACTATAGAATGAATGAGCGAACGAATGAACAAAGTAAAGGACGACTGAATGATTGTAGATGAACACCGTTAAAGAAGAGACACAACAAACAGATCAGCGATGATTGGATAGATGCCGAGTGAACCAAACGATCCTGTTGTTTGTTCCAATCCGACTCACGCCGTTTGATCACCTTTGTAGGATGACATCTGTTGTGTAAACAGTTCATTAATTATCCGACAGCTCTTAATATATACCCTGAAGATATGATTAGCCAGACTACGCGATCCGGTTTGGCTACGGAACAGCTGTCTAGCAACTATGACTTATTCCAATGCAATGTGGTTTATGCTACGGCTGCCTGCGTGAATATTCCTCGACATTGCCACTGGCAGGGTCGTCCAAATCGCTACCTGCTCACATTATGATTTACCTGTGCATTCTTACAGTGGAAGCGAGTTGCGCAGGTAACGAGAAAAATCTGTCGAAATAACAGCCAACAGAGTAAACATTCTGGGGAAAGAACCTTTAGAGACCCAGGGTAGATTATGTATTGTAATTGTCAATGTAAATTTATATAGCTCAGTGTTTTAAGTGGAATCAGAGTGGCTTGGAAGTAAATTATGCATTGTAGAAATTACATCTAATAAAATATCAGGTGAAGGGTAAAGGCTGCTGGCATCGGATGCCACGAAAATCCTAAGCACGTTTCTGGAGATTGCAATATGAGTTAGACAGAGAGTTGGCCGTTAAACGAAGAACAGCACAACACTGATAGCGATAAGCTAAGCTTCTCCAGTATTTCACCGTGCACATACAGTGCAGGTTTAATGAAAAAAAATCATGCTCGTCTGTGGGAAACTGCTGCATATTCATGAATAGAGACTAACCTAAAATGTGGTATGGTCTCTGATACATGCATACAGACATGGTCTGCAGACTGCCTAATTATTCCTTCAGGATGCCTTGCCAAACTCATGCCATAATATTTAACGATCTGCATGGCGGACTCTTAACGTTCAGGTCATGCAAAGATATAGGCCTTCGGGTTAAGCGTTACTCGAGACTACGATAGGTTATGGCAGTCCTAAAAGTCTAGTCCGCGAGCGTGAGCCAGATGGTTCGCGGCGGAAAATTACCAAATATCCATGGAGTCTTTTTCTGTATACAACTTTTTCTGCATACCTTCTCTGTATACAACTTACGGCATAGGACACTATGTTGACGCAGTTCTGTAAATTATAGTATTCCAGCATGTTTCTTTCTAACACTAGATCTGTTTTGGTGAATAAACTGTTCTAGACTTCTAGTCATAGTGTTTGATAAACTCTGATAAAAAAAAGAATGAGCCTTAGGACGTAGGAGGACCGCAGTCGTAATCGCAATCTCGAAATTTCTAAGGCGATGCTTAAGAGCTAAGGACAGGACACCATGCAGCTTATTGCAATGACGAGGGCTGCGTCGTGTCAGAAGGGCTTTCTACACATACCAAGTGGAGTTCCTAGTCTGGCTGCCAGGTCCGCTCTTCAGGTAGATTCAGGTGGTTTCCGGAGCGAAAAACTTTGAGAACCTCTAGTTTATGACAGCTGGAGTCTGTGAGGCCAAGAGCTGAAGATCACATAGGAACTCAACATCACGACCTTGCGAACAATATCTCTGAAACAAAGACAAAGAGAACAGTTAACGACAACGATTTATGTATTATATAGATGAATGATGTCGCTTATTTATAGGGGCCTACATTTATAAATTAAATACCAAGAAATTTAGAAGAATAAACAGCAATATAGTTTAGCATCAACAGTAACAAATTTTAACAAATTCTTTGTGTTGCAACAAGGCCATTGTTTAAGAATATTCGTTTTAAACATCTGTCACGAGTTTTCAATTTAAAAACATTTCTTTTCTTAACAGTTGTGGGTGCTGAATTAAAAATATGTGCGACCAGCAACTTAGAACCAAGACACTCATGCTGTACATCTGAGACGGAACATCAGCTTCAGGTTTTGTCCTTCACCGACATGAGACAAGTCATGAGTTCTTCCATGACTCCAGTTAGACATGATTTGACTGTCGCCATGAATTCCTTCTCAGGTCAGCAAATCGCATATATATATATATATATATATATATATATTGTAAATGTTTAAATCTTTGCATTAACGCGTACACCTTATTACGATTTGTTGCACTTTTGTGAAGAACTAAAAGGCGCTATATTAAATATCTAGATACATACATACATACATACATACATACATACATACATACGTACATATATACATACATACATACATATATATACATACACATGATAATTGCTAATTGCATCTGTATATATAGCGTCTCTTCAAGAAAATTGAAAAATCCCTTATTCGCATTCCTCCCATGTACATAGCTACATTGATATCTATAGGCTAATTCCGTTAGATTTTGAGTCCAGAAATGTCATTTCCTATGGTCGAAGCGGGTATGTCCAACGGTGAACAAGACTGCTTTTGTTCCATGTAGACAGGTGAACAACTAACAGAAGTTAAGAAGCTGGCTTCCCACCCAATCTACCTACCTGCTTATTCATTCAATTTGTGTACTCTGCTTGGCATGCATATTTAACTTAACTACAATGACTCTTGTTTTCCCAGATGCATAATGAAGGCTATCGTGTGAATAACTCCACTGCGTTCTTTGAATTTCCACAGACGAATTTCGACTGATCTTACGGGCTTTCGAGAACGCGACATTCCACATTCTAGCGAATACGTTCGGAATTCCAACACCGGAAGTGCAGGTTCTCCTCGGCAACCTCATATCTCGGCTTCCGGTTACTTCCTCCGGTGAGGCAGGCCATCATCAACTCATAAGGAAAGTCATCGGAGAGTTCTATGACGATCTGTTCATTGTTGCCGTCCATAATCTGCTGAAGTTCAACGTCTCTGCAGATAGCAATCGCGAAGGCAGACGATGCCTAACGGAACTGCGTACGAATACAACCCTGATGCCGTTTGGCAGCTACCCCTCCTTATTCGAACAGCATTTCAAAAGGTCGCTAGGGGCCGTATTGACGTTCGCCTGGGGCCTGCAAGTCGTCTCTGACTACCTCAACGTAACTGTGAACTTGGATCTCGCAGAGAAATGTCTGCAGTCGGTCACGAGGATGACCTACTGTCCCCTCTGTCAGGGACTGACCAACACTGACCCGTGTCCGGAGAAGTGTACGTGGGTCCTGCGCGCGTGTCTACAGTCGCTGCTCGGAGTCAGTGGTAGCATCAGAAGGTTCGCCGATGAGGCCATCGATTCAGTTCAGGCGGAATTATCGGCGGTGACCATTTTCGATGCTATTCTTCCATCGATGGTGTCTGAATCTCTGCTGAAGGTCATCGAAACTGGACATCTGTACCGCAATCAGGTACTTTCTAACTAGGCCTACTTAAGCTAGCGTAGGCACTAGGCAGCGCTTTTGTGAGGTATCTGAAATGTGCTATATATATTACGTGTTTTGATGTAAACATACATACATACATTCATGGATGCATACATACATGACATGCATACATACATACATTACATGCATACAGACATACAAACATACATACAAACATACATGCATATGTACAAATTGTACATACATACATTCTCACTCACTCAGTCACTCACTCAAGTACTCACTCACTCACTCACTTACTTACTTGCCTATTTACTCAGTTACTTACTTCCTTATTTACTCACTTGCTTACTTACTTATTTACTTACTATTGTTTACTACATAGAATTTCCGTTGCTTCCATAAGTAAGTCGGCTAACATTTTACAGTAAAAAACTAGACGAGTGCATCATCAGTGACCCACAAATGAATAGGTCTACTGGAGTTAGTTCGGTTTCCGATTGCATGACATTGACGGAGGTCTACAACTGAACGCGTCTGTTGCTGGTATGAGACCAGGGTTTGTTTGTATGTTTAGCTGTGGCCCATGACATTTTCATCTGCCGTTTGCTTGTTTTCCTTCACTCGTCTTGTGTACCTAAAAAAACACCAGACCGAGTGGTGAGAGAGATCTTTGCAAGTGCACCACTGTCTTATAATTATACACTGGGAACCAACTCCATCGGACGTAGAGGGTGCTGCTTAAGATATATTCATACTACGAAGGAGGGGCTGCTACTTTAGGCTTTGTGCGTGTATTTATAGAGATTATGAATATGTATGTGATTTATGTATATGCAATTTATGCATGCATGCGTGGACCACTTCCAAAGTTATAAATCGATCGGGCATCGAACTTGTCTGATTTGTAATGTAGCGTTGACTAAAGGCACACGGTCCACACACACAAGCATACATATAGCCTATGCTAAAATTAAGTGACCGACGTAAGGATTTCTTTTTATCCCAAGCAAATACATACATACATATATACATATATATATATACGTACGTACATACATACATATATACATACAGACATAGGCGTATACATATATACGCACATACATACTTGCATACATACATAATACATACATACATGCATGCATGTATACATGCATGCATAGATACGAACATACATACATATATACATTATACATACAAAGTCATGCATATATACATGCATGCAATACATGCATGCATACATATATACATGCATACATGCATACATACATACATACAGACATGCGTACATATATACATGCATACATACATACATATATATACACATGCATACATACATACATACATACATACATACATACATACATACATACGTACGTACGTACATACATACATATATACATATTTTTATTTTATTTATTCCGGATATTTCTATAGCGCCTCTCGAAGTCAACTACTACTCAGAGGTACATACATACATACACATGCATGCATGCATGAATACATAAATACCTACACACATACATATATACATACATATATACACACACATGCATCTGACCAAAATCTTTTAGATCGTCAAGAAGTGCGGATTTCGCAAATCTAACGGCAGCAGTTCACTTTCCTCTTCGTCGATTCCTTCAAATGGAGTTAAGACGTTGAGAGACGGTGACAGACTGCGTCAGACTCTGGAGAGGCTGAGGAGCATTCTGCTACAGTCGGCCGATCTCTTAGTGGCGCTGCCTAGAACATTCTGCAATTCGAGGAAGATATCTGCTGCTTCTGACGCCCGATGTTGGAATGGAACATCGCTTGAACCGTAAGACAATCTCAAATCATTCGGATTAATTTTGCTGATTTTGTATGATTTTAACGGAACACCGAGTCGTAGACGTAAACTCAAAGTATCCGAAAGACATTTTCAATCTTAAATGAACCCGGGAAGCTTCAACCTGATGGTGGGCAAAATAAATCTCCTGGGCTTTGAAACTGTGAATCTTTTAGCCACACTCAAAGATTTGCCATCTTTGGCAAGGACAGTGGCACTTGAATCAGCTTCCAGAGCCGGAGCACAAACCACCTGTTTATTCTCATGAATGGACACGTGGTGGGTTGAATGACAGACTGGATTGACATCATTCACCCAGAGCTGTTTACATGTAGGGCCTATACGCTCGCATCCAGGTTCTTGGTGAGGCGATGCCGAAGTCCCTATTGTAGCACGTCGTTGACATCTGAAGTAACAGTTCAACCTCCAATTGCCTGATGTTGATTCCCTCGCTACGATTGACAATTACTTGAGCGCCTTGTTTGTTTTGTCATCCAATCCTGACAGCTCCGTCAACTTCCCATCGACTGCAACCTCCAGCTGCTTCTGATGAGAGATCGCCGTGAACGAGCACAGCATATAATATCAATGTATATGTGATAGCAGTTGTTGACTTGGAGATGGACTGGGGTTCCACTCTGGTGCGTCTCTCTCCTGCCTTACATCCATGCAGTAAGCAAAGCTGATTGGAACTTGAACTGCATTGAATGCTGATCTCCACTGAACGACCGACGTAAAGTGTCGTTAACAAGACAGACGTTCACTGATTGTTCCCTCATTCAGCTATATCAGCGATGCAAACAAATACAAAGACAAGGATAAGGACAGAGAGGGAGAGCATTACTAGTTCCTTCAACGCTTAGAACGCTACACGAGCCCAAATTTTACCGCTACAATGAAACGTTTGTTGTAATTCTCCATAACAGGTGATTAGTGCGAATTAAGAGTGTGGGTCGCTCACAGGTATTTGGGCATCTGAGAGTTACTATTGGCTTATGAGTATAAAGTAAAATAGCTTTGCACAGCCTTGTCCCACCGCCTTGCCCAAATATCAGAAGACAAATTACTTTCCTCTTTCAGCTCTCATTTATGGATATGTCCAGGCTAATCCAGAGCTTCAACGAAGTCGCTTTTTGTAGCACCATTTCCACCGATAAAACTATCTCCAAAGACTATGGCCATTCCAGAACAACGCTCTCCTAATTTTTAAGATCCCGGGGTATCATATATAGGCCAGTGTGAGAACTGTAGAAAAAAGACTGGGGGGGGGGATAGTCTGGTAGACTTTGATGACCTTGATCCATGTGAAGATGAATATTTTAGCCGTATTTTGCAAACTGAGAAAATTCAAAATGCAATAGAAAGCTAAGACTCCTTAAAATGATGACATCGCCAAATTTATTAGTATACAATCAACTTGGTCACAAATCTCTCAGTAAACCAGAGCATTACTTTATTAATCACCCACAAAGTGAGTTGTGAACGAAAATGCTAAAATATATGCACAATATAATCACACTAGCACAACTAAGTGTGTTGGAAACGACCCCATGTGGTGTGCAATGAAGACTTAACTGTGGGGTCCTAAAAAAGACTGAGGTTGAACCCCTCATCCCCTCCCCGGACAATTCTCACCCTGATGTAGGCTACCTCTGGAAATAATAATAATAATGATAATAATAATAATAATAATAATAATAATAATAATAATAATAATAATAATAATAATAATAATAATAATAATAATAAATGCTTAACTAAAACATAGAAAACGAAAAACAACTAATTTAATCTCTAAGACCCTGAGGGAACGAAGTACCTCAGGGCAAAAAATAATAATAATAGAGAAAATGGCAAACGGCCAGATGGCGTGACACTTGTCCCGTGTTGCGGAAGGTGTCTCACATGGGATGTGACAGTTTCGACACCCTGGCAATGTCACATCTGGCGCTAACATCAGTCGGAGCAAGTGCAGTCTCCCTCTATTTTGCCATCCAACCGCACAGCCGCAGTCTAGAGATCAAAATAGAATTACTCGAACAAATGTTTTGTTTGTGTCCGATGTCGACTTACAGTCATGATCCGAATGATGCTTCAGTGTCATTGACTCCTTTTGCATCTCACCAGACTATAATTATATTGTGTGGTATTGCTCCAGAAATTCGTATTCGTTAGTGACTCCAGGGCAGTTTCAGGATCCCTAAGTTTACAGCAAGATACTTAGCTAGGAAAAATTACACAAGCATATAGCTCAAATGTAGGCCTATTCAATTTCGTAATAAATGCTTCAAAATGCGGTGCCCCCCACCATGGTTAGGAGGCTCGCTGTCTAACCCTCATTTTTCCTCGAGATAGGCCTAATGGACCTGTGGCTAAAAAGGCCGCATACGCCGAAGATAGGGTTGTAATTATCCTTCTCTTAAACTATGATCATCATCATCGTCATCATTATCATCATCATCATCGTCATCTTCTTCTTCTGCTTCTTCTTCATCATTGTAGCCGTCATCATCATCATCATCATCATCATCATCATCATCATCATCATCATCATCATCATCATCATCATCATCATCATCATCATCATCTTTGTCACCATTCTCAGCGTCATCGTCGTCGTCGTCATCATCATCATCAATGTCATAGTCGTCGTAGTAGTCAATATCAACAATTACGACTGTCCAATCATTCTCTCATAGAAGGAGAGAGTTGATCACCAATCGATCTTACCGTCGGAATCTCATTGTCTTTATTTCAGACAGAATACTGCATTCGGAGAATGGACCGAGAGTGAGGAATCGTCGAAAGACATGGAGTCTGCCTCTTATACAGACACAGCGAAACAACTAACTCAAATAACCTCGGTAATTACACTCCGTATACATTTCGACGAAATTCTTTATAGGGCCTACTATTTGTTACGATGGGCGATTCGATTACCGTAATTAAGCTTGCACTATCTTATGAAATATGATTCTGGAATTATTAAGATTGTGATTTTATTTAATTACACAGATGTTATGCCCTTACCAGTAAGCTAGGCCTACTTTTCAAAACTGGACTGGAGCTTCAGACATAAAGGTCCAGAAACTGTAAAAAGCTTTCACATTTGGTATGTTGGCAATTTGATCAAGCAGATGAACAATTTAGCGTTACCTACAGTGGCCATTAACAATTAACAACCTGCAACGTTTGCAACCAATAGGCCCTATATATTTTAATGATTATGTGTTTATGTTAATGTTCGTTTGTGCGTGCGTGTGAATGTATTTTAGACGCTGCAGCAGCTTCACCGTAAGACGTACGTTCAGAAAACCCAGCCCAAGGAAGATGCTGAGGCAGGAGTTAAGAAGATGGCTGGTGGGAAAACTCAGAAACCTCCTCGTCTTCGACCAGTTAAGGATGGTGATGATGCTGCAACAGACGATGAACCTGATGTTGATAGCGATGAAGAGAATGATGATCTGTACTCAGGAGGGGAAAGCGGACAAACAGTAATTGGTATGTGGTGCCTTATAAGGTAGGCCTAATAAAAACGTGAACTATTAATATATACTGCCGCTGTTGCTACTAGTACCACAACTACCACACCTACCACACCTACCACTTCCACCATTACTGCTATATGTATGTATGTGTATGTATGTATGTATGTATGTATGTATGTATGTATGTATGTGGGTCATTATCCGAAAAGTGCAGAATCTATGTCCCATGCTGTTGTATTGAGTTGTTTCGATAATTTCTTCAAATTTTTTTTGCCTATCCTTCAAAGAATGAGCAGATTAACATTTCCCATCATTGTTTTAGCTGCTAGATTTTGGAAATTTTGAAAAAAATTTCTAAATGTATACAAAATATCATTACCATCCAATGTCCGAGACGGTGTACAATGCATTAAATTAAGCTTTTACGCAAATTTTTTCCATTACAACCTGTAACAAAGGTATATTATTTTGATTAATTAGTAGCTAGCATTTGCAATAATTAAACATTTAGACTCATTTTCATAATATTTATTTCTTTTTGGACCTATTTAAACTTGTCCATAGAAATAAGCATCATAGCCATCCCAATATTTGGGAAGCCTATAACTTTTAGAGAACGTGCTTACTTACTAAAAGAAAAACATCAAGAACGAGATATTGTCAACTATTAATGGAATCACACAGATTTGTGTTGAAATTCCTAATATTTTATTTTTTATTTAAGTTTGTTAGTTCCAAATTACAAGAAAAGTAAATTTCTGCTTCATTACCATCTAGTGTTGTATTTCCTGGTTTAGGTAGATTGCAACATTGACAACTTGTTTTATTTGTCGCTTTTGTTGAACTGATTGAAATTACTTATTTTCATGAAATTACTTACGTGAAAATGTTTGACGGCTGTTTTAAATTTCATTATTTTGTCATTACCATTCGCGGTTGCTTTTCATCATTACCATCCGAATTCATCAGATTTTTGCTATTTTCTCATGACAGTCGCATCTTGTCTCGGATGGTAATGACGCATTGCTCAGAGTGAATTACATGTATTGTTTGTGAATTATTTGATATAAAAATAAATTGCAAGTAATTAGAATTTACTAGCAACTTTTAAAATGTTGTTCAACTTGTATCTAATGCATGTAACATACAGTTATAGCTAATGCTGCACAGATTTTTTCTGCAGCTGAAAATTATATTTCGTTTTTTAAATAATTTTAAAAAATTTCTTAATTTCTTGACACCAGACTAATATATTATGTAAAGGAAAGGCCTATTGTATTCCTACTTAATGCTGGCA